>JAOXNX010000001.1:20216002-20239103 GCA_028566075.1 Solidago caesia | reverse complement strand
TCTCGACTTTAGGTCCTGAAAGTGCAAAATTGGCCAAGTTCAGGGACGAAAAATGTAATTTACCCTTTAAAAAATAACTTTTCAACAACTTATCATTGGAAATGTAATAAAAGATTAGTTATTGATAGTAAATAAAAATAAAAAAAATCCAAAGGTGTTTGGAGCGTCTCGTTATCCCAACATTTAATGCATTCTTTTCCAAAGGTGAAACTTCTTCACATTTAACGTTAGTGTAAGAAAGACTTTTTACAGTTTCATTAATTTATTGACACTTTTTTAATGGAACTCCACACACATAGAGCTTAGAAAAAAAAACACAACTAAGTCATTCCTCAATGAAATTTTAAAACACAATATCATTTTCATAACTCTTGTTCATCCCCGATTAGCAATCACAAACCATAATCTAAAGCAACTACACAAGTTGCTAGTCATCCCAGCCCCTCCATCCATCATTTCTTCCTAGTTAGTTGAAGTACTCCAAGAGCTTCATCAATTTTTGAAAAAGTTTAAGAACAAGTTCTTTATGGTTGGATTCAGAAATTTTAAAATGTTCATTATCCCAAAAGTAAAAAGGTGTCAATAAATGAATGAAGCTGTAAAAAGTCTCGTTAAAAAAATCCAAAATTTAATGCATTCTTTTCCAAAGATGAAACTTCTTCATATTTAACGTTAGTGTAAGAAAGACTTTTTATAGCTTTATTCATTTATTGACACCTTTTTAATGGAACTCCACACACATAGAGCTTAGAAAAACAACACAACTAAATTATTCCTCAATGAAATTTTAAAACACAATATCATTTTCATAACTCTTGTTCATCCCTGTTTGTACACGAGAGGTGGGATGTATAAAATAGATACGAATGACAAGAAAGGTATAACCGGCTATCCCTTATTGATGGGAGTTCGCCGTTTTACAATAGGAATCGCTAATGAAAAAGTAAAGTAGATTTGTGAATGCCTTTCCTCCGTCCAAGCCTTCTCCATTTATAGGCGATTAGGTTCTTGGAGAGAAAGCCAAGAGATATGATCAAATCTTTTATCTATAGCAAGAATCTTCTTTATCTTTGGAAATAAATCTTCTTCATTCTTTTCTTCAAACGGAGGTTGTGTAGGCCGGGGTTACGCAGGTCTGAGCCTAGGGGATACGCCTACAAGCCCCCAGACTAATGGTAGGAGCTGCAAAGATCGTAGCATTAGTCTCTCACTTCAACTCATAATTCTTCCTTGGGTCGATCACAATTGATGCGCGTAGTGTAACAACTGGATGACTCAGAAAATTGTTATGTGTTGTAATGCGTCCCAGTCGTTTGTTATTAATTCCCAGGGGTAAATCTGATCAACAAAGTATGGCTAGGAATCAAAACTTTTGTCAGAAGTTCGAATTTGGACCCCACTTGGTGTCTGAGATGGTGAAAACTAGAGCAATGATAACAGCCGGTCATTAATTTGGTTCTTGGAAGAAGCAGCGAGTGCTTGTGGCATAGAAGGCCGGAACTTGATCTGGAGCGAAGTGAACAAACCATAACTGATTGACGAGCGGATGTCAAATTCTTGGAAAAGCTAGTATCAAAGGGGAGATATATTTCGCCACTTTTCGTCGTTACTTGTGTGAAGTTTGCAGATGGAGATGCCGAAAGCTTCTGAAGGAAGTGATACCACGTGTAGGCAAGGTACTGATCAAGCTAGCAGCAACTGGAGGTGCCAGGATAGAGGATTTGTTACCGGATTCTTCATCCGATATGAGCGTTTATAAATTATACGGCCCTAAGTGTTCGTTATTGTTTTATTGAATAGTTATAAATTAACTGTATGTTACTCTGGGCCTCTATGGACTGCGAGTCATCTGGCGGGCGTCCCCACCATAAAGGTTGCGGTCCTTACTTAAAAGTTACCTTTTTATTTAGTAAAAATTGGACTTTATGAAATTAACAATAGAACTTACGCAAGTTAGATGCGTTCCATGTTCGACTAACGGGTTCTCCATCCTTATATGTGAGCTTGTAGGCTCCGTTTCCAATAACTGTGCCAATTCTATACGGACCTTCCCAAGTGGGTCCCAGTTTTCCTAGGTACTCTACTTGGCTTGAGTTGTTTAATCGCAGGACATAGTCTCCGACCTTGAATTGTGAGTGCTGCACCCTTTTGTTATAGTATTTCTCAAAGCGTTGTTTGTATGTGGCTTCCCTTATTGCTGCTATTTCTCTTCGTTCTTCCAATAAATCCAAGTTAATTCGCAGCTCGGTATCGTTATCTTCCGCTTGCATATGCGACGCACGACATGTGGATACTTGTATCTCAGTGGGTAAGACGGCTTGTGTTCCGAAGGCTAGACTAAACGGAGTCTCCCCATTACTCTGCTTATGTGTGGTGCGATGTGCCCATAAAACCAAGGGTAACTCATCTACCCAACCTTTGTAACTGCGACCCAACCTCTTTTCTATTCCTTTTACGATTTGCTTATTTATAGACTCAACTTGTCCATTACCCTGGGGATGGTACACGGATGTGAACGACTGTTTAATCTTTAGCTTCTTACAGAATTCTGGGAAACACTCTTCAACAAATTGTTTACCGTTATCTGTGACGATGACATGAGGTATTCCAAAACGGTAGATGATATACTCCCATACAAAGTTTTCCACTGCTTTCCCATTGATAGCCGCTAGTGGCTTAGCCTCTACCCATTTGGTAAAATAGTCTACCGCAACTATCAAAAATTTTACTTTTCCTGGAGCCTTCGGTAGGGGTCCCACAAGATCGATTCCCCATTGGGTGAAAGCCCATGCGGAGGTACATATGTCATATCTTGTTTAGGGAGCCTGGGTACGTTTGCATGTAGCTGACATGATTCGCAGGTTTGCAAGAGCTTCGCAGCGTCTTGATGCATTGTTGGCCAAAAATACCCAAGGCAAAGTGCTTTAGTAGCCACAGACCTGGGTCCTGCATGTGATCCACATATGCCTTCATGTATTTCGTATATTATTGTTGATGCCTGTATGGGACTCACGCAACGGAGCCATGGGCTGAGAAATGCTTTCTTGTAAAGATTCCCTTCGATTAGCTTGTATTGTGGTGCTTTCACTATAATTTTCCTAGCCTCCTCGTCGTCTGCCGGTAGGATACCGCTTATCAAATATTCTCGGATGGGTGTCATCCAGTTCTTTCCTTCTTCCTGGACTAGATCCGCAACATGTTTCTCGTAGATTGACCTTTCTTTTAATACTTCAACCAATACACTTTTCCCCAGGTGGTCGAAAGTTAATGATGCAAGCTTGCTTAGGGCGTCTGCCTTTTTATTCTGATTCCTGCGTATATGCTCAATCTCAAACGTTCTGAATTGTTCAACTAACTCCTGTGTTTTATCCAAATACAACTTGATTGTAGTGCCCTTTGCTTCGTATTCCCCCCGAACCTGACATGCTACCAATTGGGAGTCCACAAAAGCCTTGATGCTTCGTATTTTCATTTCGATCGCCAATCTTAATCCTGCGATAAGTGCTTCGTATCCGGCTTCGTTATTTGTTGTTTCAAATTCGAATTTGAGAGCGTAGGTGAACTCCTTCTGTTCTGGGCTGACCAATGTTATTCCTGCCCCGCAGCCTTCGGAGCTGGAGGCTCCGTCTGTGTATAACTCCCAGGTTTCTGAGTCTACTTCCCCTGTAACGACAAAAGATGTCTCATGTTTTACGTGGTTGCCAGTTTCCTTTGTTTCTGTTTTGAAATCCTCCAGGATTTGCCCTTTCACTGCATGTCTGGCTCTGTACTCTATCTCGTAAGTTCTTAGTTCAATGGCCCACTTAGCTACCCTACCTGACTTTTCTGGTTTGAGCAATATTTGACGCAAGGGTTTGTTAGATAGTACCACTATAGGGTGTCCTTGGAAATACCTCCGGAGCCTCCTTGCAGCGTGCACTAGGGCCAATACTAGTTTTTCCATTTCAGGGTAATTCGTTTCTGCTACTTGTAATATCCTGCTTACGAAGTATATAGGTGTTTGCTTTCTATCTCTTTCTGCTAGCAACACTGCGCTTACACATTCAGGTGAGGCTGCGAGATATACGTACAGAGTTTCTCCCTTGACTGGTGACGTTAGGGTTGGTAATTCTGCGATATGTTTCTTCATTTGTTCAAACGCTTCGTTTGCCTCCTTCGTCCATTCAAAGTGATTTTTATTGATACTGTTTTTGAGCGTCTTGAAAAATGGTAGTTGTCGATCTGCTCCCTTAGACAGAAAACGGCTTAGAGCTGCTAGCTTGCCATTTAGACTCTCGATTTCTTTATTGTTGTTGGAGGCGCTAACTGTAGGATTTTGTCGACTTTGGATGGGTTTGCTTGAATCCCTTTGTTCGAGATATAGTAGCCTAGGAATTTCCCTCCTTCCATTCCAAAGGACCATTTTTTTGGGTTGAGCTTCATGTTGATTGCGCGGAGTTTGTTGAAAGTTTCTTGTATGTCCTTGAGTAGATCTTCTTCCGTTCTGCTTTTTATTACTAGGTCATCCACATATGCCTCTAGCTTTCTTCCAATTTGATCTTGGAACGCTTTATCAATAAGTCGTTGATATGTTGCTCCGGCGTTCTTAAGTCCAAAAGGCATTTTCTTGTAACAGAACGTACCCTGGCTAGTGTAAAATGATGTCTTCTCTTTGTCCGCCTCGGCCATTTGTATTTGATGATACCCTTTATAAGCGTCTAAAAAACACTTCAACTTATACTCTATTAAAGATTCTACTTTCCAGTCTATTTCTGGCAGGGGGTAACAATCTTTAGGGCATGCTTTGTTGATATCGGTGAAATCTACACACATTCTCCATCCTCCGTCTCCTTTTTTTTTACCATAACTGGGTTTGCTATCCATTCGGGATACATAGCCTCTCGTACAATCCCAACCTTTACTAATTCTTCTACCTCCTTGCGGGCAGCTTTATCTCGTTCTATGGAGAGGTCCCGTTTCTTCTGTCTAACTGGTTCCATATTTTTTCGCTCATTCAAGCGATGTTCCGTAACAAAGAGTTGTCCTCCCAAAGTGAGTGTCCGAGGAACTCCCGTCATATCCGCGTACTCCCAGGCGAATATGTTGACGTTATGTTGTAACAATTTTTGTAGCTTCTTTTTGAATTCATTTGGTAACTGGCTTCCGATGGTGATCAACTGATCTGGGAATGCTGGGTTGACCAGTATTTTGTCTTCTTTCTCCAGGGTGTTATGAGGTTGTGACGTTGGGAGGTCATCTTCAAGGTCCTCTTTGGCTTTTTTCACTTCGTGTACTCGCCTAGACTGGTCGTAGTCTAATCTTATGATTCCTACGCCGCTATTGGCTTGAAACAGGACTAAAGAGTGCATTGTTGACGGCACCATTTCCATTCGCTGAATCGCTGGTCATCCTAATAGTAGGTTGTGTGGGGATGGTGCCCGAACCACTGTGAAGTCTAGGGTTTCTGTTCTTAGGTGCGGAGGGTCCCCCAAGGTGATGTCTAGATCTATCTCTCCCAAGGGCCATACACATTCCCCCGCGAAGCCTACAAGTGGCTCTGCAGGCTCTGTTAAACGCGCACGGATGGATTTTGGTAATTGCAAGAAACAGTGTTCATAAATTATGTCGCATTCGCTGACATTATCAATGTATACTCTGCGGACTGAGATGTTGAATATTTTAGCGTGGATTATGAGGGATCTCTGTTGGGTGGGGTTTTTCCTAGGGCTGGAAAGCATAGATCCCTTGAGGGAAAGCATAATATTCAAGGGTAATATTGTAAAATAGCACAAGCTCGATTAAGCTTGCGAGCTTTTCGAGTAGGCTATTTTGAGGCTCGAGCTCGACTCGGAAGTCTACTTGAGTAGCTCGAGCTCGGCTCGACTCAGACCAAATCGATTTCAAATAATTTGCGAGTCGATTTCAAGTAGCTCGCGAACAGTCTAGTCTCGTTTACACCCCTAAAAGGGACTCTTGCTTTTTGGTTATAAGTCCAAAAATCAATATGTTTTAAGAAATGTGTTCATTCTAGTGCATTAATGCGGATGGATATAAAAATACTCTGAGCCCCCAACTAACCCACTTGGTGCTCTACTTTTATTTAATTGAATTCCAGACATCTCTCATTATCTTATTAAAACGGATAAGACATTTATCCAACTTTTATTTGAAATTTATTAGAGGGTACCCGCGTAATGCGACGATCTTAAATATGTGAAAGAACCGGACCTGAAACGAAAAATCTGACTTTTTTTAAATGGTTAAATATGAAAACAGAATTGAAAAGATATATGTATTAAATACAAGTGTCTCTTTGGTAATGAGTGCTCATTTATATGGTTGCGGACTTTAACAGCAACCGTAAGTCCGGTGCCTGGTTTCACCGGCGCAGTTCCATTCTCTTCAATCCATCCTTGCGGAGGTCCTAGGTGCAAGTCTTTGCTCAAGCATTCTTGTTTTGTTTTCAATTGTTAATATTTCATAGGGGTATTTTGGGTATATGAGGTTCTTATTCTTAAAATAGGGGTGGGGCAAAATGCTTTGTAAGTGATTATAGATAATGCGTACTCGATTTTTAATGTTGCTACTATGTATATAAAACTTTCGGATATTGTTATTGTATGGTGATATTTTGTTGACGTGACTATTTAAATGGATGTCATGTGACAACTAATCTCATCCATGGATCACCACGTACCACCGAATATAAATGTTTTAAAACAATAAAACTTGATTTTTTTGGTCGACCCTGTATGTTGGCTGGGTTCCGGTTCAATCGGATTGTCTAGTTAGTGTACCAAATACTTAAAAAGTTTAACTAGAAATATATTAAACACTTGTGATTCAAAAAGGACTCAAGTTTTATATACTATGTAAATATCTTTTAAACAATAGGCTCTTTGTTTTTCCTTTCTAAAAATTCTTTTAAACCCAGGTCAACCCGTCTGGGCACCCTCTTTAATTGAAAACCCATTCGGGTCGAACCAAAAACGGCTCAAAGAAAAAACTGGCTACAAACGAACTGGTACCTCGTCCAGTCACAAGCTCAATCTGGTTTTTTAAAACATTGCTGACTACATACATTAGCAATATATAAACTTAGCTCATACTCCAAATTCTATGAAACCTCAAACACTGGTGCTTGTTTAATATTGTGCTTTAAACACCTGAGAGTTTACGTTTACTGATATGTATGAGAATGTTTATGTTGGGTCATTCAAATATGTTCATTGTTCTGCCAAAGTTAAGGAAATGTTCTGCTGCTAATGTTAAGGACATCGGTATATAGTCTAACTTTGTTTTCAACCTTGTTTTTTATCTGTAGGTAAGATGATGACAATGATGACATCAACAGAGGAAATGGAAATGAAGCAGAGTTTAGAGAAGATGAACACCTTGATGGAAGCGGCCAGGCGTGAGAAGGACGTGGGTCCAAAGGCTGCTGAGGATGTGTTGAACATATTGGATAATGCGATTAATGAGATTTATAAGTTTAATGCCACTAGCCTTGGCTTTGAAGAGCTTTACAGGTTTCTTTTTTCTTAGGAATATTATGTTGATTGATAGGTTCTTGTTAATCTTCTTTGGTGCTTAAGTTTGCATGGCTTGTTGGTACTACATTATCAGTAACACAAACATTTAACCTCAAAGATATCGAGGAAGCTTGCTTGACATCAGTTGCATAACAATTACTGATTTCCAGGATTTCCAATATCTGATGAGCAGGATTCAAGAGTTTGTTAACCCATATTGTGTCTATGTTTTGGAAAAAATTACTATACTTTCAAGTTTACAGATAAAAAAAGTTAAAAACCAACAAGTACATTTATATCTGATTCCCCAAAACATTACCGCAGCAGAAATCAATTGTTAGGTATCATCGATTAGAAAGAACGTTCTGCATATATTAATCTGTTTATTGTTTTCCACGAATCTGGCTACTCTTAGTTATATGTACCTTGTTATAACTAACTTTGTTTTTTTATTTGTCCAGCAAAGCGTTCTTTATGGTCTGGCATAACTTCGGAGAGATGTTATACGTTAAAATTGCATCCACTATTACGTTTTATATAAAGGAGATGGCAGCATCTATTGAAGCATCTCAGGGACCTTTGTTTCTCGAAGAGTTGAACAAGAAATGGATGGAACACAGCAAAGCATTTGAAATATTAAGGTGCATATTCATGTGCATGGATAGAAGGTGTACTCCCAATACACATAAGGCTCATGTTCTCGAGCTTGGGGTTCAACTATGGGTGGATAACGTCATCCACTGTACTAAAATCCAAATGAGGCTGAAATTTGCACTCCTGGAAATTGTGCAGAGAGAAAGGGATGGTGAAGTTGTTAGCAGGGATTTGATAAAAACCACTCTTAGAATGTTAATGGATCTTGGTCCCTCTGTTTACCAAGAAATGTTTGAGACGCCTCTTCTTGATATATCAACCAACTTATACCGAGGGAAATCCCAGCAGTTGATTGAATGTTGTGAGTGTGGGGATTATCTTAAGAAAGCCGAGAAATGTTTGAATGAAGAGATGGAGAGATTGTCCGACTACTTGGGTGCAAAAACGGTAACAAAGACGGCACCTTTACTGGAAAAGGGAATGGTTGAAAGCAACAAGCCCAGAGTATATCATCCTTTGTTGGTTGCAAAAAGCATGGCCAAGATAGCAAATGTGGTGGAAAAAGAAATGATTGAAAGCTACATGGCCAGATTAATTAACTCAGGGTTAGTTAATATGATTGTGAATAACAAGTATGACGATTTGGCAATAATGTACAACTTGTTCCAAAGGGTTCCAGATGGACTAAAATTGATGAGGGGTGCAATGACTCGTCACGTTCGGGAAACAGGTAAGCAACTGGTCACCAATCCAGAACGCCTACGAGACCCTATTGACTTTGTACAACGTGTTTTGGAAGAAAAAGATAAGCATGATAAGATCATCAACCTTGCATTTAACAATGCCATTACATTCCAAAAAGCTCTTAATTCTTCATTTGGGTACTTCATTAACTTGAATCCTCAGGTCCTGGAATTCATTTCGTTGTTTGTGGGTAACAAACTCGGGAAAGGGGCAAATGAAGATGATATGAAGATTGTACTTGATAAGGTGATGATGCTTACTGGTTATCTCCATGAGAAAGATGTACTTGAGAAGCTTGGTAAATTAACATGGCAAACAAACTTGGGTTCTGCAGCGATCATAGCAACTGTTGGCAAAAATCATCAGCTGAACATTTCAACACATCAAATGTGTGTTCTGATGCTTTTTAACAACGCAGATCGATTGAGTTACAAAGAAATCGAAGAGGCTGTTAAAATACCCACTATGGAACTGAAGACATGCTTGCAGTCCTTGGCTTGTGCAGAAGAAAAGAGTATTCTGAGGAAAGAGCTAATGGGCAAAGATATCTGTGAAGAGGATGTCTTCTTTGTCAACGAGCGTTACAGGGTGAAGGTCAGTAGTGGTATCCGGGAGGCACACATTGCATTGGAACCTGAAATGCAAGACACAATGCAGAGTGTCAACAATGGGAAGAATGGGAACTTACCATCCAAGTTTCTTACGCCTATGTGCATATTGGTGACATCCGGATTCCTTCTACTACAAATCTTAGGGAAGAATAAGAGAAGTAGTAGCAACTAAAATCAGACTGATCCTAAAAATATCTAATGTTGCTTTCTAATGCACGTATGGCACTATTAACTGCTTTTTTTGTATGTCTGTATGCCCATAACTTTTATGTAAGCTGCTGCTTTTGGAACATGCGGCATGAAACGGTGCTAATATTGCTTTTGGATAATGATTAAGTTACCGGTTGACTATTGCTGCAGGCCTGCAGATAAAAATATAATGGACTTTTGTATAGAATGTCAAGACTAATGTATACTAGATTACCTATATCAATGAGTTGATGATTACAAATACATCAAGCTATTAAACATCATTATTCAGTCTTCTCGTGTATCCACATAGGACTTACGTCTATTTTACAAAATATCAATCAAAATCGCAAATCAGGTTCATGATTCGTAAAAACTTGCCCAAACCAAGAAAATTGCAAAGCGGGCTTGCGAATCTCACAATTTTTTTATGAACATTATACACATCTTATTAATAGTCATGTATCAATGATTTTTGAAAGTAAACTAACATAACGAAATCATATAAAAAATAAACAACATCGCAACAATAGAAGCCAAACAACATAACATAACGAAACCGTCACAACCGCGATAAATGAGACCGCACAACATGCGTATGAACTCCCTAGTTATATATTAAAGATGCAAGTTATGAGGAGTGATTGGTCACGTGGCACCGCCCGATTGGTGTCATGTCGCATTCCGCACCGCCGTTTGGATTCTGCCATGTTGCACCTTGTTTTACTTTCTTTTTTTCTATTCTTCGTTTTTTGCACTCTTTTCTTTTGGGTTTTTGGTGCCAGTTGGTGCCACGTCGCACCCATACCGCTGTTCGGATTTTGCCACGTTGTCTCCTTTTTTTTTTCTTTTTTTTTTCTATTCTTGGTTTTTTGCAAATTTTTTTCCTTTTTGGTTTTTTGGCATTCATTCCTAAATCCCCGTAACATCGTTTGAATTTTGCCACGTTACGTCCCGTTTTGGTTTTTTTGAAATTTTTTTGCTATTCTTGGTTTCTTGCACACTTTTTTACCTTTTGGGTTTTTGGTATTCATCTTAATTAAGTACCATTTGGATTTTCCCACGTTACGATCTGTTTTGGTTTTTTATATTTTTTCAATTCTTGGTTTGTTGTACGCCTTGTTTTCCTTTCCATTCTGGATTCTTGATATTCATCTTAAATAAATATACATTTCTTATGGCAAACTTTTGTGATCACACCTATTTCCTTTTGGTATTCACCTTATATAAGTATACTTTCTTAGGCTAACTCCAATGGACGGTTTGCTCGTCAGTTTGTTTGACTGGACAAACTGAACATCAGTTTGCTTCCATTACGAAGCCAGTTTGTTTGTTGGTTTATCCTATCAATTTGCTCCCAAACAAATTGGAGGCAAATTGAGTTTGTGGGGCCAAATTCAATTTTTTTATTTTTTGTTTTTAAATATGTGTGTGTATATATATATATTTAATATATTGTTTTTTTAATTTTATATGCATGATGATGTGGCATGAGAAAATTGAGCTTCAGTATGTTGGGTTGGAGGCAAAATAAGTTCAGTTTGTTGGTTCAGTGTGTTGGAACAGTTTGCTGACGTGTTGCTGAGGTGGCCGGTTTGCTTGGACAAACTGTATTCTCCATTGGAGATGACCTTACAACAAACTTTAAAAATATCCATGATGAAGTGGTTTTTAATTAAATAGTTGTAGATTCAATGCAAGTACACTAACATAATAAAACCGTATCAACATGCAAAATGAGGTGCGGGGTCCGAACCCACTAGTTAATATAACATGCTAAAAAAGGTGGTGAATTGATTACTTCGTAAAAAATTATAATTAATCATATTAATATAATTATAAAAGTTTAGTTCTAAATTTTGTATATATAAAATTCTTGGAACTCCAAATTATAAAGAAGTAATGTTATACTATTTACAACCATAGTAGGTTGACTAGGTTCTTAATCTCTTACTGTCACAAGCCTAACAAGTCTCATCATCACTTATTTTTTGAGATACATGTTTATTAAAACTTTTTTAAACACTCAGATGTAATCAAATCCATGTAGTTGATTAATATATTTTAGTTGTCTATTATGCAAAATAGAAATTTAACTTTCTGACATGGTTTTATTTTTTCGTAAACACCTAATTTTATTATTTTTCTAGTAAATTTTGACACATTATCATCATACATAAAATATATGAAACATAATACAATACGTCAAAACCTATGGATAACCAACTTAAGTTTCGCCGCAATGCGCGAGTAATAATTCTAGTTTAAGTTAAAGTGTTATATAAAACTATCTATTTTTTGCACTCCTTTTATGATTCTCGCAATTAAGGCACTGGAAAGAGTCTAGGGTTCGATATGTGTTGTTTCTCTAGATTGAATCTTTATATATTGTACTCAATTTTCTTTTCCTCTAGCGTCTTGATAGTAGGTTTTTCAAGGTTGTGGAAGTCGCTAGGCACTACTAGGTCGGTCGACTAAGGAGTTGGGAGTATTCAGGTCTTTGCGGGAAGTACTCGGAGGTCAAAGCGGCCAAGGCAGGGAGTGCTCGGAGTAATCGGCTGACTCGAGTCAACTCGGTGCCTTACCTTGTAGCGAGTACTCGGGATAAAAGAGCTCTGTTTCCAAACAGATTTGTCCATCAGTAATGGAGATCAGTAGGTCGCAGTCCTCTCATTGGTAGTGGGAAAAAAGGGGTCAAGGCTTCGAATCCTGTCCCCGCCTAATCACTTGAGATCTTTTTTTGGGTGGAAAATGGGCTACTTTCTTCTTTCGAGTTCGATCCCCGTACTGTGCCTATTCACTCTGAGAGTTTTACAACAGTGGGTTTTATTAACATACTCATCTTTTAGTATGTTTTATTAACATACTCATCTTTTCTGATAAAAAAAAGAAAAAACTATCTATTATTTATTATAACAAAGTTGTTGGAGTATATGGTTGGAACTAAATTATTTTTGGAGAAAGAATATTCTACAAATATGTTAATATTAATTATTTATGTATATAAAAAATTAATGGAGATGGTCTAGATATCTGGGAAAAAAAGAAAATAGGACGAAAAGACAAGTAGAAATGATGTTTTTTGGCAGCTAATTCATTTCTTTGATAAACTCATATTTTTTTTTATCCATCGACAACAATACTTATATTATATGGTTATACAGTATAACTATTTGATGTAAATATTTTATGAATAAATAAAAAATATTGTGAGTTTAATTAATTGACGTATTTAACTGGATCAAATAATAAGGCTTGGTTATTTGGGAAATGGTTAAATACAGTAACACACTATATCTTGTATTTTGATAATTAGTAGTTCATACTCAGTGCCGGCCCAAGCTTTTTGGTGGCCTTAAGCGAGATCAATTTTGGGGGCCTAGACGTCTAGTTTATTAGCATACAAAGTAAGAGGAGGAGGGGGGAGGGTACATGCGCGGCTGCTTCACTGGGTCACTGCTACTTCACTGCAATCTGCTGTCTGTTTTGCTCCTTCTGTTCTGTCTGCGTGAGGTGTCTTTGAGTTTGAGAGCAGATTAGTGAGGGAGGTTTATGTGATCTGTCGACTCGTCTGTGTCTTTGATTAGGATTTAGGGATTTTTAAGTTTGGACCAAAGATTTTTTTTAAGCCCAAATATATAAAACTTAAGTCCATTAAATAAAATTTAGGGACCCTAGATTTTTGAGGGCCCAAAGCGGATGCCTAAAATGTTATTACTAAGGGCCGACCTTGGTGGGACTGCATGGAAGATTGTTGAAATGGTGGGAGATGTAGTGAAATGGTTTAGTTGTGGTGAAATGGTATTGATTTAGACGAAATGGTTGAGTTTTTATAGTGGAAAAAGATTTTTAAAAAAATAATAAAATAAGGATACCTAACAGTTAGTTTTTAAAAAATTGAAAAAATTTAATTTTTTTTTACCACTTGTCCGCTCCCCCTGCCCCACCAAAACCCACGTCGTCTGCATCCTCACGATGAAGAGCCTTCACAACGCAGGCCATCCGTATAGCGTCGTTCGTTGATGCCGCGTCGACGTCGTCCTCAACATCCTATAGGGACCGGCCTTATTTAAAAAAACAAAAATACAAGATTAATGTTCATGTCTCTCTATATATTATAACCTTATTTAAGCAAATTGAGTTAATACTATACTATTAATGTATTATACTTTAACCACAAACTTTGGATTTTTTTTATAATTTCAAATAGTATATATTTTTGGAGTTTTATACTTTAGCCACAAAACTTTAGTTTTTTTTATAATTCAAACTTTTGTTTTTAACTTCTGATTTTCCATTTGGTCCAAAATATTTTCGTTTTCTATCACATTCAGAATCATAATTGGATAGGGAAGCCTTGTGTTTTCTTTTCTTTTTAACATGTCACCATCTTTATGTGTTATAAGATTTATGGTACATTGTTTAGCTGTTGGCATATTAAAATTTCTGGCCCGGGTTTGAGTCTATGTACCTTTCCTTTTTTTTTCTCAATAGATTATATAGTTAATAAAACTCAATTTACCCAAAATACAATTTGTTATCCTCGGCCAATGACCGGATATGACGCTAGTTATATATTATATTAAACTAAAAGATTACCCGCGCAATGTCAGTAGGACAATGGCGGCGGCGGCGAGATGTGAGAGGTGAGTGGCGACTGGTGGTGGGTGGTGATGGTGACAGGATGGAGGTATTGTAAGTATTTTAAGGGATGAGGGTATTGTACGTATTTTAAGTGATGTTATTGAAAGGGTGATATAGGTATTTTAGGGAATTGGATGACAGAATAGTTAATATAAGTCTTGGGCCACAAATGAAATTAGATCAATATTGATGGGTTAAAAATTTAAGGCGAAATTTAGGACATGGTAAAAAGTTGGGTACCTAAGTGTAAGAAACGAAAAGGTTGGGGGGCAAACTGTAACCATTCAAAAGTTTTGGCGCAGGTGTGTATACATCCAAAAAATTGGGAGAGCAAATTGTAGAAATTTAAAAAGTTGGGGTGAAACCGTAAGAAAGCAAAATTTTAGGGCAAATTACCTTTTGGCCCCTAGTAAACAGTATAATATGGTGCCATTATTTTCGTTAACGACAACAACATATTGGTTGGCCTGATAACTATGAAATGGTAGAAATTGAAAGAAGAGTGGTGATATTTTTACCACTCTTTTTGATAGATGTACCACAACTATAGCTGACTGTATAAGTCAGTAATGCACAATTGTGGTACATCCATCAAAAGAAGTGGTATTAATATCACTTCCCTTGAAAAAAAGCCCTCTTACGATTATTTGATTTTAAAAGAATCAACGAGAAAACCCAAAAACTATATCGGTAAAAAAAGAAATCATATCTCGCACCAAAAGCAGTGACAGAATTTCCAAGAGAAGCACGGATAAGTTTGTCGAGAGAAGATGAAGATGAAAGATAGTTGTCAAATTTTGGTTTAGGATGCGAGGAGCATGATATCCCCATATTTTACATAGCATCGAATGCCGGTATGGTAAAACCATTAACTCATGTAAATATTCTTCCATTAGTTCATAAAATTCACAAAAATATAATCCTTTAACTAAGAAAAAGGATGAATGTGTTTCTACCATCAAAGAGAAATGAGATATATTTTTATAAAAGTTTGTATATAAATGTTCCAACAAAGGGTTATTACTACAGTGAAAAGGCATTAAAAATCATTTGATCTATGAAACCAAAAGTTCACCAACAATTCAACAAATCAGTATCCTATGATTCGACCTGGAAAGTTACCTAAATCAGAAACAAACAAGGCCCAAATTGCTCTCTCTTACTATTTTTTTGGCTCCACGAAAGCTGCTAAAAAAAGAAAATAAGATGTGAATCGACACAAGTAGTAGCATGTTTACAAGCAAATCACATGACCATATTATCAACCAAGAGTGAGTCGCTGATTACAACTACTGACGACTCGCAGAAATCTTATGCCTAACAAGAATATTTCATCTATTTCTTGATCGAATTCAAAACCACAACAAATACCTCATCATCTTCAAATATATACTACCAAAGTTACTTCTTTTTTCTTCAACTTTTGAACATAGATCACAATTGTATCATAATAATGTTGGTCCAAATGGATTGCTTGTTTGGGGATGAGCACCATTGTTGACTGGAAACGCACCAAACCCTGAATCGACAAAAGGGTTTGGTGGGCCCATCATCAGATTCTGTTGTGGCTGTGGAGATCCGTAAGTGGCAGCTGGTTGATATGGACCGAAGGGGTTTGCCTGGTATGGTGTGGGGTTGGCCTGATACGGAGCGGGGTTAGCCTGGTAAGGTGTCATTTGAGTTTGAGCCGATTGGCCCGACATGCCAAACGGGTCAGCTGATTCAAATGGGTTAGGTGCTGGAGATCCATACACAGGTTGCTGGGAGGCTCTATATGCTCCTTCATCATATAAACTGTTCAGTGTGAGCGAGTCCAATCCACCAGCCTACAGGAAAAAATATATCAAAATGTTAAGGGAATAACAGTATGACACGAAGGAAAGAACGATGTGCAATTGCAATCCTATTATCTACCGAATGTGTCAAATTGGGTTATGTTTTATCTCAAACGGGATGCAACCTTCTAAATTGCCTTGCTTCAAAAAGAGTCTAGATCATCACTGCAAATAACAACTAATAATGACCTTTTTTCTTTAACAAATGGCGTTCAAAAGCCTTTGAGGGTCAACCTAACCAACCCGTAACAACTTGAACATAAGATTATCCATTTTGACCCTGACCCGAACCCAAATTGACCCCTCAACCAATCAGTCAAACCCTCCCAATTTCATGTTTCCAACAAAAATATCAGAGCAAAGTGTACCAGTTGCCTATCCTGGACTGAAGAGATATCGGTGCTAGGAGTGGTGACCAGAGCAAGTTCCCAACCAGATGGATCAAAATCTTTTGGTTGAAAAGCAGATCCAGAAGATGTAGTATCTAAGGAAAAAAGAAATGCAACTTGTCACCAAACCCAGCATAAAAAGATCACTTGCAATAATATTACAAAAGACATTTGAGAAATAATAGTCCCACTATTTCTTACCAGAAGGAACAATGGCAAGAGCCAGTGCATTACTTTCCTCAATAGCTGATCCGTTAGGCGCATCAAAGTTTAGTCCCTAAACCAGAAGATTTCAAAGTTTAGTCCTTAAACCAGAAGATTTCAGTATACCAGCATTTTTAGAGATGGATGTATTTATTAATGAACCAAATCTAGATAAATTACCAATAAATCATCAGGGTCCCTGCTGTTAAAAGTTGGTGGGGGAGCCGGCTGTGTAGGCTCGGGAACATCATTTGAAGCTATGAAGTCATCTGTAGGCTTTGGTTTGGGTTCATCAACAACAGGTGAATCTGCATCTTCTTCATGAGGTGAGGTATCTTCTTCTGGTTTATATGTCAACATAAGCCTTTCTGGATATTCCTGTATATAAATCACCACATATCATTAAGTAATCACAAAACATACTGTAAACAATGGAATTAAAGAGGCAAAGGTCACAACACTCACTATCTGTGTGGGCCCAGCGACCAACCTTGGCGCCTCTCTTATATACTCTTCCATTGTCGCAAGAAAAGATTGTGGAGGCTGAAACAGTGTCAATAGAAGGTAATTTACAATAATGTCCCTCTGGAAAACGTAATAACAATCACAAAAAGGACATAAGAGTAAGAATCATACCTCTCTCAGAACAGGAAACTGGAAATTTCTAGCAAGCTCCAGTCCTTTGCAAACTTCATAAAAGTCAGAAAGACTTCCAGCCTGCATAAGATCCAGTTAACAATTCAATAATGCACTACTGCTTCAAATCATGTGGCAAGAGGGGCGGTATGAGTGTCGGGTCAAAATGGGTAACTTTCATATGGGTTAGTTCATGTTGACCCAAAACACTTTTTGTCTAATATTTAAAAAACAGAGTCATATATAAATTAGTCTGGCAAATATGATTGGTAAACTCATTTAATTTCATGAACAATTTAGCTCATTAAATACAATGATTTAGGATGCTCATTAAATACACTTTGGGGAACTTTCGACCCATTTAACCCATTTGACCACACTTCCACTTTAGCTATATTTTTTATTTTACCCATTAGAAATAGAACATAGCCCCAATCAAATGCATAAATAGATGGGTTGAAATTGCCACTTCTACAAAAGCCTATTATGTATGTTTTAGTTACCTGCTGACCAGCTCTTTTGTATATATCTAAGGCTTTGATAGCTTCATGTCTTGGCATCTCGAAAAACTAAATACAAAAAAGTATTTATATATTAAAGTAAGGAGAAAAGAAGCATTATTTTCTTCATAAATAGTTTCAGCTTACCTTATCGATAAGATTGATGATTCCATCATTAACAGCACAGTAGATTTTGAAACTCTCTTTAAGTACCAATGCCAATGCGTATTGAATCAAATAATTGCCAACAGCTGCACCCTCAGGCTGCAGAAGACAGATAAAGAGAACTTTAATTGATTGAAAGGGTATTCAGGCCAATATATCGCATTGAAAATATATCAGATAACTTGCCCTGCATCCCATAAGACGATATAGTAGCTGCTGTAAAGAAGGCAGTTGTTCCAATAGTTCTTCACTTTCTAGATCCCTTGTTTTGCTATAACCCTGCATTTATAAGCAATATTGACCTTATAAGATGCTTTAGATAGCCATTTGCTTGATTTTATATGAATGGCATATGTGCCACTTATTGAAATGCAAGAACATGAACTTTATCAACAAAAAGAAAAAAAGAAATGCAAGAACATGAATAAAGAAACTTCATTCAATGTCATTGATTGTCCATCTACATTCGAGATCCAATCGGATGACATCATTTTCTATATCCATGTTATGAAACATACTCTCTAACACCGCCACCAAAAAATACAAATATCGTTAGAAACGTCAAAAATCGACGAACAACGCCACTTTGCACATGCACAGGGCTAGTTAAGTATCAAATAATATAGTAAGACGCAACATTATTTTAAGATTAAATCCCAGATGCTACCAAAAAAAAGACCAATACATTATCCCTTTTAAAATAAGACAGAAAACATTTTCATAATAATAATGAAGTCCCTAAGAAAGCCAAGAACTGCTTGCTTTATGTAGTAAGCCCTGGCAAATAACTACTAGAGATAAATATCTATAATAGTACTTGATAAATGATATCAAGTATAATCGAATCCATATACTTTATACACAAGGGACTCAAAGAAAAGATTTTACTGGTGCAATATGTTTATGTGATTTATGCAAAATCATTAGGTACAAAATAGTCAATATAGCCGGTAAATCATTGAACACCAGGTAGAGTTTTATGTCAAGAAGTTACATTTGTCAATTAGAGAATAGTAATACTACGATTTATACTGAATGACCATTTAAGTAGTAGCATAATAACTTCAAGTTTTTTTTTAATCTTTTAAGTATTGTCTTTGCAATGGAATGCAAAGGGGTACATTAGTGCTCTAGCAATTTTTATTCTTTTACATTTACTGTCTCTATTATGTAAGATGAATTCAACTATTTTGTGCAAAAGTGAATTCACATTTTGGTTATTGATTATCTAACATAAGTACCAAATGTATTATTGATCCATTTATTTGAATACTCTATTTGGGTATTTATAAGGATAGTTGATCTCCTTGTGTAGTAAATTCTATGAAAAATGTTTACTTCCTAAAGGGATAAGGATAGATGCTTGACAACAAACATAAACTCATTCTAACTTAAACATTGTTTGAATAGTATATTTATATAAATGGATCTAATAGCACCATTAACACAAACTTGTAAAGATCACTTATTACAAATAAACCAACCTTGATACTGCTAAAGCATTCAAATCCGCATTAGCTGCTTTTTTAAAGCAATACGATAGAACTCTTACCTGAACATCAGATAGTTCAACTTGAAAGTTTTACACCACTATAACGAAATGATGGATTAGTTAATGTAAGTTAATTAGCTCATCATTTATTTTTGGTGCGGTTATATCCTTCGAAGTCATGTATAAGATGCAACTTCATCAGAGTCCATACCTTATTATCTTGACCTTGAGCTGGTCTCGGGATTCGCTCAGCTTCAATGTCATACTTCAGAACTCTGAAGCACTCGAGTCGTTCCTCTAAGAAAAGTCCATATGTGCGCACCCAAGCAGAACAATCCCAAGCTGGTGAACAAAATGGATGAATTACGTAAGTTTTCAATCATCTTGAAACTTCTAATTATAAGTATAGAACGAAGAAAATTTAAAGATAACAGCTAACTATTATATTTTCTAGTTTAACTTTACTAACCAATGGGGCTTGAATCATCCTTGAAATTAGCTAGTTGAAGAACACGCCCTCTCTGTTGAAAATTTAAAAGTTCTTCCCTGAATGTAGGATCACCCTCCCTTAGTGTCCTGTGGATAACTATCAGCGTCTTCAATGCTACCTGTTGAAAAAACCAAAAGATTAGAAAAAAGATATATAACACACAACTTTTTCTTACAACAGGCAAGTGCAATTAGATGTTTCAGCCCATTTGTACGAGAACATGTCCATTTAGCTAGTGTTTATTCGATAAATTGGGTCAAACAAGTAAAGATTTTAAAAAATAGCAGATAGCAAAACAAGTCAAATGGGTCGAACAAGTTAAACAGGTCGAAATCTATCTGACATGTATCCAATTTCTTAAATCATACTATTTAGAAGAAGCTGCATAATTATTAGTACACTCTTCTATGTAAAAAATCAAAATGGAAGACATAGGATCAAGTTAGCCCAACCTGGCATGACCTGTCTGGAGATAAATACTACCAGCATTAACCTGAACCCTATATGACATATTACCGAACCTGCTAGTATTGCACACATATATACATCCACACAGTCATGTCGGAGGTCCTTCTGAAAGCAATCTCTCCACCCTCCGATAGAGGTATGACTGTCTAAATCTCACCTCCCCAAACCCCGCCTTCGGCGGGATTGGGTATCCTTGTTGTAAGAGCACTGCATTGCAAATCAGCATTACCGAATTTTTATGTGCACTTGCAGATACCACGAGGCACAGTGAGAGCATTCTAATTGAAACCAATAGTTACAACAAGTTTCAACCTTTCTAAATCCCACAACTTCAAAAAAAACTTGGAAATAGTTTATAACTTGCAGTCTTACTCAGTATACCTCAGGTTTCACTAGTTAATTGTGATCAAATATAAATACGGTTGCTTCAGAAGATGGTCACAACTTCCTATAAGCTACATTGAAGTAATTGGAAGAAAGAAGTAAAAAAAAAAAACAGGGAAAGAAATAATTTCTATTCTCTACTGGGACAATATGCTGAGAGAGAGCATAACGATACTAAACCAAAAAGTGAAATCAGACTCTACATGTCATTTCTAAAACTATGACCATCTATTCACCCTCAAAACGTCATGGAACAGATTGGAAGCTCTGTCGAGCACGGTTGCAGCACCATTGGCTGTCCCGGATATAGCATACAATAAAAATGACATAAACGTGTAGTTAACTAGTAACATAATATTAAATTTGGGGAAGTTCTAACGATTGAGAATGATCTACTTTTAGGGACATCGATACATACAACCAAGTAACCATATTAAGAAATGAATGTACATACAAAGTTTACAGACGTCATATTCATAAAACTTCGTCTGGATGAGAAGTCAGACCGGTTCCTGAATATGAATTTTCATATCGACAGGTCCAATTAGTCAAACACATCATCTTCGCTTTAACGATGATTAAAAAAACTTTATACATTACATTCTACTACACACTGCTTGAATCGGATCTATACACATAATAAATTAACTTAAATAAGTAAAAAAAAAATTAAAAACTGAAAAAAAAAAAAGAAAAAAAAT
The DNA here is from genome assembly GCA_028566075.1 of Solidago caesia. Lineage (NCBI taxonomy): Eukaryota > Viridiplantae > Streptophyta > Magnoliopsida > Asterales > Asteraceae > Solidago > Solidago caesia. Next base: position 20,217,546 of record JAOXNX010000001.1, on the reverse strand, counting down.
CGTACCGTCCAGTTACGGGTCTTGGCCAATCTCCTAGCTAAAGCATGTAAACAATACTGCACATCGGCTCTCGGCCTAATCGCAGACGTATACGCCAATATCTCTATACACAAAACAAACCATCATTAAATTCAACATCAAAAAAATCAAAAATTGAAAGGAAAAAGAAAAAAAGTTGGAAGTTACTTCTGATGTGTCTTTCTTTGGGTGGACATTCAACATGATTAGTAGCTTTGACAATTGCAACATCAACTTCCTAATTTCACAAACAAACCCTAATTATTATTATTATAGATAGATACAGCATATATATGAAATAAATGAAAAAGGGGGACCTTGAAATCGGAATTGACGTGGGCTAAACCAACAGTAGTTTGATCTTTTAGAGCGCCATAGGCTTTCCGCCATGTTTGCATACTACCCATTTATTAAAAAAATTTAATATCTATAATATATATATATGTGTGAGTGTGATTTGGAGAAAAGGAACGGTGGAACCGATAGATCGGCAAAGAAAAATGGATTGGATTTTGGGGGTGAGTTGTGTTTTCTCTTGTGGGCAAAACAAAGAATCCAAAGATGGACAGAAAGACAGTTGCACACCGAACTTACGCTGTTTGTTTACCTTCTTTTTTCTATAAAAATAAATAAAATTTAATTGGAATTGGAAGTAAATAATATGCGAAGAAAGAAAGTGTATTTTTTTTTTTTTTTAATGGATATTTCTAAATTTGTGTTGTGGGGAATATGGTCAACTTAGTTGGCTTTGGTGGGCTGGTGGCTGGCCACCGTCATTACATTTCCATCCATTCTTCTTCTCTTTTTTTTTTAAATAATATTTATATGGTTATTATTATTTTAGGCATATCATTTTGGCAAAAAAAAATTTGTTTGAACCATATATAGTTTTTTTTTTGGTATAGCTGCATTGAAATAGTGATTATTGCTTTGTAAGATGTTTTAAGTTTGAATTTCATTAAATAACTAGATTTTTTACCCGCGTGTTACGCGGGTATCGTATTGTCGCCGTCGTTATGCGAAGGTAACTTGCTATAAGTAATAATTCATTACGTGGTAATATAGTATAGGTACGTGTTAATTGATTCATAATTTAATGTATTTTTCAAAATTATAAGTTTTCAACTAATAAGGTTTAATTAATATTTAAAACATCTATTAAATGATTAAAAATAATTAAAAATGAAGTGATCCAAAACGTAAAAAAATTGCATATTGTTTTAGTTTTTTAATTGTTTTAGTTCATTGTATGTAATGAACTTTCAAATCCCGGTTATTGGATGTACCCGACCATTCCAAAACTTGCAAACTGACAACGTGGCTTTAGACGTGACAGCTATATGGTTGCCACATATTCCCGGTTACCATCCAATAACGAGGATTTGAAAATTCATTACATACAATGAACACCCGAGTCGTTCATTGCACAACATAAACATTCGTGTATATCTCATTATATTCCGAGACCCTAAACCCTTAAACTAATCATAAACAAAATCCAAAATAAATAAATAAATAAAAAGAAC
>JAOXNX010000001.1:20203826-20215902 GCA_028566075.1 Solidago caesia | reverse complement strand
AGAATAGTCACATCTAAAGACTTTTTTAAGAAAAAAAAAAAGGGGGGGGGGGGGGGGAGGGGGGGCTGTGTTGCAGAGAAGATAGGTGAAGAAGATGATATATATTTTTATTTTTTTCATTTGTTTTTTTTTTCCTATCATTTTAACATTTGATTCAAATTTTCATTTAACCCCCTTAACTATTAATATGATCAAATTTTTATATTATTATTAATATTAATTTTATTTTGTACCCCTAAAGTTTAAAGTTTTATTTAATTTGGTTTTTAAAGTTTTTAATCTTTATTTAGATGTAATGTTAATTAATATATTTACTTATTTATTTTATATAATTAGTTAATATATATATATAACTTTATATATAATTAAAGTTTGAAAGGAAAATAAAAAAAAAAACAAAACAAAATTTTGCCACATGTCACAAGTCCCCCCACTCTTCAAGTTGCCCCATACCTCTCGGTCTAAAGCCTAAGCCCTGGCCTTGGGTCCATTTGTCAAATTCTTATTTCTTACATTTAATCATTGTTATTGTTACTTTACCAAGCTTTCATCTCCGTACTTTAATAACTAAAGATAAAAACACGTCAACAAAAAATGACTTTGATTAAACTTAAAATGTTTTAGGCCTCTTAAAATATTATTCTTGTGTTCTAAATTTTCCCTTTGTTATCAAGTCAAATAATTCTCTATTTTTATTCAAGCAACAATTGCTTTATATTATAATCATATAAAAGATTATATATTCCAATCGATAAAAAAAAAATCTTTTTAAGTCGTTAATTGAAAAAAGTTGTCTTGAATTAAGTTGACTCTTATGATTTAGTTCATGTATAGTCTTTGTACCCTTAAAAGTTAAGGATGAACATAATTTTCCAAGTCCGGTACCGTCGATTCCGGTACCGGGATGCGATACCGAATCTCAAGTGAGACCAGGACTGATATCTACTTTTGTTGGTTCGCGGGGATTGGGACTGTGGTACCGGAAAGTCGTACCGAATTCCAAATGAGACCGGAATCGGTACCATGTTTTGGTGATTTTCGGTATCGATACCATCGATACCGGGACCGGTATGAAATGATACCAGTCTCACGCCCATCCCTATTTAAAATAACCCACCATGACATGTGTGTAATAATATAATATATCAGATTATTTTAAAGACATGGTAATTGGAATTTATTGAAAACATAAATATAAATATGACATCCGTAAAAAAAGTAGTTCGTATTATATTAACTTTTTGAAATCTTAAATACTTTCTAGCAAAAGTCTAGATTGGCGAAGAAATCTCACATACTTTGAGATTGTAATAGAGTTGAGATTTGTCTACGATTCATCGTATCAGTATTACGACAAAGTCGTGTCAAATATATAACAGATTTGGGTGTTCTAGCTAAAACTAATCATCTTTCAGCTATTATTGAAGATTACCCGCGTAATGAGACAGGACGATGGTGGCGGCGACGAGATGTGGGAGACGAAAGTGAGTGACGACTGGTAGTAGTGGTAGTGGTGGTGGTGGTGGTGGTGGTTGCAGCGGGATGGAGGTATTTTAGGAGGATGAGGGTATTGCAGGTATTTTAGCCTTTTAGGTGATGTTATTAAAAAAATAATATGAGTATTTTAGGGAATTGGATAATAGAATAGTAATAGATGAGATGAATAAAATAGGTACATTAAGTTTTTTTTTATATAATGATTATAGATATACTATATAATTAATTAATATATAAATAATATAGATATTAAATAATAAAACATTAAATAGTAGACTTTAATTAAATAATATAATAAATAAAAATATATGGAAAAAATTTAAAAATCAAGATACCGTTTGGTTTATATGGTTTTTGTCAATCCACACTTTTTTGGGTGGTTGGCCTAAATGGCAAAGCTACGATTGATTTATTATATCGTACCTTGTCTTCGGTTCAAAAAAGCAAATTTACATAGTTTAGTAAATGTAAATTTTCAATTAATTTGGTATTAATTTTTTTTACACCAACAAAAGGTATTTACAATATGAATATATCGTTCTGATTTAAACTTTTGACTAACTTGCCTCAACCATCGACGGTTGTGGAAAGTTGCTTGGTCTTCGATTTGTATATCTTCCGAACAATATAATCATAATACTTAGTAAACTCAAAGAATAAGATTTAAAAAAAGAATTAATAGATTACGTTATGAGATTAGAAGGATTATTATGAGAGTCATGTAATAACTAATAAAAAATATTATGGGGTGGTGTTGACTTTGTATTGGTGGTTGTATTGGTGATGTTTATATGTTAATAAAATAGCTATTCAATAAAAAAAAAACTAATAAGAAATATCATTTCTCATTTGGAAAACCCGATGGTCATGATTAGTCTCCTCAACTCAGTCAAACTAGCAAACTTATCATGATTTGGTCAAATTTCATGGCTTATGGGGTTCTAGATACAAAATATATACAAGTCATTGTGTTTTGCAATGTATCTTTAGCATGTTATATTATGTTTCGTAACACACTGTGAGCTCTTTTACATTGTTACGAATGAGATTTATATTGTCGAGTGGTATCATAACGATTAGTATTACTTCGATATTCATTTATACACTTTATAATTATCATAATATAATTAAATTAAATACATTTAATAGTTCTCGTGATATAGCCTAGCGGTGAGGGACATGCAACATAAAAGGATGAGTGATATGCAACATAAAAAAGTGTCAAGGGTTCAAATCCCGCCAATGTTCCTTTAACCAAAGTGTTATAAATTTATATTTTTTCATGTTGGTTGTGGGATTAGTCGGTAATACATTTAATAAAAGAACCTTTAATAGGTCAATTCTAAATGAGTTTTTCTCATCTTAACCCAGAATGTAAAAGTGAGTTTTTCTCAACTCCCTGCACCCTGAGATGCCAAAGAGTAAAAATGTGTTAGTTTTGTTTCGTGTTGCATTGCATACTTCATTATTTGTCTATAGAATTTGAACACTGAACAATAATCATGTCTACTTAGTAGCCATAAACTTTTATGTCTTCTGAAATGCAAAATTTTGAAGATTTTACAGGGTCCTGGAGTTCATGGTAAACAAGTAAGCTTAACAAATGTACCATTATGTTTATGACATAATCCGATCCACATCCAATATACGTATACTCATGACGCAGTATGTACAACTAACCCAACAAAGAAAGGTTGCATAATCTATTACCATTTCAGCCTAAAAACAACTTCTGCGAAATCCTTCAGAAACCATTCTTGAAGGTAAGTTTTTGATTCACATGATAAAATCATCAAGAAATGGAGAGACAAACGGTAGCCTGATGACCCCAAAAGCCACAAGAAACGATAAGATCCACAACGGAAGAATCCATAAGAACACCACTTTTAAGATATTCTTCCCTGAAAATAAACAAAACTAAGTTATAAACTTCATCGGACTTGTAACATACAAAGTAACAATGCAGGCTACATCCGCATTGATTAATAAAATCAAAGCCTTAGAAGAATAATTATGAACACAGATGCAAGTAAACATACATATTCTATAGCTTAACTACAGATATCCATCAAACTCATGCATACTAATATGGAATCATTTGTCACAAGAAGTACATACAAACTAAATAGCGAAAACATGGAACAAATTATTAATTACCAGTAGATCGAGACGGGCCTTCAGTTTTATTAATAATCCATTCACCGGTCTCTCTAAGCTTCTTCTCCACGTCCCCTTCCGTTCTCCCAATTGAATTCGACAAAATTGAATCAAACAAAGTCTTTTCCTGCTCAGATTCCCTGCTAGTTGCTTTTCACAACATTAGTCACAAATTTAAAACCCCCAAAATCATATTGTTATCATTTAATAAAACTAGTTACCCAGTTCTTGTTCAAAAAAAGTTACTCCGTCCCAAAATAATAGTCCAGTACTCTAGTTTCTCCATTGATAATTGCCCAGTTTCTAAATATTTTCGTGTTTACCAAGTTTGTAAACTTCCAAAATGGGTCGGATTATGATTAAATTCTTATCCGCTATATAACAATTCCAAGACATATATATATATATATATAACAAATGACAAGAAAAGTTAACAAACTTGCCTGTTAATGTCACGGTCTTTATAAATACCAGCACCAATAGCTCTTTCAATTTCAGCAACTGATGGTTTCTTATCTACTTGCTGTTTTCCAGCAGAAGAAGGTTGTCGTGGGATACGAGTCTTCTGGCTCCGAGGTTGCGGTTTAGCATTACTATAATCAGGATTGGTTTTATCCGAAAGTGAAAAAAAAATGACAGGAGGAGGAGGTCTTATGTTAATAATAGTACAAGACATGTAACTTAACCTTAACAACATCATTCTTTGTTTTTGGTCTGTATTTAACAACCCGCATAACGGTATTGGCAGTGGGAAAGGATATTATTGTTGAAGTTATCTTGTAAAAAAATACAACCAAGTCCCACTTCTTTTATATAATGACTAGTTGGTCCTTCATTTTGTAGTCTGACTTTTCCATTTTTTCACCAAATAGTTCGAGTTGATTTTCTGACAACCCAACTGGTCTTGTCTAAACTCCATCACATGAAAGATAAATCAGACTTATGTAGAGACTTTTGGCTGGAAATTGGATAATCCTTTGGTTCTTGGCAAATATTGAATCGGGATACTTCCAATCCAAATGTCTTGATCACCATAACCAGTTAAGCTACATGCCAGTATGCCACGGATGAATAGTTCGAATGCCAAAATCATTTTATCAAATCAAAAAAATCGCTTCAAATCTTGTGGTGTTTTCAAACTCTATGTTTGAAGTACCAAACCTCGTTTGAATCGTATTGGAGCCTAAATCTAGAAATGTTGTTGAGCTATTGGGTTGCAATTAAGCTTCATAGTGTCGTTCCAAACCATCTTGACTCCAGAGGTTTAGTCAAGAGACAACATAATAAGTGAAGAGCACCCAGTATGTTTTCTGTTAACAAAAGGTTTGCCAATGAATATATGAAACAAAAGTTGACCCTCAAGTACGGGGGTGTTTGAGATTGCGGTGTGTTATCAAATCTGCGCTCCCCAAAGGCAAGGACCTGCTTCACCAAAACTGCATTTCCAGGTAGTGCAAAATGCAATCCCAAACACTCACTCCTGAATGTCATAATCAGAAAATCAGGGCCGGAACAATGGAACATAATCTCAAACACTCACTCATAAATGCCATAATCAGAAAATCAAGGCCAACACGATCCAAAATACCTACTATGTCCTGTTGGTCTTTCCAAAGAAAGAGAAGGGAAGTTTTCCATTTTTATTACTCCAAATTATTTTATTTTTTTTTATCAATTTTTTTTATTATAATAAAAAAAAATTTCATTCCCATTTTAGTTTACATATGAAAACTTAATCACGATTTTCACTACAAAAAATGGGACATCAAGAATCCAACATCACCCCTTTCTTATAATTATCAAGCATGAAAACAATACACTTTGAAGTCTCACTATTTCAAATAGGCAATGTCCTGAGCAGACGAAGAGCACGGACCCACTGTGGCCTCTCTGAAAGCACAATCCTCCTCAGTATTGGCACAGCCCCTGCCGCCACAATGGCTGCGTGGTTCTCAGTATCCATACTTAAATTATAAAGTATAGCCAAACCGGCTTCCACCACCCTATCGTTTCCATCTTCAATCGCCTTCACCAACGGAAAAATCCCTCCTTTACGGGCCACAGCCAGAGTGGAATCCACAACCCCTTCAGATACTATCCTATTGAGTTCCAAAACCGCAATTTCCCGGGATTCAGGAGAGGAAGAATCTTGGATTTGCTCTATTAGTCTCGGGATTGTCTCATAGAGCATAACCTCGGTATTTATCGGGTTTTCTGGCCCGAGTTTAGCCGGGCCAGATAATGAGCCAAGTTTGACGAGGCATGCTGCAACCCAATCTTTGTTTTGTAGTGGGATTTTCGAAGTGAGGATCTTACGGAGGGTGTTGGTGAGTCGAGATGAGTTTACCGTTTTCCTGAAATGTTCGGAGTCAAGCAGACGTGTGAGTAGCCGTGAAGCTGCAGATACAGCAAGGCCAGCTTCTTCAAGTTCTAGTATTTGGAGTTCTAATTCCTGAAACTCACTTTCTGTGTCCATGTCTTCTTCGCCTGAGACAAGTTGAAACTTTTCAGTACTAAAAGCAGCTTAACTGGTTTGTTAAACAGGCTAATTGCATACAAAGGTAGTCTAACTGTTGGTCCGATCACTATTTTAGGTAAATCATCACGAATCAATGCTGACAAGATCAAAAAATACTCTAAACCGATACTTATATAAGTTTAGGAGGGTTTTTTTGGACAAAAGAACAGTTTGACCTGATATAATAATAATTAGACCATAGTTGGTTACAGTTTCTGACATTTGCCTTTGTTAAATTCTGGTCGCTATTGTTTGAGGAGCCATATTTCTACACTATGCGGGGGTCAGTTTATGAGAAAACAGTCACAAAGACCAATTAAAACGTACCATCAAAGAACTTGTGTTCGAAAAGGGAGTCTAAAGCCGATTCAATATCAAGTGAGATGATTTTCTCTCTGCAAGTCTCAAATGTAGTCAAGAATTCAAGTATGGAGGCGACTTTTGCTTGCAAAACAGAAGAAGCCGTCGTCAAGATTCCAATCAGGCAAGAGAGGAACTCAGAATTGGAAAGGTCGCCCTCTTGAATGGTTTCAGAGCTGTAATACTTAATAACATGAAATTTGTTTCTTCAAATAAAATGTTTATGTTATCTTAAAGAAAATATCATTTAAATTTTGTGGTCAAACAAACAAACCTGAAGGCCATATTTGAGAAGGAAGTTCTTGCTTCATTCCGTCCTTTTCTGGATCCATTCACCGGTCCCTCAAAAAACTGTTTATAAACCAATAAGCAAGGTAAGTTCAAGATACTAATAAACAGTAAATCGGAAAAAGGTTGATTTTTATTGCTTACAAGATTCTGACCTTTGATTTCATTTCTTTGCTAGGATCTAAAATCCGAGCAAGAATATTCAGGATCTGCATTATCTCAAAACATCATCCCACCAGTACCAGAATGAAGGCATATACAGGTAAAAATAAAATACAACAATTTCTATACCATATCCGTCGCATTTCCAAGGTCATCCAGATTTTTCAGTGATCCTATTAAAGGATTCAAAACACCCTCCGCTTCAATTCTCTGGCAAACATCATTGCTGCATTTATACAGAATAAAATTGACGCATTTAATAAAATTCAGATTTTACTCCCAGGTATTCATGAAAGAAAACAAAAGGTGTACTTTCGACTTTTGAGATCAAACTCGAAGGAGAATACTTTTGAAATAATTTTGAGAAGCAGAATCTGGTTATCCAAACATTTAAAAGTGATTATTTGCACCAAAATCAGATGATCAGTTCCAAAAAGCGGCAAGATGAGTTCACCTGACTGAAAGCCTCTCTAAAGCACGAATAACACCAACTCTAACAGACACACTGGGATGATCTATAAGCCTGACAAGATTCTTTACAGCACCCGCTTCCTTAAAAGATGTCCTCATATGCTCACTAATAGAAGCATCAGCAATAGCCTCTGCAGATTTAGCAATAGCTAATTCATCTTCTAATTCAAGAATCAAAACCAAGCGAGCTACACCATCAACCCAAGGCAAAATTGTAAATTTCCGATTTTCCATTTTATTACTCTCATCTTCTGTTTCTATAGCTCCAATACGGGCAAGGAACTGTTGCTGTGTCCTTCCAACTATTGCATTCTTTTTGGCTTCCTCTAACTTTGTTTTCTTGTCATCTTCAACATGTAACCCGAGAAGTAATTCTGATGCACCGAACCTTGATGGACCCTTTGAATTTTGTTTCACATTTAGCTCTGACCCATCAGGTAAAGAAGGCCATGAATGTAAAGATGGTTTGAATGACTTGTAGGCGGCTGCACCAACTAAAGGAACTACAACCAGGCCTTCCTCTATTAAAAGAATTTTGTAATAGTCGTCTTTTGCAAGCTCCAATAATGCACTTTGTGCTTCCTTTCTAATGACCTTAGATCCTTCGGAGTTGGTGCTAAGAAATTTTGCCTGCATTGATAGAAAACTTCACAATCTATGTGGTATAATATAATACGTTTGGCCCAAACAGCCAACTGCACAAGAAAGTTCGATAATATGCCAAATTAAAGATCCAATAAACTAAAAGAGCGAATCCGTGTGAATTTCAAATAGGCAGCAATTTTGACCTGTTTATTCACAAATGGGTCAAGTTGAGTTATGTTTTATATCTAACGGGTCAAATGGGTTAAGCCAAGAAATTTAACCAAAAAGGAAACAAACAAACTGGTTAGGAACCATCCAAGTGTATTCAAATGCATCCACTCTGTGAAATCGCTTTATTTATAAGAATTGTTAGATTCTTGTCGTAATAATCATGCGTCTTAAATCATATTTAACACACTAATTATTTATAGAGTATGATAATAAAAAAATTAAAAGAAAAACAAAACAGAAAATACAGTGTTTGTGGGTAGACTTAACCTGTTTTAACCCATTACTTAACCCACGTCTGACCCGCCAATGTTTGCCACTTCTTGAATTTCTTTATGATAAAGATGAATTCCCATGTACAAAATTAAACCTTGGAGTAAAAAATGCACGTAAGCGGGAAGAAGTATAAATAGTCTCACCAGTGGCGGGATAACACCTGCTTCGACCATAATTTTGTGATTAGTAACACTCAATGCTAAATTAGCCAAAACACCACCAGCTGCCTCTATAACCTTCATATCCTCATCATCCAAGAACTTAATAAGTAAAGGCAGGAGATCAGAGTTTGCAATCTGGACTCGAAGAGTCTCATCAACGGACAAGTTTGACAACACACATAGACTTTGCTCCTTTACCTAACCGATGCAAATCTAAGGTTAGCCAACTCATATAAAAGTCAAATTAAGATAACTATGTTGAAAAAAGGTGACAAATTCGACCCAATTACTTGTACATAGGTCGATTCACATCATGTCTTATCTCTGATGGGTGGTCGAATGGGTCAAACATAACCCACAATGTATTTTTAACGAATAAAACATCCCAAATCATTATTATTCAAAAATGTGATTCTTATTGAAATAATGTATTCCTTTTGTAATCATATTTGACACACTAATTATTTATAGAATGTTTTAAGGTTTAAACAAAATGTGTTTTTGGTAGAACCAAACCGACTCGTTTAGGAAAGTACCAATTAGTGGAGCACTTTTCTTTTTTCTTTTTTTTTTTTACCATAACGCATCTAACCCACCAATTTGCCACCTCCAGTGCTGAAGGAAATCTATTTGATACCTCAGGAGTCAATGGAGAACGTCTCAAGAGGCCAGTGATCTCTTGTATGGCACCACTTTCTGCTACAAAGTCTCTGTAGATATTAACTGAGGATATCATTCTCAAAAGCCCCGCAGCTGCTTCACACGCAACACTCGACTCCGAGTTCAGAAGATTTACAGTAAGGGAAACCGAACCACGGGATTTCATAATTTCATCGATACACTTCTTTCCACCCAAAGAGTATTTCCATAATGCATCAACTGCTTGCTCTCTATCTAAAGGATCATTGTCTAATCCTAACATCCTAATAAACAACCCTACATACTCATCACCAGAACTCGATGTCCTGCTCGCTTCAAAATCCTGTCAATTTAGTTCAGAACATCTTTAACCAATATCCAAAAGCTCAAATACAGTAATAACTAACATAAAATAAAATTGACTTTTACAATCAACTAATAAAAACTAGAAAAATCCTAAGGGAGCGTTTAATTGCAGAAAAAATTCTCAAAATTATCATATTCATTTTCTAGAAAATAATAGAAGCAACTCCCTATAACTGTCTTCCACGGGTAATGAGTCCCAATGAGGGAAGTTGAGATGTGGACAACCTTATCCCTACAGTAGAGAGGCTGCTTCAAGTTCTACCTAAGGTAGAAACAGACCTCCGGCTTTGCAAGGAGTAAGGATTGAACCCTTGACCTCTATCTCTAAAGTCAAGGTGTTAACCACTTGCCTTGCTTGTTTTTTCTAGAAAATAATGTAAATTTGAAAACATGTTCACATTTATCATTTTTCAGACTAGAAAAACAAGAAAGTTTGTTTATTTTTGGAGACCAAAAAAAGCTGAAAACTACAAAACACAGATTTCAGAAACTTAGTTATTAACCTGAAAAACGGGAAAAATCAAATTTGAACACGGTTTCTATTTTACAAGTTTCCTTATAAACTGTCTCATTTTTCTGCAATTAAACACACCCTACTAAATCAGTACTATGGATTAGTCACTCACTGATACAAGTATACAACCCTTACATTTCACTTGGGTGCTTATTTTAAAGTGTAATATATATGTTAGTACATAACTTTCTTAAAGTCGATTGTCTACGTCCCACCTCCCCATACCTACTGATGACGCGATTGAATCGATGACATTGACATGTACAAAAAAAAAACACACACACACACACAGTTACGTTTTCACTATATGCAATACATCAAACCCAAAAAGCAAACATCTTTTATTATTTTCTTTTCCAAAACAACAGCAACAACTGTACGGCATAAGCGGGGTATGGGTTTGTTTTCCAAAAGGCTGAAACAAAAAACACAACTTACAGAAACTTGTTGTGATGTGGGGTCATCAAATGAGCCACTACTATTGCTGCTAACCCCCCTTGTAATAATTTGATGGGCAGAGCTTAGTTTTGTGTTTAATGAACAAAAAGATTGAGGCTTTTTGATAAATCTTGAATTATGAAATATTGTTGAAGAAGCAGAAGAAGAAGAAGAAGAAGAGATTTGGGATTGATTTGAGATTGAGAAAGTGAATTTACAACAACAAGTCTTGCCTTTACTCAAAGGTAAAGAGACTGCTTCCATAAGGACCTCCGGCCAAAGGGGGAAGAATAATAAAGTGTAAGGGATTGGGAACATACCTGACGGCCGAGTATCACATAGCTACATTTAAAATAGATTTTAGAAACAGAAAACATATATAAGGCATAAAAACATATCGAATGAAAGACATACATACATATAGTCGAGAAAGTGAATTTGAAACGAGGAAATGAATAAGTTATGGACATTATTTTTTTAGATTAGACAGTGTCAACTTCTCAATCAATTCAGAATCAAACCACTAGAACCAAAAATTATTATTATTATTATTTTATTATTATTATTATTATTACTATTATGATTTATTACACAAGAAAATTATCTAATCATTCAGATGATGATTAGTAACAGAATGGAGGAATGTATATCAAACAGATATACAAATAATACAGATTACAGATGATGAATATATAGAGAGAGAATATATCGAATATATGTGTGTGTGAATAATATGAGGGTTCTTAACCCTAATCTGTAGATGAAGGGTATATAAATATACCACACTTTTAGATTCAACAATAAGCACCCTCCTTCTTTAGTCTTTTGACATAAAAGCTCCAAAGCTTCAAACATACTCCATACTTGTCACTTTCAGTCCCTCAAGTCTTATTCCATATAGAAGAAGTTTTAAACAATATTAATTTACATTTTTGAATTACCTTTTAAAGTTCATTCAATCCATTATAAAGCGTTTACTGGTTGATTGCCATTTCTATTGGACACTAGTTTCCTTGTGTATTAGTTGATGACCAAACTTTCTAGTTAACCGGACGTTTCTCACAATTAATAAAACCCACTTGTTCACTGAGTCACGAATCTTATTTCTCAATTAAATACATTTATTAGACGAAAATTTGTAGGTGCAGACGGCAGTTGTTACAGAAAAAGCAATTGGGAAACTCTGATAACTTAGCCGGAGTGATACTCGAAGACATTGTGTTAATCCCTACTTTAGCCATTGAAAAGGAAATGTTAGTCCCAACTTTTAGTGATGGTACAAACGTAGACACCTCTATGTCAATAATGATCAAGTGTAAACAACTTTGAATACAAACTATAAGAACTAGAAACTTTAAAATCTACTTTAGTACACGTATGTAAAATAAAGTAAATAAGAACAAGCAATAAGTATTT
>JAOXNX010000001.1:20192401-20203726 GCA_028566075.1 Solidago caesia | reverse complement strand
ATTAAGTATAAAGTATTAATTATTATATATATATAAATGTTGCATAATATTAAAATTACCGCTATACCACCGCTATAGCCGATATCTCAAATATCGGTCCTCGACCGCTATAACCGTTATTCTGCGTATTAACTACTTAGCTTCTACCATCAACTAATAAAAACTAGAAAAATCCTAAGGGCGTGTTTAGTTGCAGAGAAACAAATTCTCTAATTTTTCTAGAAAATAATGTAAATTTGAAAACATGTTCACATATTATCATTTTTCGAATTAAAAAACAAGAAAGTTTGTTTATTTTTTGAGACCATAAAAAGCTGAAAACTACAAAACACAGATTTCAGAAACTTAGTTATTAACCTGAAAAACGAGTTTCACGGAAAAATCAAATTTGAACACGGTTTCTATTTTACAAGTTTCATTAAAAACTGTCCCATTTTTCTACAATTAAACACACCCTCATAAATCAGTACTATGGATTAGTCATTAACACAACCCTTAAATTTCACTTGGGAGCTTATTTAAACTGTAATACATATGTTAGTGCATGTAATCTATAACTTTCTTAAATTCGATTGTCTACATCCCACCTCCCGATACCTAGTCATAACGCGATTGGGTATCGATGACATTGATATAGACATTGACATGTATAGAATTCATTAAAAAAAACACAGTTACATTTTCACTATATGCAACACATCAATGATCAAACCAAACAAGCAAACATCTTTTTATTTTTTTTCTTTTCCAAAACGCTGAAACATATAACACAAACTTACAGAAACTTTTTGTGATGTAGAGTCATCAAATGAGCCACTACTATTGCTAACCCCCCTTGTAATAATTTGATGGGCAGAGCTTAGTTTTATGTTTAATGAATAAAAAGATTGAGGCTTTTTAATAATTCTTGAATTTTGAAAGATTGTTGATGAAGAAGAAGAAATTTGGGATTGATTTGAGTTTGACAAAGTGAATTTGAAATGAGGAAATGAAGAAGTTATGGACATTTTATTCTTTGGATTAGACAAAGATTTGTGTTATCTTCAAAGGGTTTTTGAGTTGTGGGAATTCTGGGTTTTGGGGAATTTTATTACCGTCTTTGTTTAGTGGGTTTATCGTAAAATGAAAATTTTAAACTATAACTCCCTGGATCACCCGGTTTTTGGTGGTGGTGTTGCTCGACGTGGTATGTTATCCAAAACTAGGTGTTCGGCCAAGCTGAGCCTGATCTCGGCAATGCTTAAGATCGTTTTAAAAGCTCGAGTTCGTTCAAACCTTAGTATTTAAACTCGATCTCGGCTCATGATGTATTAAAAATGTTCGAGCTCTACTCGAGATCGGCTCGTTTGTCAAAAGAAACTGGTAAGTGATCAAAACTAAGTTCGATTATCAGAAGCTCGTAAAAAAAGTTCGTTTAGGTTCGGTTCGATTAGCATATGAAAGCTCGATTAATATAATAATTATATATATATATATATATATATATATATATATTATTATATTACTATATTATATATGAAACCCCGCTTAGGTTCGCGAGCTTAATCGAGTTATATATTTGAAGTTCAAGCTCATGCTCGATTAGTAAACGAGTCAATAGTTAAGCTCGAATTCGACTCGAGCTCGTTTAGGCTCGGCTCGAAACGAGCTTTTTACGAATCAAATTCAAATAATTCGTGAGCAGGCTTGACTCGTTTACATCCATATCCAAAACTCAGCATAATTGATACTCCTTCGGTCTCAAAGTATCATATTTCTACATTTAAACGTCTTAAAATAAAAGTCTAATTAATATTCAACTAATCAAAATAAAATTTAATGATTATAGATGACATTTTATTGATAAATGTATCATTTCTATAACTATGTGCATTTTCAAAGTTATACATTTATTTTAAGACGGAGAGAGTAAGTAATACATGAATGTAAAGCTAGCAAATTCATGCAAAGAAAGTCACACATTCTACATATTTTCATATATCTAAATACTTAAAACTCAAATTTCTAAACTAAAAAAGGTGCACAATTGAAACCTCTAGAAGTTGGTAGTTCCATAAGGAAATGAAACCATCATCCTTGTAAGCAAATTTGATCAATGTTTTAAAAACCGGTTCGAACAGACTGGATCGACTGGTTCACACGGGTTTTTTAAGGTCGGCCGGTTTTTTAGGCCCAATTTTTAAAGTCGAATCGTCACTGTGTTGAACCGGCTGGTTTTTCAAGTTCAACCGGTTTTCTAAATTTTCTTTTTTTTTTAAAAAAATTAAATTATTTTTATGATGATGTGTATACTTTAATGTTATTTTTTGTTATTTATAAACTTTAAAACTTATATTTTCTTTTAAGGGAAATGATCGGTACTGTGAGATGATAGTTGTTGCTGCAACACCTATACTTTTCATTTTCTTTTATTATAACTATTTGGTATTGGTTTTGAATGAATTGTAAATATATTTTGACTATTTTCGTTAGATTGTAACAAGTTTAGTAGCATTTTTATAAAAATAAAAAATTAAAAGTTAAAAAAAAACCCACTAACCGGTTTCACAGGCTGGTTCAATCAGTCGAACTATTTTATAAAAAATATATAAAATAAAACGCATTAAAATTACAATTGAGAGTGATTTACTACTGTTAATATAGACTATGATTTAATGGATTTTTTAATTTTGAGACCTAAGATATTCAAGATATTGAAACGGTACACGGTTGAGTTTTTTTTCCAAGTTATTAGTAATAATGAGTTTTTGATACAGATGTATACAGTTTGACCGAAATATCACACATTATTCAAGATATATAACTAAAAGGAGGAAAAAAACAGAATATTAACTATTGTTGTCTCATATTAGGCTATTTTTTACATTGAAATTTTGCAAAATATTTATGAAGAAGAGGCATCCAAGTAATAAGGATAACAAGAGTGTATATATTATTATGAACACACACATACACATGGTCACAAACAAAAATGAGCTCTTTGAGCTTCAACATCCCAAAGGCTTTGCCTTCTCTTCCTCGATGCAAATTTCATCCTCTCTCCACTCCATTCAATCTGAAACAATCCCATACCTCCTCCAAGCCAAACAAGTCTTCTGTAAGTCCATCTATCTTTTCAACCAACAAAATATCGTTATTCGTTACATTTGTTAATAAACTGTTATTTGAATCATAAAAGATGGTGTCACAAAACTTTTGCTAAGTGTTCCTTTCACTCATCGCAGAAGCTCGTAATTTTCAATGAGAAAAAGAACGACGATGAATTCATTTTGAACAAAACTAGCTTAGCAATACAAATGGGAGCACTATTGAGTACTGTAAGTTATCTATGTCATAGTAACAACATATGTTGTAATTATCATACAGTTAATATGCATGGGTGAAATAAAAACAACAGGTTAGTATCCAACCAGCTATGGCGGTGACCGGAGTAAACTATGAGGAGGATATTGTGTGGGTGTTGATACAATCAGCCATTTGTGCCTTCTTGTATTTCCTAGTGGCACCAGTGAGTTGTTAATACAAAACTTGGTATTGATCATGTTTTGTTTTTTTTTGTGGTGATTATTTGGATAAGGGGTTTGAATGGTTGATATGAATTTGCAGCCATTTATTATGAACTGGTTGAGGACAAGATGGTACAAGAGAAATCTTTTGGAAATGTATGTGCAGTTTATGTTTGTCTTCTTGTTCTTCCCAGGGTTAGTTCAAATTCTTCCTTTAAACTGATTATCTATTTGCTAATCGAAAACAATTCATTCAACTTAACCATAACATCAGAGTTTGTGAAATTTGTTTCGACTTTTCTAACAAGCAAGTGTTTGGGAACATGCGCAGTGTGTTGCTTTGGGCTCCATTTTTGAACTTCAGAAAGTTCCCTAGAGATCCAGACATGAAGTACCCATGGTCTGTCCCTGAAGACCCTTCCAAAGTTCGCAACAATTACAGGAAATTCCCTTGGGCTACCATTGATGATTATGAAGTTTAACGAATACACACTCTATCTTTCCATATCTATGTATCATAATGACACATAAACTTACTCCAAGTACTTTCTGTAAAACTTTCATGATATCAAGCATATAATCCACACAAGCACATTACTTATAATGAGCTTGGTTCAGCTCATGACTCGACCAAGCTGAGCCAGATAAAAGGCCACAATGTGCACGGCTCACGAAACTCTAAGCAAAATTGCCATCTCTAACATAACTGATATGATTATCTCATTGTGAATCAAACAACATGAAACTTAAAGTCAACATATTATATATCTGAACTTCTTGAAACTTGTAAGATAAACCTCAAAGTTAACCTCCATCTCAACCAAATAAATAAATAAAAAACAAATCCGAAAAGAAACAAGAAACAAAATCGCTTACAAACGAGTTTCATCTGTCTGCATCTACTTTTAGTTGAAACATATCCTTATAAAAGAGGGGAAACTTAAATAGAAGCACCTCATTCTGTCTCTTTTAACTTTGACCTTGTGTATGTGGGTCAACTAGCCGCCTGTTAGGTTGGAAACACTGTTTTCTTAAACGGACTGCGGGAAGTGAAGCATCTCGGATAACTTGGTCAAATCCAAAGACTCTAAGGCGGCTGCAGGCGCAAAAACGATGCCCAGACCAACAACAATAAGAACCAGGCCCATACCTTTGACACAACTCCATCCACGTGATAGTCTTCCGAGTAACACCTTGCAGTGCTTGTCAGCTTCTTTGTAGAGGGTTTGCTGACCAGCTGATATCTCTCCCTCTGTCAAGGCTTTTTCATTCTGTAGACACAAGTTAAAAAATAGCAATGTTTACGGAATTGTATTCTTTTGTTAAAAAAAAAATAGTAGGAATATGAGAAATGGGTAGAGATGTAATACCATGCTCTTGAAACTCTGGAGGGTTTCACTGAGGGTTTCGAGAGAAGACTGTTTTGCAGATAGTTCATTCCACTGTTCTGCAAGCCTTTTCAGGATCACAACACTTGCTGCTAAATTATCTGCATAGACTTTCTCCTGCACAAAATATAGTTGGAAATCCATGATAAGAGCTTACAAATAGCAGGCAACATTACATTCAAATTCAACAGCATAGATAAAATGAAAACATCAAATAAATGTTTGTTATGAATTCATAAAAATATTGAGAAACACGGAACTCACCCATTGCTTATAAGAATCAGGATTTTGAGTTAAGCACCAAATAGAAATACCAGCTGCTTCATGAGACAGCTCGGGAATTCCTGCCAAAGGAGCAACACCATGAAAATCGAGTCTTTAAACAACTGGAAAGGTGGCTAAATGGACAAGTCACAATGGTTGGGCAATTGGATAAAAACAGGCAAGTTTAAGTATGGGTCGAGTTGACCCTAAACACTCTTTGCCCCAAAAAAACAGAAACTTAGTGTCTTAGATATGATAGAGGACTCGTATAAATTCAAGTTTAATCTTTTTAAATAAAATGATTGAAAAATGTTGTGTATTAAAATACACTTTGGGAGCATGTTCGACCCATTTGACCTGTTTTCACTTGAGCTATGTTTTTAAATTCACATGTTTGACCTTCAAAGATGAAACATAATCCAAACAACATTCAAAAGTAAATGGGTCAAAATTGGCACCGCTAATTAACTTCTTCAAGTTGTAGTTTCTTACTATTAACTTGGAGAAACATACCTTCTCCAGCAGCCTTCAATGAAACGGTCATGATTTGTTGAGAAACTTGTTTCATGGCTTTGCTTCCAGGGGAACCAGCAAGGGCCACCTCCTTGAGGACAGGATATACGGCTTCAAACCTTTCTGTTGCCTGCATTACAACAGAATATTGACAGTTACATATACTTGTATCTACAGGTGGCAACTTCAACTTCTTCATTTATGAATGAGTCAATTGGGTTATGTTGTAACTCTAACAGGTCAAACGAGTATAAACGTAAAAGATAGAGGTCGAACGCATCAAAGGGGTCACAAGGCACCCAAAGCTCGGCTAAAGACCAAAAGTGTTCCAACCAACCAATTTCTACCTTTACCACAAAATTCTCGTTTTGACCCATTTTCCACCTCTACTTGTATATTAATAAGACAGAGTAGCAAGTCCCACCTTAACTCGATTGGAAGATGAAGGAAAGGTGACTCTCAACAGCAGGTCAAGTGCTGATGGTGGCATTAGACGTTCTCCCTTCCGAACAGCACCATTAACTAAAATGGTGCGAGCCTTTGGTGCAGAGAGAATTCTGAAATCAAAACAAAAAAGGATTACAAGTTTATTAGGCTACGAGTGAGTCAGCAAAGAGTAAAAGGAAAAAAGTCAAGTTCAACCACCTTTCTACTAATTGCAAAATTAGATCCCTTGTCTGAGGATTAGAGCCAGATTTGCCCCCGACTATGGGTAAAATCAAATGGGACCAGCAGTATAAACCAACAGCCAAATCTCCCTGTGATGCCTGCATATAATAAAGTTGATGACTTGATGTTAGCACAAAATGCGATTTTATGAGAACAAAATAAAGGTACTAGGCGATGGATTTACCTGTGCTACAATCCACACAAGAATTGGAAGTTTATCTTGACCCTGATACTTTGAAGTTTCCCTCAGAGTTGGCAATACACTAACCAATGCATCCGGTTTCCTTCGCAATACCATTGCTAACGCAACGAAAATACCGACCTGCCAAGAACATAATGAATTCAGTAAACAAATGTCTAGATCTATCATATAATGTTTTTCCTATTTATGGTTTTCTTCTTAAAAACATTGGAAAGGAAAAACTGGGTTTTGCCAATAACTAGTGCTTCAATGTATAATACTTTAAGTCTTCAACTATTAGACAAATTCATTTGAATTTCAAGGTTAAAATGTTATAGGTTGAAACTAATAAGTTAACTCAGCATCTAACATGCAATTGGTTACATATTGACAATATCATTGTCACATTGATATGTTTTGTAACATCATATTTCGTGAGTTCATGTGTTAGTGGTTGTATGTGAGTGAATGGCACAAATCCTAGTTCATTTTCAGACATTTGTTGTACCAACATCTTCCTACAAGACTTCTGTATTTAGAAAAGCCAGTTTACCAATCTTTCTTTTAACCATCTGAGATATGAAAATAAACAAATAAAAAAGATGTTATATCTAGAAGAAAGTGTTCAGAGATCCCACCATCTTACCTGAGATTTTGAGGATGTTTTTTGGGCACCTTTCTTGGATCCCTTTGTGCTGCCTTGTTGGCTTGCAAAGTCAGCAAGAATGCTGTCCAGGGACCATAGTACAAAAGAACCAAGGGCTTCCAAAGATCGGCTATTGATCCAGTCAACTGATGTCTTGTAAACAGCTTCAGAGATATGTGATACTGGATTCTGCAAAAAGAAAAAAAAGAGTTGGGAGAAAGAATATAAGGTTCAACTACAACCAAGAACCATGACCTGACTTCACTTCAGGCCTTATTATAGGACATCCATTTTAATGACCAACAGTGTGCAAAATTTTAAAAGTAGAGATGATCGATGTCATCTTCAAAATTAGGAATGAAATATGTATTGTCGTGTAAACCACAGACCATCTATGTAATTTACTCTAAATAAACTTAAAAAAAGAGCCGAGCTCGCCTCATCCATAGCATTACTCGGTCAATAAAGTAGAACAACCAGCCTATTATCTCTTCATGTTCAAGCAGCTCTGTTTAGTGTTTATATAGAAAATTCCATTGGCACACTCTCTAATCATATCAGATAGAAAAACGAAACAGTTCCTTATATTGGATCAACTTCATCCGCCTATAACCTATTATGTGCCGCCAAAAAAAAGTCTCTACTACCTACAACTATCTGGTTAGTGAACCTTACACCAAGAGACAACAAATTATAAAATCAATTCTTTAATACTCATTATTTGTTTATGCTAAAATAAGGTGCAAACTAGACACTGAACCAAGCAAACGAACGTGCATTACAACTTGCAGTAAAAGTCTTCTTCCATTCCAATTGAGAATCAAAAACATCAAGAGTCGAGAAAGAACTTACATCTGCAACCTTAGCAACAGCGGATTCTCTCAATAATTTCACCCATGGAAACTGTGAAGCATTGACGCTAGAGAATGCTCTTCCAAAGTAATCAGCAAACCTCATTAGCTGTATATCTTGTTGCGTCTCGAACGAAGCCTGCATGCATGCACAAAATCCACATAATTAGCTTTCATTCCTTAAAAATAACCAAACTAGTCGAGAAGAAATCCACATTAATCGTATTTATTATCAAAAATTCAACTACACAATCTCTTTTTTTGTTCCACTGTTCATGCTGTTATACAGCCACATTATACAATCAATTCCATCAAAACTATAAAGGTTAAAAATAATTATCATATTGATTGAAACAAAATAAACATACATAAATCTAACTGTAACACATGCAGAGTCTAAAGGAAACATATAATCACTCAAAGTATGATGCCAAATTTGATTAAATCGCTTGCCAATCAGATTTCTGAAAGCTAATTATCAAATCGACTTTAAGAAAATATCTAAATCTAACTGTAGCACACATGAAACTCTAAACAAAGCATCAAATCGCTTGAATTAAGATACCCTATTTGCTTAAATCGCGATGCTCGATTTATTTAAATCACTCAATGTCAACTTGAAGATCAAATTGCGGAAACTAAACAATTAATCAAAAATAATTATCAAATCAGCTCAAATAACATATCTCAATCTAATCTGTAACAAACGCAATTCCAAACAAAGCATCAAATCACTTGAATTACAATACTCGAATTCATTAAACCACTCAAAGTCAAATCAAAGATCAAATTCCTGAAGCTAGACAACATATCAAAACTAATTATCAAATCAGTTCAAAACAAAAATCTATATCAAAACTATAACGAACATGCGAATCCAAACGAAGCATCAAATTGCTTAATTTACGATTCTCGATTTGATTAAATCACTCAAAGTCAACTTTAAGATCAAATTCCTGAAACTAATCATCAAATCAGTCTAAACAAAATCAAACCTAGAAATATAACCGTAATTCATGCAATTCTAACTTATCGCACCAAAACTAACTAAATCACTAACATTATGATCCTGATCAAATTACTAAAATTATACAATTAATTACCAGATCAGTTTAATCCTAATCTAGCTGTAATTCATACAAATATATACATATATACAGATCTGATCAGGAAACTAACCGTCACATCGAATAAAAAACTAGCTAGATCAGACTCATCGATCTTGGCCGCAGCCTCCGCAACAGTAACTTTCGGCTTCTTCACCTTCTTAGGCTTAACTTTCTTCTCCTCAATCACAACCGCACCATTAGCAACAACCTCATCATCACTGCTATCATCATAATCGGAGTAATTATTCTTCTTCTTATTATTATTATTTTTAGCCGGAACAACAACCGGATCATAAATCGATGAATTAGCTTCGATCAACTTCCGCCGCTCTTCCGATCTCTTCTCGATCGATGTAAAGACGTTGTCAGCGGCGGAGATTGAAGATCCGTTGGCGTAAGGCTTCGCCGGCGCCTGTTGTTGCTTATTTTGGCTGTTTTTTCGTTGTTTTTTTGCGTATGTGACTTTTTGCCATCCGTGATTATTGTTGATTTCTTCGGCTGTCGTTGCAGTGGTGTTGTTGATTATTGATTCTGAGTCCATTTTTTATTTATTTTGTTTTTGGCTGTGGATTGAGAGAGAGAGATATCTGGTGAGATTGGGATTTTTATTTTTTATTTTTTGACGGGAAAAACGATGGAGATGTGAGTATATATGTATTGTGTATGTATTTGGTACTTGTTGTAGATAGTTATAAAGATTTGTACCGTTTCGGATTAGAGTTGTACTTTGTATAATATAATAAGTTAAAAGTCGTAATTGTATCATCATATCATACCATATAACTATAATATAATTTAATAATAATAATAATAACTAGGTGTAAGAAGGTTAGGTTGGTGTGGTGATTCTAAAAATAGGTGTAAAAGATGCGTAGTGGATAACCTCACCGGGTGTGGGTGGCGTGATCCATTCATTCAAAATTCAAATGAAGGAAGGTATTGTCTTCATTCATGTGAAGAAGCTGGTTGGTGACTTGGTGTCGTCTTTCTCTCTCAAGTCTCAAGCTCGGATACCAAGGCCGTAACTTACTTGCTTGATATGTTTTTTACCCAATGTCAACCAAAACTAGGTATCTGTTTTCATCCCTTTTTTTCTCAATTACACATTTTCAGTGTGTAATAAATAATTGTATAATGTGTAATAATTTTAATATTTTAAAGGTGAAAATAGAAAATAAGAAAAAAAATGTGGAAATAGAAGACCTCAAAAGCCTTTTAGAAAAAAAATAATAAATACATATAATAATAAAAAAAATATATATATATATATATATATAAATACATTATAGTGTAGTGATAAGTGCGAACTTAACTGGAAACGGTATGAACGCTATATCTTTTTCTTTTTCTTATTCAATTAAATAAAACTCATTTCCATTCACTTCTTTAACCATTTTTCTTTTCGCCTAACTTTCCCCCTATATAACTTAAAGATCTATTCTTATTCTATATATACATCTATTTATCTCTTTGACCATCTTTAACCGTTTACCCCTTTCACCTGCACTTTTTTTTTTGCAACGTTAGTTTCACCTTCTCACCCTCTCTACCTTCTCCTATTCCCTTAACCCTTCACCTTCAAATTTAATACCTCACAATACTACACTCTATATCCAATCAAAATAAAACAAATAATAAAAAACAAAAAAAAAGATCCCATTGTTCAGTTCTTAAGTTCTTGATAAATGATGATGTTTATGATACATCCATGTAAGGGAAGATGGTGATTGCCTTTTGCCTTTATCTCAAAGAAAAGTTGGTGATTTTTCGAATCACACCCACGACAGATACTGACGGTGACAGCAACGTTAACAACTTCCATTTTTCGGCAACCACAACAGTTTTACAGCGACTACGATCGTTAATACCTCTCCGATAGTTTTCAGATCAAATCCATGATAGAAACCTTTTTCCAACAAGTCGTATTTCCCCAACATGGGAAAATTGATACTTTGTTTAAGTTGTGGAGATCTCATACTGCTTTCTTTTGCAACGTGTCATTTATCTTTCTTTTTTTATCTATACTTCTATACTACTATATAAAAATTATACACCCTATGTTGAAAAGTGTAACACCCCACCATGGCGGAAACATGGGATGCCACATAAAGCACAGTATGCCATGGAATTATATAGGTACTGCTACATGAGACAGTACTTGTGCAAGTACAAACCACAACATTACATTCAAATCATAA
>JAOXNX010000001.1:20094982-20105807 GCA_028566075.1 Solidago caesia | reverse complement strand
CCAAAATCCCAACTCAGTTCCTGAATTGCGAGTTTGAACATCACCCCAAGATCTCCAGACAAAAGGGAGAAATGGAATGGCAGAAACGGTAAATCTCACAACAGTGAAAGTTGCAGGGTCCATGATTGCTTCAACCTCTTTCAACACTGGTATGTCACTAGCTATAACAATTAAACAATTTGCTTGAATATATTCTGCCGAATGTGTATTTAACTACAAACATGAAGAATATATAGATGTATGAGCATAGACTACTACTAAACAAATGTGTTTATGATTTAGACCGATTTCTAGTGTTCATCAGCCATATTTTCTAAAAATTTGATTTTCTAACAACCTTAGGCCCATGCCAACCATCCAGACCCATCATGTGAGAGGTAAATAAAGCTCACAAAGCGCGTTTAGATGGTGGCCCAACCAACTAATCCAGTTTTACCAAGGAATTTTTTGGATAAATCAGTTTCCTCCTTGGCTCTGGTGAGAATTGAAACCGGGATTACTTCCCAAATCTCCCCGTAACTAGGCTACACACTTGAGGCCATCAACCATATTTTAAAATTCTTATAAAAATCATACTACACCTGTCACACCTAAATGATAATGCAAGTCAAAAAATATTATCAGCACAAAAGTCAAATGGACAAGAGGCCATTCCTAGTCCAATGTCTAATGAAGCTAATAAAGCAGTTTTTAACTTATGTCAGATACCACAACAACTTACTCTATTCATGGTAAAACTAAATAACTTCCAAAAGGTTTGAACTTCCATCATCAACCCATGCCAGACCAGCCCAAATCAAGCTCACTTAGAGGGTCAGTTGATTGCCCAACCAACTGATTCACCATGGAATTTGGGGGTTGAACATTTGAATGTGAGATACGTCCCAAATGCCACCATCTCCTGAATCATATATGTCGGGGGTACAAAACTAACGACAAGAGCAACAATGATATATACCCAATCCTGCCATGGGTGGGGTATGAGGGAGGCACAAAACTAAATACTTCATAACTTAATCATAAGGATAAATAATGTGAGATACTTTCCAAATGCCCCCATCTCCGGAATCATATATACGGCAACCCCAAAACTAAATAATTTAATCATAGGGACAATTAATGTTCTAGCATTCCAATCTGACCAAAGAGCGGACAATATGATGCCATGGTAGCCAAGTGGCGGGGACATGTAACATAAAAGCGGTGGTCAGGGCTTCAAATCCCACCCTATGTCATTTTAATCACAGTGTTACGTGATTTAACATCCCTCATGTTGGTTGTGTGACCGGTCGGTGGGGCCGATAATGGGTGGGTTTATCTATTTTCAAAGAGTGGACAATATATGATTATCATTATAATATAATTATTAAATTAAGGGGCAAAAAATATTAAACTTATGATATGTTATTTCTAATTCCTAAATTTAGCAGATCCTGCAGCAGTATCAATTACTTTATAAATAGAAAATACACTAAAAAAGAAGAGAAAAAAAAAAAAACAGAATTGAGAATTACCATAAACTAATGTAATAACATTAAGCAAAATAATGCTCTGTAGTTTCTTGGATGCAAAGAAAATCCTTCTCCATAAGGCACGTCTTCCAAATAATGATTTGTAACTCAGATTCAGTTTCTTCTGAATCTTCTTTGGTGACTGCTCATGTTGACTTTTACTGACCAAGTGGGTAAAGTGTTGATCAGATTGGTGTAATCTTGTTTCTGCATTATTGGGTCTAGAACTACTACAACATAATGGCAATAAAAGATGGGTGCGATAATTATGACCAAAGGTGAATAAAGATTGGTTATTATTATGTAGTGGGTATGTGAAGATGTAGTAAGGATATACAGGAATTAAAGATATGGGTTTGAATAATAAGTTTTTTGGCAATGGTGATTGATGAGAAACCATGATCATGTTTGAGGTGGTGGTTTAACTTAACTGGTTACAGTTTTGAGATTCACTTGAGTTTATTAAAAAGAAAGAAAAAAAATAAAAAAAAATCAGTTGAGTTTTGAAACTTTGAACGTGGAATGTCTGTTTTGTCCTTTGTTGGCCGGTGTTGTTTTGTTGATTTTTATGTTTAATTTTTCGGGGGAGGTGAATATAAGGTTTGTTCCATACCTAAGCTTAGGTATGGAATCCTTACATTTTTGTTTTTTAATCCATAAAATTCATGGGGTCAAGTCATTTATTTATTATATAACAAATATTAAAAAATTGGTATGTGAGGGGTTCCATACCTAAGCTTAGGGATGAGACAGCCTTATATTCACTTTTGCCATGATTGTTTTCTTTTTCTATTACACACGTTTATTGTGTGTTCAAAACATGAGTTAGATGAAGAATAAGAAGTCAAATAGATGGTGTTTCATGATTGAGTTGTGATATAAATGTTTGAGTGTGTTAAAGAAAATGCAATAAAGAAAATAAGTGAAACGAAAAGTGATGATTTTTGTGGGTCAAAAATCGGGGCAAAATTTGCAGATTTAGTTTGGGATAATTGGCAATTTTTTAGTTTAGCTTTGTAACGATTGTGTTGGTTTGGTGTTGTATTTTAAACTGGTTGAATTGTTTGTATTAAATTTTTTTAAAATGGGTAATGTAATGGTAACTGTATATATCTAATTAGTTAAAACGATTTAAATTCATTGTACATGCTTGATGTTTACAGAACATTTTCAACGAAACTTTTTATATGAAGGTGTTCAAAAATCAATTGTTTTAATGTAAATAGTTCTTTAATAAAGCTACAGATCTTTTGCAAAAGCTATTGCCAAGTTCAGAAAGCTTTTAACTCTACTAATGAGAAAATCTCTTTGGAGAATTATTAATTTTAAAATAAAATTTTACAGAAAATATTTATTAAAAATGCTATAGGTTTAAATCTTCTCTCTCTTTTTTTTTATTATTCTTTTTTCTTTCGTGTATCTATACTTCATCTCCAATCGTTATGCTACTAATACAAACTAAATCCAAATGTTTTTGCCATCTTTAACATGAAAGTTCCATAGAAAAAAATAATATCATGAAGTTCTGAACATCTGTTTGTTTTCATTGAATTTTTTGATATGGATTAAATTTGAGTGGCCAATATTCATTGTAACGTCTCATTTGGAGAATGAGAAAGGGGGACAAACCAATTTATATCCAAGACACGTCTAAGTTGTAGGAAAAATGACATAATTTGGTTTTATTTGAATTATTATTACGAGTTATATGGATCAAAGTTTCAAACGCGTGGGGTATCCATAAAACTTTAAATACTACAAATATACTAAAAGATTTAATAGTTTCTTTGTTCACCAAAACCAATAAGAAACAATTTTTTCCACCAAAAGCCACTCTTTGTAGCGTGAGGTCCAGTTAAAACAACCTAGGCTACATCGAATGACATTCACTATTGTATGATGAGCTGAGAGTTGTAATTCAAAATACCACTTTCTAAAAAATAATAATAACTGGTCTGCTTTGACTCTGGCATCGCAAAACAAGTCAGTTCTTGGAATTAGTCTGCTTGCAAAACGAGTAGGGCATCCATAATTACCAACAAATTAATAATAATTATTATAATAATTAATTAATTAACTAGAGAGTAAATTACATGGATCGTCCTTGTGATCTGATGCAAATTGCATTGATCGTCTCTAACTTTTTAAAATTACATTGATCATCTTTACTTTTGAAACTTTGCATACTTATGGTCCCCGAATCTGTTAAAATTATCATATTTTCGTTAACTAATATTAAGTGACCTATTTACTTTTTATAAAATAACTTTTAGCCCCAAAATAAATAAAAACCTTTCTATTATCAATCTCATCCTCCATAATGATCACCCACCATAATCACACTACCAATCTACCATACCACCTTCCCATCATGACCATCTTTCATTCACCCAAATCTAAACAAAAAGGTAATAACAAAATTTAAATTAAGAAAATGGTTAATTTCATACTCTAAATGAATATTATTTTTACATAATCTAAATTCTAGTTATAAAACAAAATTTTTTAATAAAAAATAAATTATAAAACAAAACTACTTGGTTAAGTTTCCCAAACCGATGGAAGTGGAATATGATACCACTTTTAATGTCACAACCAGAACTGCAAACAAACAGAACTTTCATAAAAGTTCATGAAACTATTCTATGAGTAGTTCATTTATGTTCGTTTATTTAGTAAACAAATGAATATGAACAAGATTTTTTGTTCGATTAGTTAAATAGACATATGTCTATTTCATTCATGTGAATTTTCAGTAAGTTTTCGTTAATAGGTTCGTTTATAACTTATTATGGTATATATACATACGTATATATTAACTATTGTACTATAATAAAGTTGTAAAACAAGGAATAACATAAATGAGTGAAGAGGAACTTTGCATATATTCTTTGTATTTTTGTTTATGGTTGTTTGTTTGTGTTCATTTACCTCTTTCAATGGATGAAATTATTTTATTAACAAATAAGTACTGTTAGTTTGTTTAATACTCGTGTTCCACTTATATGTTTGCTTAAACCTAAATGGAAAACTACAAGCATAAAACTTCATTCGTTTAAGTGTTCTATTCATGTTAGATTCATGGTTTGTCCGATTAAACTTAAACAAACAAAATCGACATGCATCTATATTTGTTCAACTCAATTTACAACTCTAGTCACACCCATAAATTTGTACGATTTATCCTACTGGCTCGTAGATTTTTCCCTTGGCTAACACACATGGATTTTTAAGGGGTGACATATGCTAGATATGCCTATAATTCATGGGACTAAATGTGTCTAATTCATTCATTGTCGACACATTTTTTTTTAGAACGGCAAGCAATATATTAAAAAAACAAACATCTAACAAAGTACTAGATGTTCACAACAAAAGTTACAATTATAATTACAAAATGAAAGCCAATACCTAGAATCAAAACAAAGCAACAAAATTCTAGATACATGGATTCCACTTGCTCTCTTTTCTGATCTCCACCTTTGATCTTTACATATGTTATGATATCTTTTTACTTTTTTAGACATATATTTAGATAAATGATTTAAGCACATGATTCATTTTTCTTAAGAGGTCATCTTCTTGACAAAAACATTGTATCAAGTAAGGCTAAAGCTTCCTTATGATCTCATCATTTCTTTTTCCCACGGGATTTGCCTATGACGTAAAAAAAAATAAAAAAAAATAACCAATTGTTAAGTAGACGAATATTGACTTAAACATGAAATTTTCTTTTAAAATCCCCTAAGTCCATTGCTTTATATCTTATTTTAAAGCATGCGATACATTATGCACACCCAGGAAATTACATTGAAAATTTTATAAAGATAACTTTACATAAAAGGTAATTACTTGCTTGTAAACCAAAACAGATATAGCATCGTTAGATGAAAAATAGTCATGGTTCTTATGGATGGACCAAACTTACACTTTCAGTGCCTCATAACTATTATTATAGTTCTTACGGTTATACGATGTTTGATGTGAAAATGCAAAATAGTAACATTAATTGTTACTAAAGCTAACTTATATGTTATCATATTTTTGTCCATTACCACTTTAATTTCATAGATAATTCATTGATATTTATATGAATTCAAAAAGATAATACATACTATGTCGATGAATGACATTAAAAATTTGAAATACAATCACCCTTAAAAGCTATATCTATAATACTTATTAAAAAGGAAAGAAATGGTCCATCCCTTATAACTTATGCATTGAGGTCTTCCATATACTTTTCTATGATACCATGGCATTTTTGTTAAAAGAACTCCATTACATCTCAAAAAACATTCTTCAAAAGGGAACCATATCAAATCTTTCTTTCAAAGGCAAATGAACCCAAATCAAATGTTTCAAAATCAACCCCTCTATCAATTAATGTTAGGCTTTGTAAAGCTCAACCACCTTCTTGTGTATATATAGTATATACATATACATGTCTGTGAAGATTAAAAAAAGGCATGTGAAATGTGGCCTTTATGCATTAATATATCATCACTATTATTTTCAAGTGCTAGGGTGTCATATCTTGTGGGTATCTTTTTATTCTGACAAGGTAATGACTATTATCAAATTCTTTTGTCAAAATAATTATCATAATATTCACATTCTTTCTAAAATATAACAACGAGTTTAATATTGGAAACAAATTATAGAAAAAAACTTAAATGATATTAGTAAATTTACAATACATGTAGGATTAATTAGGATATTAGATTTCGAATTAAACTAGAATGGCTATATGGTAGGTACGATTCTACTTGGAGTACAAGTCAAGAAAACCGATTATTGTAAAGGTTGTCTAGGAGTAGTTTTTGAGTTGTATTAAGACTAGGATATCGAGTCCTGGGAAGTCCCCCTCCTCAATGAAAAAAGGAGAGGGGGAGGCCCAATTGTAATCATCCAACCAGAAAAATACTTGGGCAATAAAACAAGGGTTTTCAGGCAACATCATTTCTTCTCTTTTTTTCTTTCCAGCTTTTCTTTCGTTGGCAACATATCAAGATGCCCTCGCCACGCCACCATATTGACCTTCTTTGGCACCCATGAGTTCCAACAGAAACAATCAGAATGTGCAGTCCTCCCAAACCAACTGAGCCTCTCTTTTAAACTTGAAACTGAAAACATACCCAACTTGTCATACTCCTACTTCCACAAGTCCGGCCCAACCGAGACAGTGACCTGAGCTAACATCCCATGAATCATGTCCAACTCGAAATAATCATCTTCAGAAAGCATCCATTCCTAAGTAATAGCCACCCAACATCATTAACAGAAAACCGTTCACTCATAGTGCACCATTTCTTTTTTTCCTTTGCATACAAGTTAGGGAAAACAGTAGCCAAAGCTTCTGATCCAATCAATACATCTTACCAAAACAGAATTTTCATCCCAGGTCGCAAAACATCTGTTATTGCCTTCTCAAGACACACCTCTTTGCGACTTAATACCCCTGAATTTCTGGCAATCTGCTTCCAAGGACCCGGCTGAGTCAGACGCAATGGAATAAAAGACAAAACATGTTACTATGAAATGCTTAGGTTATAGTCTAGGCAAATCCACCTAATTCTCTATAACCACAGCTTTGATACGAATCTGTCACACCCCGACTAGGCGAAAACACAAGATTTAACGATAAGCACGTACGCGCATGGATGTTACAATAGATTGACTATACGAATTTTAATAAAATAAACTTGAGTAGCTAAATAGTATGAGAACACAGTGATAATACGATTCAAATAACATAAGTCTAGTACCATAGTTGACTAAAGCATAAAATAAGTTCCCACACAAGGGAATAAGCATAGGCATAGTTTCGAGTCTAACATAACAATGCATGAATGAAGATAAAAGCAGCATCGAATCCTAAATCCCAAAGTCTGCTATAAGTCCCATGCTACCATCCTAGCCACAATTTGCTTGATTGACTTGATTACCTGAAATGAATACTTAAAAGAGTTAACACAAACGTTGGTGTTCGTAGGTTTGTATGAATAAGTTTTGTGTCGTTTGATAGATTGAATAAGAATACATAGAATGATTTGGCTATAGATATGCTCATGATACAATAGAATAAATTAGCTTGCTTGAATCACAAATATGTAGTGTGCACCTCACTATCGATTGACTAAGATATTGCATTTATGGTCGACTTAGCTAGATTGATTGACTACCCCTTGATAAGCACACAACACTACCAAGTAACACATAATGAATGAATGCATAAAATATCATACAGTAATCAAATAGCCATAAAATAACACTTTAAAACAGTACGACACTAAGAAAACGATTAGTATTCCTTTCACCCCAAGAAAAGTAATAAAAGGGGGTTACGAAGACTCACCTGATTGCTTGCTTGAATGAGTGAGTAACTACACAAATAAACGAAATAGAATGCTTGAATGCTTCAACCTATACATATAAATATACACATAAGTTTAGTCGTAGTTTGATTGTTACTTATGTTTAGCCGTTAGTGTAGTGTGGGTGAACTTGACTTAGTTAAAATACTTGAGTGTTGACTTAGTTTGACCAAAAGTTTGTACTTTTGACTCGACTATACTTTACGAGTTTGACTATAGTTGACCAAATTTGCGAGTATGACTTTGTGTGAACTTGATGGTTTTTATGAAGATGATTTGCTTAAGAGGTGAATTCTGAGAACTTATTTCAAAGAAGTTATTTCTGAGAACTTATTTCAAAGAAGTTAATTCTGAGAACTTATTTCAAAGAGGTTATTTCTAAGAAGTTAATCCTTCAGAGTTATCTCAACGAGGTTAATCCAACGAAGTTAATCCTACGAAGTTATTTCAACAGAGTTAATCCTACGAAGTTATTTTTGAGAACTTAATCTTACGAAGTTATTTCTGAGAACTTAAATAGCTGATTGAAAACCCCAATCACAAATTTTGATTCATAAAGTGTTTTTGACATCGGATTGTACTTTTAGACTCCCTATTAGTGTGGTAAAAATATTAAAGTTGCAAACTCGAACACGAGCTAAATCTCGAAAATCCATTTGAACGAAGTTGGTAAAAATTTATAAAAATTTCTTAAATCTTGAGATTTTGTTAGTGGGTTTCAACCAAACTTTGACAATAGTTGTATTAGGTGATTTCAAACATTTTAAATGTAAAAAGTTAGAAACTTGCTAAGTATTTAATGTGTGAAAACCGAAAATAACATAAAGAAGAGTAAAAAGTGGGTTTCTTTTCTTACCTCAAATCTGTAAAAATTGGATGTTTAGGAAGGTGTTTTTGATGATATGATACTGTTTTGTGAAGGTTTTATGCATGTATCTCTCGATTATAAAGCTTGGAAATCGATTATGGTGATGTATTTGTGTTCTTGCTTGAAAGAAAAGCTACGTATAATGGGGTATTTATAAGGAAAACAAAAATAAGGTTCTACCTCAACGGAGATAATGATTCCTACGGACTTAAATCTTCAACGAAGTTAAGGCTTAAACTAGTTTGACTTTCTTTGACTTTCCATTGTTTTTGATTGTTTGCTCGTCTAACTATAGATTGTTTATGAATATTCGATTGACTATTTCGATTGAGTAGCTTTTGATTACTTTAACTTGTTTCACATAAGTTTAACACATAAAGTTTGCTGGAATGAATGTCATCAATGGATCAAATAGACCACACGTAGTATAAAATGTTAGGAACTTAGGATCGCATTTTTATTATCGAATTCGAATTACGGGTGTTACAGCTAATTCAAGGAAATGGAACAGGGTTGACATTACTGACATGGATGGATAAGTCGAAATGAAATAAATCATGATTTGCATATAATTGTGTCATTTGATTAACATATGATAAAGACTTAGTGATGTATGATGGAGATAGCTAGCGAAATAGAGGGGGTAGTTGCAGTATCATAAACACCCTATTTTAAACAAGTCCTACACAATAATGTCTCCTTTCAATAGCATCACCAGGCAAACATTCATTACATTGGAAAGCCCAATATTTTTCTATGCACAAAATAAGAGATTTCTTGCTTCAAAATACACACCCTTCACCCATATAATTATTTCTTTTTAAACTTAAGATGACAAATTCACTCGATATTGAAGTCAATACACATCGAAACATATATTGGTTGACTGCACGAAAATATATGATTTTTACTAAAGAGCCAAGGACAACCCTTATCTATATACGTCGAAACTCTTACCTTTATATGCCCATCTTATAGATAAGTTATCGTTTTTCTACAAGAAAGAGATTCCCCACAAAAAAGCCATTTTTTTTTTCTCTTATCATTCCTAGTATTGAGATAGTCGATAGATGTATCTAGTAAGGATGTCGAAGCTTCTATCAAATGAATTAGCTTATATTGTGAAGAGATGAGTACGTACGACTAATGGATCAGACCAAAACTAACATGGGAAAACATTCGTATGTAGATATTGGACGTCCTAGCTAGCTAGACTACAAGAGAGTATTGCATGAGACATTTGGAATTATGAATCATAAAGTCATAAACCATGGACAAATGGAGAGTTTCCAAGTCGGCCAGCCTTGATTATATATGAAATTGACGAGTTATAAGGCTGAGCTTGTTGTACATACTTAGTTACTATTACTATATGGTTGCTAATTTTCGATCTTGATCATCATTTTTAATTGCCTGTATTAATTATTAATTTGCAAGTGTCTTGCTATTTTGGTCGCCTCAATTGCCCCTAGAGTCGCCCCAATTGTCTCTGGAGTCGCCCCAATTGCCTGATGGTCAACCCAGGGTCGCCCCAACTGAAGGGTGGAAATAAGAGGCCCCATTTGCAATCCATATATAGTAACTCAATGATTGTCCTAATTAAATTTAAACTGTCAAAATCTGATGACGCAAGAACTTTCCACCCTTATCTATAAATATGAAGGTGATAAACTCACATAAGTTTTTATCCATTCATAACAATTACTGCATCATACAGTTGTAATATATAACTATATGATGCATTAATTGTTGTGGATGCATAAAAACTAATGTGAATTTATCACTACCCTAATAAATAGGGAAATGATATTTGTACCACAACTTTTGATTTATTTATCATAAAATACTACTATAATAACACACTGTACAAGACAGTAAAGCATGTATGTGATAAATATATTAATAAGTGCGGTACGAATATCACTTCTCTAATCTTTACTCCTATCTATATTACATTATATATCAAATGGATGGTGTTTTAATTTTCAAAAATTTTAAACATTTCCTTATTTATCATATCATTTACTATCATTTAATACTTATATTATTTATATATTAATTAACTATAT
>JAOXNX010000001.1:19900876-19912931 GCA_028566075.1 Solidago caesia | reverse complement strand
AAAATCAAAGATTTAATCTGCCATTTTGAACTCTTTGTAAAAACCATCATCTTTATCATAATAACTAGCTTATCAACCCGGGTGACACCCGGATAGTATTATGATAATTTATTTATGATTATACCAACTTTGATGTAAATGTCAAATGCGAAAACACAACAACATAGCTTAGTGCGTAATAAGAAGACTTTTATATCATATATTGCTCAACTCAACCATTATAGAAGATGCTTATGTGTAATTTTAGCTAAAAATACAAAAGTATGTATCCACGAAATGTGCTTTGCCTACTTCCAGACTATTGGCTACAAAGAGAATACCATGTTTCATTTTTGTCTAGATCGTGGCTAACTAATTTCCAAATACATGATAAGATTGAAATTAAGTTACAACCCAATGGAAACCATTAGCTTCAATAAATAAATAAGAAGTGCAAAAACTCACATTTCTCTCATTTTGAATATAAAGCGCTTTCCTACAAAAAAAAAAAAAACAAAACATAAAGTGCACACTGCACACACAAAAATACGATATTTAGTTAAAAAAGAAGATAGAAAAAGAAACATATGAAGCAGTAGACATACATGGGTAATTAAACCACCACTTTTTGGCACTAATCTAGTAACAACAATGAAAACATTATCGAATTTGCTTTGCCTTTTCAATAATCGTATTAGTCCTTAATAATAACCCGAGTTGATTAGCTATAGTTTTACACATAATTTATATTAAACGACCAAAATTTGATGGTTTTGTAAGATTGATACAATATTGTTTGATTGATATATAAATAGATAATGAATACGTAATTTGAAGGAAGAGAAGATATAATTTTTTTGGGGGTCTAATCAGTTCAAAGAGAGAGATATATGAATATTTGTTGCAAACATTTAATTAATTAGTTTAATAATTTAATGGGTTAAATGCAAATTTCGTCTCTATTGTTTTTTGAAAACACGCTTTTCATCCCTGCCGTTAAAAATAAGTTTTTTTCATCTTTGTGGTTTGCATTCTGTTAAATTGGGCCTGCCATTAAGTCCCCCACGTGCATGTGAGGGCATTTTTATTTTTTTTACCCACCTTCATCCTTCCCAAACTAAAATAAAAAAAAATTAAAAGAAAAAAACAAAAAAACAGAGACACACAGATATTTATATAGATATACCTTCATAGATAAACTAACATTAATAATGTAGGTATGTATGTGAAATATATATGTATAATAATAATGTGTATGTATGCATATATACCTGAAGAAAATTGACGAGACCAGAAAGAAAGAAGAGAATGCCAATTAGTAAACAAAAAATACTTTACTCTTGAGTCTTTCTTTTCTTTCACACAACAACCTTTTTTCAAAATGGCTTCTCTTTATTTCTTTATCATCATCATCATCATGAAGAAAAACAAGAGTTGGAATTTGGTCACAACCCCACACCACCAAAGATCCGGTCACAATCCCACACCACCAAGAGTTGAAATCCGGTCACAACCCCACACCACCAAATATCCGATCACAACCCCACACCACCCAGAGTTGGAATCCGGCCACAACCCCACACCACCAAAGATCCGGTCACAACCCCACACCACCAAGAGTTGGAATCCGATCACAACTCCACACCACCAAAGATCCGGTCACATCCCCACACCACCAAGAGTTCTGCTATGTATGTTTTAACACCAACGCCGCCGGTTAAATAAATATGTCTATTATTTGGATCTGATTTCAATTTATAGAAAAAAGAAAGAAAAAGAAACATTTTTGATTGTGTGTAAGATTTTTTGTTTTGTATTGTTGTATATGTATGTATGAATATGGGGAGAAAAAATAAGATAGAATGAATTATATATCAATATCTATATCTGGTTTGTGTGTGAATATGATTTTTTGTTTGGAATTAGTATATGAATATGATATGTTTTGAGTATGAATTGGGTTTAATTTAGATTTGGGTTTAATGATATTTCTGGTTTGTGTGTATTTGAAAGTGGTAGAAAGGGATGAAAGTGTGCTTTTTGAATAATCACAGGACGAATTTTGCATAGATATAGTGTAAAAAGACCAAAATGCCCCTCACATGACCTGCATGTGGGGGGACTTAACGGCAGGAACGAGCCAATTTAACAAAATGCAAACCATAGGGATGAAAAAACTTAGTTTTAATGACAGGGATGAGAAATGTACTTTTCGAATAACCACATGGACGAAATTTGTATTTAACCCTAATTTAGTTATGGAGAAATGAATAATATGACATCATAATTAATTTCATTTTTGAATAAAATGGTGGGTGAATGAAAGGGTTACCACAATGCCAAGTGGGATTATTTTAAGTAAATTTTAGGAAATGATTTGTACTTTATAGGAGAGATAGAGATGTTCTTTTTTTTTAACAGCAAACTTATATTAGAAACCAAACAAGAAGCTTGAAAGTACAGAATGATAAGTTAATATGGATACAATATACAATCTAAAAATTGAAATAGGACCATGTGTTCCTATAACCTAAGTTTGATCTTTTAACAATCCACATATAGGAAACTTCCTTGATTTCTTCGACAAGCCACTGTCGGGATCGAATTGTGTTACTGAATATGCGATCTTTTCTTGCTTTCCATAGTAACCAACACGCACAAATAATTATGAGTTGAACCATTTTCCTTTTGTTTTCTGACTGTGAAAGATGATTGTGAATTTGGAGAAGATCTCGTACTTTGAAAGCATAGATTTGGGAGATTTTACACCAAATACTAACGAAATTCCATACATGAGAAGCAACAAAGTAGTAAATAAGAAGATGATCAATGGTTTCCTCACTTTCATCACAAAACGGACAATACGTGTTGGGAATGTTGATGTTTCGAGTCCGAAGAGCTTGCCTTGTTGGACATGTTCATTTCAGCACGCCAAACAAACACATTGGCCTTTAATGGAACCCATTTGTTCCATTGTAATAACCACGGTGTAGGACCATATGATGATCTTTCAATAGCGGTCCAAATCGACTTAACTGTGAAAGTACCGGATGGATCCATTTTCCAAGACTACCCGTCCTCTTCATTTGAAAACTCAACATTTGTGATTAGATGACATAATTCTGAAAATTGAGAAGTTACCAGATCCAAATTAAGTGGGTCTGTCCATTGCTATCTCCAATGAATTGACTCTTCCGATACAGGCCGCCTATCCTTAATCAAGCAACCTTTGTCAGCTTCAAGTGCAAACAATTCAGGGAATCTATCTTTCAGAGGTTCCTCATGGATCCACGGATCTATCCAAAAGCGAATAAGACTACCATCTCGAGCAGTACCTGCAATGTTCTTGTGCACCGAAAAGTTGTATCCCAAAAGAGAATCACAAGTTTTAACTATGGAAGCCCATGTACCAGATGCATTTCTAGCAATAGGCAAAAGTGAAACAGCTCGTGAACTAGAGTGAATTGCTAAAACCACCCGGCACCATAGACTTTTCTGATCGGTTTTTAAACGCCACCACCATTTACTCAAAAGAGAAACATTAAAATCTTTTAATTTTCCCAACCCGAGCCCGCCCGCAGAGATCGGATCAGTGACCCGACCCCAAGCTACCCAATTAATATGTCGAGAATCAGAAGTACCATACCAAAAGAAGTTCCTTCGGATAGTTTCGAGAGATTCGAGTACCTTAGCCGGAGCTCTGAAAAGAGAGAAGAAGTAAGTAGGCAAACTATTAAGCACAGACTTGAGGAGAGTGATTCTGCCACCAATGGAGAGTTTGCAAGCCTTCCATCGTGATAACCTCTTTTCAAAAATTCTAATAACCGGGCTCCAACTACTGATCAGGTTCATATTACCTCCAACTGTTAATCCCAAGTAGGTGAATGGAAGGGATCCGACTGATAAGTTTAGTGTAAGGGAGATAGCTTGAACATTGGATTGGGCTACCCCAACACCAATTAGGCTGGACTTTTTATGGTTCATTTTTAGTCCCGATGCCAGAAAGAAACATGTCATTAGTCTCGAGATATTTGTGATACTTGCTTCTGACCACCTTCCAATAAGTAAAACATCGTCTGCGAATAAAAGGTGTGAGAGATTCGGGCCATTCGATGGTAGTTGCAGGCCCGAAAGCAGTCCCACCTGAACAGCTCTGTTAATCATTGCTGAGAAGGATTCCATTACAAGAATAAAAAGGAATGGCGATAGGGGATCTCCTTGTGGGATTCCACGAGAACAGTTGAATTCCATGGTTGGCGAGCCATTAACTAAGATAAATGTTCGAGTGGATTGTAGGATGCCACGAATCCAGAAACGCCACTTATCAGGGAAGGCCATCTGCTCAAGGATGGAATCAATGAAAGACCAGCTGACCGAGTCAAAGGCTTTCTCAAAATCTATTTTTAGTAGAAAAGCATCCATTTTGGACTTTTTAATCCAAGACAAAGATTCATTGACAATTAGTGGACCGTCTAATATGTTGTGTTCTGATAAGTACGCCGACTGGTTTGGAGAGATTAGGGACCCAATAACATCTTTGAGGCGATTGGCAAGAACTTTGGAGATAACCTTTCGGATGCACCCAATTAGAGTAATTGGCCGAAAGTCATTGAGCGAGACTGGGGCAGTGGTTTTTGGGATGAGAGTAACAAAACAGGAACCACAACCTGGACTAATCTGGCCCGTATAATGAAAATCGAGCAAAATTCCAAGAAAGTCAAATTGTAGGAGTTCCCAATAACGCTTGATAAACGAGAAATTGAAACCATCGGGACCTGGAGCTCGGTCACCACCACAATCCCAAACGGCATCCTTGACTTCTTGAAGTGTAAATGGGCGAATTAATGAGTTAGCAGAAGATGGCTGAAGTGTTTTGATGCCAAAACAATTCATGTAAGGCCTGTTTGGAAGTTGCTCTGAAAATTTTGTTTTGAAAAATTTATGTACCTCAGTTTTGATGCGAGAGGGATCACGGCACCATTCATTATCAATGTACAATCCACTGAGCCTTGATTTAGAAACCCGGCTATTGATAAATCCATGAAAAAAGGCAGAATTCTCATCACCTTGTAGAGCCCATTTGTATCGTGATTTCTGTTTTTCATCTAAGAGTTTAGATTTCTTGAGTTGATCGAGGGAAGCCTTTAATTCAGCCCGTTCCAAGCTTTCAAATTCTGAGAGGGGTCTTTGATCAAGAATGCCATCAGAAGCGTCTAACTTGGCTTTGAGGTCAAGGAAACTTTTCTGATCTTCAAGTTGACTCCTTTTGATCCACGATTTCAGTTGACATTTAAGCTTTTTCAATTTTTGTGCTAAGATTTGATCAGGTCTTCCAAAAAATATTCCATTTGAAAGGGATGAATGAACCAATTCGTCTAGACCCGTCTTGTAAAACCAGGAGTTGAAGAAACGAAACGGCGGTGGACCAAAATCAAATGAAGTTGTTTTCAAAACTATCGGACAGTGATCAGATTCTCCTTTGGGTAAAGCATAAAACGATGCATCAGGCCATTTGTTAATGAATTCAGAGGATACAAGTGCCCTATCAATCCGACTTTTTTTTTATCACGGTTAGGTGTGATATAAGTGAATTGTTGTCCACCCATGGCATATTCGTATAGATCGTTGGAATGGATGAAATTGTTAAAGGAGAGAGCACATGCCTGAATGAAGTCCGAGTTGAATCTTTCATGTGGGTGCCGAACTGAGTTAAAATCTCCAACAAAAATCCATGCCCCTTCATATGAGTTTTTGAGACCAGCAAGATCAGCCCAAAGAGCTCGTTTGGATGGGGGGTCTTGTGGGGCATACACATTAACAACATTAATCCTATCTGCGCAACCCCGAATCGTTCCAGAAATATGTAAGAAATTTTGGGTGGATGATGAGGAAATTTTGGTGAAAACAGCCGGGTCCCAAATGGATAACAATCCACCAGAACGACCATTAGAGTTAACCCATTCATGTTGACAGACAAAGTTTCCCCAAAAATTACGAATTATAAAGTTATTGCCATCCTGTTGTAAAGTCTCCTGAATACAAACAAATTGAATATCATTTGAATGAACAAGATTTTTGATGTACTTAGCTTTTTCTGGATCCCTTGTTCCCCGAATATTGATAGAAAGAAAATTCATTGTTGTTGGTTGTTGTTTCGGTTAGCGACTATGATCTCCTCGACTTGGGAAGCGAATCCATTCAAATTAAAGCAAACTTTTTCGCCAACTTGAATAGTATTATGTGCTTCCTCTGTGATGGGTTGAAAGATTGGCATCGTGGTGTCTTGGGTCTGGTTAATAACTTGAGGTGATTGTATAGGATTATCATGGACAAGGGGATATGATGGATGTGGAGATTCGAGATTGACAAGATGGTGACAGTCATTGTTGTTTTCGGGTTGATTGGGGCAAGTTTTGGAAGGAGATTCAGGGAAAGGGGAATCTGGAATCGGTGGTATCTCATGGTCCGGTACTGTTTGTGGGTGGGGATGGAGTTTGGTAATGGGGTGTTAAGGTCAAGGTTTAGGTAATTAGTGGGGGAGACAGGGGGTGAACGGACACAACGAGGTCTTTTTCTGGATAACATCTGGGAACTTAGATTTGGGCCAAGCCCAGAAGACCGATGAGAATGGCCCATGGGTGAATATTTTTTGGGGTCCAATACATTGTTTTGGCCATTTACGGGATTTTGGGGCGGTGGGGTAATGATTTTTGAAATAGCACTAGTATCTTTTGCATGGGGAATCGAAGGATTTTTTACACTTCCCAAAACATCGGGATTTTCAGTCTCTTTTATCGGAGATGGGCATGATTCCATTTCATCATCGGAATCTTGATCGGAATCTTTATCGGAATTGTTATCAGGATTATCATCAAGAAAAGGTGGTGCCCAATCACTCTGCTCCTCCCTAACATGCACCAAAAAGGATTGTGAATTCCACCCGATTCTTATGCTTTGATTAATTGGTCTAGGAGACTTAGTGAGGATCATAATTTGTTCAAATGACAAGTTGCCATCCCGATAGGATGCAGCTGATGGAACTAGTACTCGCCCAAAACTATCCCCGATGGTGTCTATGACCTTTTTGTCCCATAAAACTAATGGGAGACCATAAATTCTTACTATTGCAACTCGATTGTAATCTGTGATTTGTCCGTTCCAAACATCATATGTTGAGAAGTATTCCTTGAGGAAGGATGAATTTTCAAGCATACAATCAGTAACATGTTTGGAGCATGTGAAGGCAAACAATATTGATAACCCACCAACATAGTGCACATTTACAGGGTGTTTTAAGTTTGGCGGTTTGATCAAATCCATGAGTGAGCAGAGGACATCGAGGTTTTTGGCAGTAGCTAGTATGGAGCATTTATTCCACAAAGATGAACAAAGGTTGTTGTGGGAGATCTGAATGAATGGAATGGTAGTCAGGTGTGTTGGGTTATGAGTTTTGGAGCCTTGAAGGATATCACGGTAAGAAAATTGGTTGGAAGCATAGGGTGGGTGTTTATGGGGAGGAGGAGGATAATGTTCTTGATGGTGTGAAGGTGGAGGGCGGGTGGTATGGTGTCTAGTGATTTTGTGGAAGGTGGGGTGAGACACGTTTATGGGGTTACCGTGGCGATCATTTTTTGCAAACGTTACGGTGAGGACGACTCCACCGTATTTGATGTTTTGAAGATCGGCTAGGAGTGAGTGGGGATTACCAGCATATGAGAATCTAACGAAACCAAAATAGTTGTTTAATTTGTCTCGTTTTTTTGATATGAAGGCGTCAATGACCTTGCCATATGGATTGAAAAGGTTTCTAAGTTCAGTGTTTAAGAGATTGTCAGGGATGTTATAGATGAAGAAAGTGATAGCAGGCTGGTCGGCGTTAGACGGTGGGTTACGAAAGGTTTTCCGGTGTCTTACCTGTTGCCAATCATGTTGATGATTGGGGTTAGTTCGTGATCTGGAAGGTTGACGGTTCCTTGATCTTCCTCTTGATTGACTTCTTGGTCTTCTCCTTGATAGCGATCTGTGCTTTGTAGCTTGCTCTTGCCTGTCTTCTCCTCTTCTCTGGAACTCTCTCTTTCTAGCCATCCGTTTATTTAACCGTCTCATGAGATC
This sequence comes from Solidago caesia, assembly GCA_028566075.1. NCBI lineage: Eukaryota > Viridiplantae > Streptophyta > Magnoliopsida > Asterales > Asteraceae > Solidago > Solidago caesia. Next base: position 19,904,840 of record JAOXNX010000001.1, on the reverse strand, counting down.
TCAAAGACTTATCACCTAACAATATTATTATTTTAAAGTTTCATATCACATGTCCCATGACACATGCCTATCGTCACAACCTTAATATATATTCTTAAACTTTACAAATATAATTATTATCTACCAATATACTAAAACAGGATTGATATATTTTTATAAAGACATGTGACATTTTCTTTGATCGACATGTGTCTTTTGGCCTTTAAAATTTTCCAACTTATTTTTACAACAACTTTCCTTATTAGATATGTTTTAAAAAACCAACTCACTTAGGTGAGTTGGCCATGAGCTTTCTAATCATTCACTATGTGGGGCCCCGAGGGTGAGGTTACCACAGGTCTCAGGTTCGAGCCTGGGGGTTTACATCCCAAAGATATTTTCCATAAGAAGGGGTGTGAAGGTCCTGCAAATAGCAGGTTAAAACTGTCTCTACTCACGTCTGAATCGAAACTCAACCTTCAAAAAAAAAAAAAAAGATATGTTTTAAAAATATATAATTTCTTAATTATTTAATAGGGGATAACTTATATAATGTTAACAGTATATAGTTATGTAATGTTGTCCTCACAAACATTAAAATCAGGGGGAGCTTTTTATCACGTGTGAAAATTAATGTGAGTGCAGCACCGTAATGTTAATAGTATATAACATTTTCCCTATATAATATTTGTATTGTATATGTCATCGTCTTTATATATTCCATACTATAAACTATAAAAATCTCTATTTATAATCCTAACTATTAATTACTTAATATTTATCTAATTTGAGAATGAGTATATCTAATTTATATTTTATTAAATTAATAAAAACTAATAAAATAATAATAACATACATACCTAAACCATATGTAAACATTAAGAATATAAGATTCCATTTAATTTCATCGAAAAATCCTTCCAAACTACCAACTGTAATACAATACAAGTTTCTAAAAATTTTCCACTTTTCACTACAATCTCTACATAAAATTTATTAATTGGCTCGATAAATCTCATTGAAATTTGATATTAAAGATTTAAAGGTATGTTGCATTATTTACTAGATATTTACATTATTATTTATTATGAATTTTATACAAATCTCCAATATTATATCCTTTTTTTCACATGTAAATGGTACGAGTGTAAATTCATTTGCATGTGAATAGAAAATTAATTTTATAGGTTTTTTTGTTATCATTTGAACATTTATGACATTTAAATTCTTGCGTATCTTGCAAAAAAAAAAAAAGTTTTGAAATGAACCTAACCTTATATATATAATCAATCCGTACATCGTACGGGTATTAAGACTAGTATATATATATACCAATAAACTAAAACAGAATTGAGGTTTTCTTTGATCGACACGTGATGTTTTATTTAAGCGACACGTATCTTTTTAAATCTACATTTATCCTATTTTTTAGATATCATAAATAATTAAAACTTTTAATTAATTGATATATAGATATAGATATATTTAATATAATTAGAACTCTTATATTAAAAATCTTATTTTATTCACCGTTACCATAAATATAGATTTTCATCACCAATCCTATTTTTAATGGTAATTTATAATATAGGATATATTTTATTTATAATATATAAAAATTAAAATTATTTATTCTAATCTATATGATATCTTAAATTAATTAGTCGATAATAATAAAAATAATTTATATTTCTAACTTATAATTTGCTATTACTTATTAATCTAATTATATTTATTCATCTATTAATATAATGAAACGTGGTTGTTTGTGATACATGTTTCTTGTTATTAGATCACTATTAGATAGATTAAATGCATGTGATAGGGCATGTTTAAATTTTATTTTCTTTATAAAAAAATCGAACAATATATAATCAATCCGTACATCGTACGAGTATTAAGACTAGTATATATATATATTAAGGCAAAAGTAAATATAAGATTGTCCCAATCCCTCACACATCAATTTTTTTAATAGTTTTTGAAAAATTGATAAGTGATTTTTGTTTTTATTGATTAAAAATTGGTATGTGGATATGTTCACACCTAAGCTTATATATGAGACAACATAATATTCAATTTTCCATATATTAAATAAAAAAGCTACGTGCCATTTTAATATTATGCAAAAATCACATATACATGATGAATTTTGAAAGTATCATGGTACTATGGTCAAGGAATCACAAAGGTGCATCCTCGGTGTAATAAAATGTGAAGAAATCTGTACGTGTATTAAAATGTATAAATAAATAAATATTAGTATATTTCTTTGTAACGTGAGTAAATAATTAATTTCTGATTAAATAAGTGTTGAAGTGTTTCTGACCAATAGCAGATACAGCGTATGGCTAGATCACGGAATTAATTAAGCACAAGTTAAGCATCGTACGAACCAATTATGTGATGATAAAGAAACCCCTTAGCAATATTGTATAAATTAGTTAAGTATTTAATTATACAAAATGTAGAGTTTAAGATCTAAGCCTAAGGGTTTTACCAAATTCAGTTTTGCCCCTCATAACAGCATGCAAAGCTCAAGTGTTCTCAAACTACGTACTAAAACAACTTCATGTGAGGTTACAAATTTGACGTAACAGTGATATTAGTATCTGTTTTGACAGAAAAAATATATAAAATATAAATTTAATTATTTGTTGGAGAGTTGATTTGATAATATGATGTATGAATCTTGATTTTTAAAGGGATCATCAATTAACTCACCTCATTTTTTGTTAGTAAACACCGCATATACGTCAGGCCTATACTTGGCGTATAGACAACCTATACGTTAAGTATAGGCCTATATGTCATCTAATACACCAAGTAAGCCTGTATGTGACATATAGAAGGTGTTTCTTTAAATAGGAAGATATTTTTAAACAACTTTTTTAAAAGAAACACAGAAACACATCAAATCAGATAAAGAAAACATCAAATGAGATAAAATAAACGTCCATTGAAATTGAATGCATCTAATAAGACAAATCAAATCAACATAAACATGTCAAATTAAAAGAGCCTTTGTCTCGCCTTTAAAGCGATCCAAGAGGTAGTAGGCTATACTAAAGACAAATGTATGAATAATGATTCAATGTATAAATATAAATAACTATTTAAAAATTTTACATGAACAATCTTACAATATGTATGCTCTTAAATCCCGGTTCAGACAACCGTTTACTCACTGCTGATCCGGAGTTTACCCTGTATGGTGAGCTATGTGTCAGCATCTTGAAAGATGTACATGATGTGTCTCATTTGACACATATTTCCTTTATCGCTTATTGGCCGTTTGTGAGCTATTTGTAGTCGTTTAGTATGCATTTGGTGCGTTTATGGTGTTTGTTAGTGCTTTCAGGTTACTAACAGGTACTATGCATGGATTTTGTGGAAAAAACGACATTTTCGAGGTCAAATGAAGGTCGTGGTTGAAGCTGTGTCGAAGGATGAATTTTCGAAGAATTTTGGATTGTCAACCCGACGGGTCTATATGAGACCGTCGCATCTATTCGAGCCGAATGATCCAATGCGATGACCAAACCGTCGAGGAAAGCAAGGAAGTCCAGAATTTCACATCAACCCGTCGGGTTCTGTGAAGACCGACGCATCATTCTATGCCGAGAGGTTGAATGCGACGGTCTGACTCAAGACCGACGCATCTGGAGGCCGGGCTGAGAGAAAATTAGGGCTAAGTATAAAAGAGAAGGAAGTTTTCATTTGGAGGGGTTCCCACTTCTTTACACACACATTCCAGCCGCCAAAACCTAATTCAAATATCCTAACTCATTTCAATCACATCGGAGAAGAACGAAGGATCGATTTCATAGTTTTCAATTGCTTTGTTCGATACAATTACTTTCAATTGGTAACACAATGTTTCTTTTAATTATTTCTTGTTTGATTTTAGTCACCATGAGTGGCTAGACCTTTTATCATCCATTGAGATGAAGTGAAACAATATGATTTGGTTGCATAATTAATA
>JAOXNX010000001.1:19813111-19825660 GCA_028566075.1 Solidago caesia | reverse complement strand
CGACCTCTAGAATGAGACGTTTTTAGAAAATATTACTGAAATGATTTCATTTATTGATAATAAAAGATAACTGAGTTCACAACTAGTACAATGAGATTCTTTAAACACGATAAAATAAACTAAGACATCTCCATATGTTTTCTTCTAGTATGCAATTGTGACTCCAAAAGTATGCATCTATCTTATACGTCATCTAGCTCAAGTACCTGAGAATACACATTAAAATTTCGTCAACATAAAGTTGGTGAGTTCACAGTTTAATAATAAGGATTTACCTTTGACTCACAAGTTTTGAGTATTATAACTTTCTCAGATGCATATCAAATAAACATGATATCGTTTAACCAAAATAATAAGGATTATACCTTTTAAATACGTTCAACAAAATTAAGGCGAATATCAAATAAACATGATATACATTTCAGCCAAAATAATTATAATTATACCACTGGATCACAAGTTTTCAGAATGATAACGTACATAGACGAAGATCACACAAACATGGTTTCTTTCAACCAATACCTTAATGCCTTATACCTTGGAAGCCGAATACCTTAACCGTACCATATGTGTACATTACCCCTCTTGCGATGCGTATATGCTCAATGCAATCACGATTAAGTTCAAATATTAATTATCCATTTATAGCATTAGTGCGCGACTAAGCTGGATAGGGTAGTCAACCCAATAGTACTATTCATAATATTCGCGTTCTCATTTATCGGTCCAATAATTTTAGGGGATTTCGAACCTGAGCATAGTATCCAAATATAATATAAGCGCATCGATCTTTTAAACAATTGTGTCCATAATAATAATAATAATAATAATAATAATATAACATTTTGTGTATTCTCAGCCCAAAAATAGTAAGGGACTTAGTGAAACTCACCTTAGTCTGGTGAATATACTAGCAAGTAAAATTGATGATGACAGTGATGACGAGCGAGTCAACCGGTAAAAGTATGTATCCCTAGATTCAACGTGAATTGATTTATATTTATTTAATTTCCAAAATAGATCTATAACTACTAAGTTATTTTATTAATACGCTTGTCAACGTAACTGACTTTGTATTTGTTTATAAGTCTTTGAATTTATTTTTATGAATCCTTTCAAGTATTTATTATGGAAACTCCATTTTTTCTGTTAAAACCTCTGATAGTGTATTTCTTGAAATACATGGTTTATGGTGATAGTTTTTATAAAACAATCTTTGTAAGTGAAAGTATTTGAAATATTTCCCATGATATACTAATACAACAATGTATTAGTTTTGAGATATTGAAATAGATACTTTAGATAGTATATTAATACAAAAATGTATTAATTTGAAAATGAAAAGATACTCTGATAGTATTATCAAAAACCAATGTGGAACAAGTACGAATGTATTCGAAGAATGAATACGAAAGTGTGTGTATATATATATATATATATTTATAGAATAGAATAGATACCATGATGGTAATACTTATAATTAATACAAAAATGTATTAATCATAATTGAATAGATACCTTGAAGGTAATTGAAAACTAATACGACTTCATGCCCGGATAATTATTCGGAGGGTTCAATGGGGAAGGAGTGCGGCAGTTAGGATCTTTAAATCGTTTATCCAACCTTGTCTGACTGGCAACCCGATATTCCCCACATCATTATAACAAAAGGCCTGCGACAATGAAGTAATTAATATATGGATTGTTTATTTTGGTATATATAGATTTAATTCGTTGGAGATATGGAAAACGAAATAGATAGAATTTTGATATACGTGATAATTAAACATGGGATAGTTAAATGTATAGTTAAACATTGGTTTATACATTTAACTAAAGTAGATAAAAGTATTTATTAAAAATATTTAACTCATGTATTTCTACAAAAGTGCCAACAATTAAATATTCGTATTTAAAGCAATATTTAACGTATTTATACGAAAGTATGTATCAATTGAGTATAAGACATGTTGACAAGCATTTTAATACATAACATATAGTCATATAATCATAAAGCAAGGTATAGTAAGGTTTCATAGAAACACTTACAAGTTTGGAGAATTATAAGTTCTAACATCAAAATAACGACGTAGTGAAGAACACCGAAGAAGATCTTGAGAAAATCGATTATAGTTTGGACTTGTAACCTTGATGGAAGTGGAATAATCCTAATTTCATGTGGCAATTATAACTAGGCTTTCCTTGAATCCTTGGAGAAATTCTTGATAACAACCTTACTTGAAGAACTTAGTACACTTTAAGATCAAAGTGACTTTACTTATACTAGAACTTTAACTAGTTTATGGGCTAGTGGTGGTGGAAGGTTCTAGAGTATTCTAGAAGGTTCTAGAATGTTCTAGAAGCTTTTCGGGCCTAGTGGATGACCGTTTCACACTCGAGATTTCCCGAACCGTGTAAAAAATTTTAATAAAGTTTTTCGAAGTATTTTTCATATGCATTCATAATCCATATTAAGGTGTCTTAATATTAGATATCGGGTTCTAGGAAGTCTTAAGTTCATTCGAGAAAGATCCACGCAAAAATAAACGTTTTTACGATTTTTCACATAATTGACATTTTTACTTTTTCTAGTTGCTTGTCATCAAGATTTTTAAACTTGCTAAAGTAGTTCATACAATAGATTGATTAATCATATAATCAATTAGAAGTTCAAACGTGCACTTGCTCACTCAATCATGCCTTAATTTCCTTCTCGCGAATCACATAAGTGCCTAGCACCTAGAGAAGCAAAGCTTATTTGGGAAAACTGGAGCATAAAAAAGGACTGTCGCGTCAAAAGTCTGGTGCCTTCGCGAATGAGGTTCAGAATCAATAAGGGTTCGTAGAACCAATGGAATGGTACTAGAGGTGGTAATTCCATCATGTTTAACTCATGAATAAGAAACACCATTTTATATTTTTGCTCCCTACAGTCAAATCTCAATTTATAAGATTTATATTATGTCTAACAAGACGCGTTCCATTGTAAATTGTTTGGGACGACTCGACCCCCATTTATTTAATTTAAGAAAAGAATAAAAAAAACATTTGACTTAAGTTTTTGACCAATAGGCTTCTAGTTTTATAGCATCAATATCATGTATATTATTTGTCAAAAACACGTTAAGGTTGAAAGAAAATTTTAGAGTTAAGAGGTTGTTGCCTGGTTGGATGTTTAAACATCTTCAAAGTAAATCATCTAAAAATTATATGATATAAAAATGATAAAAGAAAACATATACTAATACCAATACCAATCGTAATAAGAAAGGATAATACCAATACGGGACTTGCTGGAATTAACTGTTAGTTGGAGGGGTTTGGTAAATGGAAAAAGCTAGTGCAAAGAATTATTCTCATGGTTGTTTGGGCAAGATGGCACTCGAGGAACAAACTGGTGTTTGAAGGGAAGCAAGTGAATCGGAGCAATGCGGTCAGTTAAGTCCAAGCTCTTAGCTTTCTATGGATCAAGGCCAGGTGAAGCTCACATCATTCGGCTTGGAAGATTGGAGTAACTTTTCTGTTTTAAGTTTCTGTTAATTAGTTTGGTGCTTCTTTGTATTCCTTGTCTGTCTTTTCATATGTATTATGCTAGTGTTTCCTTTGGGTTTAAGCTTCTTTGTTTGCCCTTATAATATAATCTAATTTGTTGGCCGTTCAAAAAAAATAAAATAATGAATAATACATGTATTAAAACTCGAATATATTAGGCATGTTTATGCCTTATAAATTAATCAAAAACATCATTACCTACTAAATGGTAGATCGAAAATAACCCCTTAATCCCCTATACCGCATTGCTACCTACACAACCACCTAGCAAGGTTTTAGTGTACCGAGGTAGGTGCACCTGAACGGATACTAGCACATGTAGTCGATTAAATCCGGTCTCATACGAGGATATAACCCACTCTAATTTTTTATTAGGCTCCTCACACAATGGGCCTCCATATAAATAGTGACAGATGACCACTTATCTATGACCAAATGGTTATCATTACCCTACTACAATATCTTAAATCGAGGCGGTGAGGATGCAGGTTTGAATATTGCTAACAAAAGGTTTGAAATATGAGTATATCCAGGTTATTTTTACGCAAATTTGAGTCGAAAACTCGTCCTTCCCGATTATCTTAATTATAAAAATCCACATCCATTTATTTGTTTATGGCAACGTGATACGATTATCTTAATTTAAGTCAAGTTGTTACTACTTGTTATTGTTAAGACTAATTTAAACCGAATGCCAGATATTATAATGCTCTCATATTTATATTTATACCAACTAAAGTAACGTCTCACTTTTCAAACCACTAACATTGTTGAATAAAATTTGACCCAACACTAGAATTACTTAACAAAGTCAAAATGTCTTAACCAATGACAATTGGGTATGTGGTTATGTGTGGTCAATACTTGGTGGTGAGCACGTGACTCAGGCGTGCATATTGTTATACTTTCAACGGCCATATTTTTCAATTCCTACACTAGAATATGTGTTTACTGTCACCTGACTGTTCCCTTGGCATCACTCTGAATATGGCTGTTATAGTAAATTGCACATGTCTTTCTGTTAAGCTTATTGCAACAACCAATGTCACACTTTTACTAACAAAAAATTCTAATTATATTTAGACAAAAACAATGTTTGACCATTAATTAAAAGTGGCATCTCATATCCACAAAGTACACACAATAGGAGATTATTTAGACTAACCAAAATATTTTATTCCATACTTGAATTTTATTTACATATTTGAAGATACATGTCGTAGACATAGAAAAAACAAAAATAAGAAAAACCCATACCTTGTTAGAGCTAGTAAACGGGTTACGGAGGGGAGATTCTACAAACATGGCCCGCCGGCCCGGCACACAAAAAGAAGAAGTGAGCCGGACACAAAAAGAGGGCCGGTGACGAGGGGTATGATTAGTTTATTGAGTATCAAGTGATTAGTTTATGATGAGTGTAAGTTAATATTTGAGGTGATTATTGTCTAATTGCACCATGCTTTTCAAGTAATTATGAGTGAAATAAGTATGGTATATATTGAGATGGCAGTATGAAAGTTGTGTGCAAACCTCTACTATACCAGATACCCTTAACTTCAATATTTCAAGTTACTTTTCGTCTAGTTCAATATACGATACTAAATAAAACCATCGCAGTTAGATAACCCGTTTACTTGAAACATTAGAGAAATCACTTACAATATATATTATAAAGTCAGAGTCCTACAAGATAGAAGTAACAAGTACATAACTTGAACTTGATAACAAAAGATACACCATTACATAATTAAAATTATTAAAAATAAAAAAAAAAACTAAAAACTTCATTCACACAATAATTGTAGAAAGACTAAATATTTCTTCCACAAATTCACTTGTACCAGCCTCCGCCTCACATGATTGAACAACTGCTTGTGTTTTCATCACTAAACATATGAGCAGCATTGTTCTCGCTACCACCGCCACCATTACCATTTGTGTAGTAGTAGTTTTGAGGAAACTCATTGTAAGAATAAGGACCAGAATTGTAATTGTAATAGTAACCAGTAGCGGGAGGTATGATAGGTGCCCTATGGTACATCATCTGAGGCTGAGGCTGCTGCTGCGGATTCTGCAATGCTTGCCTATTCTGCAAATTCATCATCATGGCTGCAGCCGAGTTGTTGTAACCTGATGATCCACCAACATTACCACCATTCATATTCATCATCATGGCTGCAGCAGCTTGTGATGATGATGGGTTGTAACCACCACCGCCTGTTGCCATTGGTAGTCCACCATTAGGAAGATGGAACCCTGTTGTACCAGCCGCTAAAACATTGTTGTTCTGTTGAGGTATTTGATACCCACCAAGGTTACCAAACACACCACCGCCATTCCCTAAACCGCCATCTCCACGTCCCAAACCCGCAAGATTGTTCATTATAGAACTCATTTCATTTACACTTTTACCATCCCCAAGATTCATATTCACAACACCACCACCATTCCCTTTCTTTCCGTTCCCATTCACATTCCCATTAGTTGGTTTCCCATTATTCGCGTTTTTCGCATTGTTAGCCGCAACAGCAGTAGCATGTTGTTGCTGCAATTGCTGCTGTTGTTGCTGCAACTGCTGCTGTTGTTGCAACTGTTGTTGTTGTTGTTGCCTCAAAAGTTGCAACTGATTAGCTCTTTGAGTAAATAGTCTCATCTCTTCTTCGTGTTCTTCGGCATCACCATCATCATCAAAAAGATCATCATCTTCATCATCATTTTCGGAGATTAAAGGTCGAAACTTTTGTTGGTTTTTTAAGGATTCAAGACCTTTGATGAAATCTTGTTTCTGGGCTTTGTTTTTCTTGTCATCTTTCAAACAAGACCCCTTTTGATTTTGAGTTTGGTTTTGGTTTTGGTTTTGATTTTGGTTTTGGTTTGAGTTTGACTTGTTTGACCAAGGTTCAGCATGTTTACCAGCTCTAACTAGTTTCTTGATCAAAGTTGCAGAATCTACGCTTCCAGACACTGTTACTTTTTGTTGTTCTGCATCTATGATCACTTGGTATACGCCTAAAGTTTTACCCAAAAAAAAAAATTAAAAAACTTAAAAGACTGATCAATAAATTTGTGTTCCAAAAATAAATTTGAGTTTAAAAATGACATGTTTTTGGTCAAACATTAATAACTAGTACTCCTACGTTAATAAAGATGAGAACTTTAATGATGACAGGCACAACAAATGAGTCAAGGTCATATAAAGTGAAAATGGAAAAATTTTGATGTTAATTTTACTTTAATGATATCATGAAGATAAGACAAAAATGCATAAAAGATTTTAAAAATATACTTTATCAAAAGGGGAAAGGTATGCAAATAATTTCCACAAAAACAACAAAACAAAACAATAATCACAAAATATCATCATTTACAACAAATATTGGCATAAAATTTTGAATTAACAAAAACCCATAACACAAATAACTATAACTTTCTCAATTCCCCAAAAATAAAAATTCAACTTTTTTGAAATTTTAGTGTTCAAATATTTTTACTACAAGGAAATTTTGAAGTTCAAAGTTTTTAAAAGTTTTAGCAAAAAAAATATGTGCCAAATTCATCTTTCTTCCTTCTTTGAGTACAAACATAAAACATACATGTCAAATTTGAGGGCAAAAAGTTATAAAGTATTTGACTAAAAAAAGTCAATTAGATACTTCTTTAGAAGGAAAATATATATAGAGGGTAAGAGAGTGAGAGAAAGAGAGAGTGCACCATCAATTTTCTGAAGTAGTTTCTTCACTTTGTGTTTGCAACCATCACAGTGTAAATTCACTCGAAGAATACAAGTCTAAAGTGGACAAAAAATGGATAATAAATAAATCAAAGAAAAACAATATAAATAAACAAAACCAAAATGCATGAAACCAAAAGGCAAACATATAGTAATATACAAAACCAGCATAAATATTGTAGCAAAATAAAAAGCCATTTATTTTTAAGTTACTATTTAAAAAAAGGGTGTTCATGTGTTCATCATAAACAGGAAAATGTGGTCTTTTTGTGAAAAAGGTAAAAATATAAAAGTGGGAGTAAAAATAAAAAGTTCACCTGGATCTTAAGGAGCTTAAAGTCTTCATCTTTAGTCATGTTTCTTGGGTGGATCTGGCAGAAAAGGGCAATAAATGGAGTATGAGAATGTGATTGTTGAGAGTGAGAGTAAGAGTGAGATAATTTTGAGTTTTTCTTTACTTCGCTCTTCACTTCACACACTTTCTTATTTTCTTGTAGGATAGGATAAAAAGTGAAAAACATATGTGGTTCTATTTTATAAGTAAAAGCTCCAAAGTACTAGGTTGGATAACATTATACTAATATTTTTCTATTTCAATACACATTGTATATTTTTCCATTGGGCAACGTGGTTATTACCTTTATTACTTGAATATATATATATATATATATTTTTTGCCTAGTACAGTAAATTTAGTTTTTGTAATTGGAAATAACTTAGGTGTTTTTAAAAAGGTTTAGTACCTCAAAATGTAAGCAACTTATCTCATTTTATCATTGTGGGTATGCAACTTTAATTTTGTGTATTGTATGTAAGTAACTTGTTATTTTGATCGAATCATGTAAAAATGTATACGTGGCAATCATATGAGCTGTCACGTGCAAGTTTTTGATTGGTGCAAGTAAAAATGTTACATGATTTGATCAAAATAACAAGTTACTTACATACAATGCACAAGATTAAAGTTGCATACCCACAATGACAAAACGAGATAAGTTGCTTACATTTTAAAATACTAAACGCTATATTATATAAAGGGGAAAAAATAATACTTGCCAGATAAAAGAGATGCTTCTTTGAGAAGATAGTTGTACGTGGCATTTTTCTTGGCATTTCTTGGATGGAAACTGAGAATTCTGTCATCGCCCCTCTGAGAGTTTTATAAAAACGATTCAGAAATGCTGAAAATAACTCGTCATCCTTAAGACAAGCGTCACGCAGTAATTTATGTCAATCAAACAATCTAAAGTTAAAGTCAAATCAGGAGATCAAAAACTATGTAACATAATCTAAAACCATCAGAACATAAATCTACTAAGAATCAAAAAGAAAACAATACATAACTAAAAATTAACCACACAAGTACTTCATAATTTGGTGTAAGCATTCTATCCTCGAGTAAGAGACTGTTAAACTCAAGCGGCAAATCATAGATATAAATAAGAGGCGTTTTTTTTATTACCACTGCTTCTAATCCGAAGACATTTCCTGTGACACAACATCAGAAATACCAAGGTTCTTGTGTTAAGCAAAGCACAATGAATAAAAATAATTTAGGACCTTAAAGGCACATAAGTTGAACATTTTGTGTTTTAAAGACACAATAGTTAGTGATACAACTCACCTTTATATATAAATCAGTAGCCACATTACCCAATTTTTGATATCTCTTGAAACAAACTAAATTGAAACTACAATATTACCACAACCGGAATCTGAAATTTCTTGATAAAGACTAATTCCTATCCTTGATTCATGTTACTCTAATACTCCTTATTGTAATTATATCACTATGTTTATGGTGTCAGGGATACGGCAGTTGGTCCGTAAGACAAACACAACAACGTAGTACCCACTCTTATGCTAGTCTGAAAAGCTTACACTTTTTGGTCTATTTTGTTTCTTTTTTACCTCACGGAAAGTATCTGCAAAGGCACAACCAAAACTATTAGTGGATGAAATAACATTTGAAATGTTGACTGACAACTCGAAGCATCAAAGAAAACCCCATCTTGATCAAAACTTACTATATGTCATTCTTTCTTTTTAAAAGAAAATGGGTATAAAATTTATGAGAACTATTAAATTATGTATAAACTATTTTGACTCATTCCAACCCACCCATTTTGCTATTTCTTACATAAACTCAAGTACATAGTTATCCAACTTACCTTCCTCTTCTCATAAAAATCAAGACGAAGGTGAAAGAAATCCTCAAGAACTGTAACCAAAAAGGAAAAAGGACAGTCAATAAACCAATAGAGATTAAAATCAACCGTTTTTGATCATAAATGTGAAATGGGTCAAATGGATTTCGAACAGCTCAAAATGAGTTTTTTTCTTTAATGCATAAAACCTTTAAAATAACTTTAGATAATCGACCCACTTTTTCACCTCTACGTTTGGTAGCTTCAATCTGAAGGAGTTTATTATACCTGCTTAGGTGCACCTTTGCTCACTCTGTGCCAGTTTGAATCAGAAGGACCAACATATTTTTCAGTTTATCTCCGCTAGCACAATCTGTACATAAATACATAAATCTATGGAACTAACCGGAGGATATGAAGATGACGAAGATCATGGAGAATGGTTTCTCTACACAGGAGGCATGCTATGTTTCATACCTGTAAGAATGCTATTATAAATGTCATGTTGCTTACTGATATCAACTCAAAATACACAAATGATAGTAAATTCAATCTAATGTTAATCCTATAATTATACTTGTGGAAATAATAAACTTTTTGTTATCATAGTCCACACACTGATTATTAATAAAAGGCTTAAATTCAATCTGATGCATAATATAAATATGATGCATAATCAAATGCATAATACATTTTGAATAATTTATAGCATTGCAGTAGCAGAACAATTGAGAAAATGTTATTATCATTTCAAGTAGTATAATTGTAGATTTGGGACAAGCTATCTGATACATAGAATTGTAAAATAGTTATACTTGTTAAGATTATAGTTGATCAAAATTGAGAATTATCAAAAAACAAAGCGTGTCAAGACGTAGTACTTACAGTGTTCTCATGAGCTTCTTTCCTGCCAATCCTCTTGAGATAATCAAACACTTGCGGCTTAGAATAACACTTGTGTCCTTGAGAATCAACGTAACACTACAAAAACACATACAAATCCACGTTCAATGTGAAATAAAAACCTTAATATCTGAATATACATAAAACAGCCAATAAGCCCATTAAAGATTAACAAAAAGATACAATGCACAGGATAATATTATTACCATAGCCAAGGCATTTAGCATGCTTCCCTTTCTTGCCTGTACAACCTTGTAAACATTCTGTACACTATAACCAAGAAACATAAACTTATATATTATTAATATATACATTGACTGCTATATAATTACTTGAAATACCCATGCTTAATTACTTGACATAGCTGCAACACGAAGGAAATATGCGAGAAAATTAACATATAAAGCTCTAAAAAAATTACTTGACAAAAGCTCTAAAAAAAATTAACATAAAAAGAGCCCTGAAAAAAATAAACCAGCTCTAGCATAAAAAAGATAATAATAACAAAAGCCCTAAAAAAATAAACATAAAAGCGAGAAAATGAAAAGATATATATATACCCGGCTCAGCAACAACAGTATCATCCTGAGCAAAACGCAAAACAAATATAAACATCGATACATACATCTATATAGTATATTAATCAAACCTTGAAATCGGAACTTGAAATCAATATGTATTAGCAGATTTGGAAAACGGTTGCATCTGAGAGAGGGTATTTGAAACCTAGATAAGAGGGGGGAATTGAAACCTAGATGAGATCATCCGAGGGGAGGGGATTTGAATTTTATGAAATGAAGGGAAGTGAGCAGATCTGGGAGAGAGTGCCAAACCCTTAACAACAGCATCATCTGCGTGCAAAATATGAAACAAACATCAATACATACATATATAGATATAGATAGATATAAATAAAAGTCGATGTGTATAATATTGTTACATATTAATCGAACCTTCAAACCGATTTCTCCCCTATTACCCAGCCTACAAATCGTGCTTCCGATTTGTGCAATCAAGCGGAGATAAGAGGGAGATGACCCTAGATGAAGAGAGGGGAGTGTCTGGGACTCCTCAGTGAAGAGAGATAAGATTAGGAGCGTTTGTGTGAGAGCATCCATTTTTGAAATTAAAAAGGATGTGAGAACTTCACATAGAGATCTGAGAAGGGGACAATAACAATGCCTCTGATAAAGTGATAAAGCACTGTCTGTGATAAAAAGCAGATTTCAAATTTCAAACCATGTGAAGGAGCATGTTTAAGACACTTTATAAGAAGCACGCATTAAGACGCTTATACACCGTGTTTCTTTTGTTGTATTTAAGACCCTTTTAAAACTCTCACGCATTAAGACGCTTGTACCCATGCTTATTTTGCTTGTACTGACATGTGAAGGACAGTTTGGTAATTTCGCATGTAACTTTCTTGTAACACTTTCCATTTTTGGGGAGGGGGATAATTTTTAATAAGGAGTATAGATGTATAAAATTTACTCACACACGATTTTAACAATGATATTTAATACCAAAAGTTTGACTTACCCTGTTGCAGCATATTTTATTAATTTATTAAATGTTCAAAAAGATTCATTTTTATTGTCTTTGTGATGCATATGACGTATATAATCTAGTATGTAATATAATTTCTAAAGTATATTTATTAGAATTTTGTCTGGGTATACGCTCATTCGTATAAAATATTTGTTTACATATATATATTTTTATATACACATATAAATATAAAAAAATTTAAACTTACCTTTCCCCCTATATACAAAATTTAAATTCACCTTTTCCCACCCTATACTACTTTCGGCCGTTAGAGAATTTTTTTTTTTTTTTTTTTAAATGTAACAAATATCTTTTCCCCCCAACACATACCCTTCATTTACCATAACAATTCACACACACATTCTCTCTACACCCTAAATTTACTATTTTTTTCTTCTAGAAATCAAACCGAAACAAATACTCACCCGAAAATGTTGCACCCTGTCGTGATCATGGTTTATATAATCATCATTGCTTGGTTGATTGTCGTGGTTCATCTCCCATTGAGCTTTACGTATCCGTGGTTGGTCGGATTTGTCCTCGGCGTGGTCCCTCTATTGTTCGCGGCCACATTGATTTCTTTGTATGGTTGTTAAATGTTTTGTAATCCTAGTTGTTGTTGTATTTCCTTTCTAAATAATGTAACGAGTTTCGCTCGTATTGTACCAA
>JAOXNX010000001.1:19792616-19804073 GCA_028566075.1 Solidago caesia | reverse complement strand
TTTTTTATAGAAAGGGTATGCTTTCAAAAATTATAAATCTCACAATTATATCTTTAATTTATGCACATGAAAGTTAGTTCACATATAATGATAAATGATATTATCAAAGAGGCTGGTTACTTTAAAACAAGTATAAAAATTGTTTTCTTTTTTTTTCCCACATTTTTGTTTTGTTTTGAACTTTCTATTTAGTTCCTTTGTTTTTGAATTTTTTGTTTTTTTTTTAGATTTTTTTATTCTTTTGGCTTTTAAGATTATGCTATATTGTTTAGTCATTTGTTTACTGTAATCTGATATATATATATATATATATATATATTAAAACCATTTCATCGTTTTACGAGCTTTCTTTCAATTGCCGACTTTTTATTCATTTATTCTTACTCTTTGTGTTTCTTTTGCAGTACTCCAACCGGTCTACAATATGATACTATAATATCTTACTTTCATACAAAAATTGTCGAACAAAATTTGACGATAAAAAATTAAATCGTTTTTCTCTCCTTTGTTTTATCAAGACATATTACTAACAAACTTACTAAATGAGTATGATATGATAATTATATGTATCTTTTATTTTGAATTTTTTAATTATTTATATTTATATAGTTATTGTTATATGTTATATTGTTATACGACGTATGATAACACATCATATCGATGTTATTAAAGTGTCTTTTTTATTTGTGATAATGTAAATATTATTTTACGACCAACTACTTTTTAGGCTTGGAAGAAAATTATCACGGTATCACCCGGGTACACACTATATTATTGTTTGAAATGTCATTATTAATACAATTAATATATTATTATAATATTTTCCTTATTATTAGTACATATTTTTTTTTTGAACATATTATTAGTACATATTATGTTTGTTACACATTATATCATCCTTATGAGATCGATATAGTTATTGTTATAAATGTTTCATTATTGTCACATTTTTACATGTTATAGCATATATTAAACGTAATATTTCTCGGGGCAATATCCGGATGACATACCTCATTATAAATTAATTATAAATGATGTTAATTCTCTGGACATTAAATTAATGATACAATACCAAAAAAAACTTTTTAATGACCTAATTTATCCCTAAAAATAATTGTTTAATACATTAATATTCAAGACGTACAATAAACAATTACTCATTAGCCGTATAGTTGGACTTCTATCAATAAATATAAGAGTTTATAACTATTATTTATAGTAATACTTAAATTTTTAATATACGAAAATTCTAAATTTCCACCTCACAATTTAATAACTAACTAGATTTAGTCCCGTGTCAAATACATGGGAGGTTAACGACATTTTAAAAATAAAATGAATTATTAATAAATGCAAATAAAATTCCTTATAAATTCAAATTTAAAAATATAAAAAAAAATTGATAATTTAAATGTAAAGACTGTAAATAAAATAAAAATAAAATAATGTAATTCTGAAACAACAAACTGATCTTATTTAGGATGTGGATATAAATTATTATATGGATTGGATTACCATCATCAATTGAAACATAGATAAGTTTTAGAAATTACTAGATTTAGTCCCGTATCAAATACACGAGAGGTTAATAACATTTTTAAAATAAAATGAGCTATTAAATAAATGCAAATAAAAACCTTAAAAATTCAAATTTAAAAATATAAGAAAAAATAAACTGGTAATTTAAATGTAAATAATATAAATAAAATCAAAATAAAATAATGTAATTATGAAACAACATATATTTTATATCATCTTTTGTAATAATTCTTTGTAGATAAAATTTGTTTTAATATTTTTTTTTTATCTTCCATCTTTGGTGCGTATCAACATCTTGAGATCCTTAACAGGGTGGCATCAAAAACATTAACAGAGTGAAAATTGGTGGCTCGGCCCCTGTTAATGAGGGTTTTTCTCGTGTCACGGCACGAGTTTTTTTTTTTTTTTTTTATTTATCCTTTTTGCCACCTCGCAGTTCAAGTTTCAAGTAGGTCTAGGATACTGTATATATTCTATTTCGTTTCCTAGACTTGTATTTTGTACATATACGTTGTTGTTTGATATCTAGTGATTTGCTAGATATCTTAATTTTTATATTATTTAGCCTTTAAAAAAAAAAAAAAAAACTTATATTTTTTTTCCCCAAAAAACTATAGTGAATTAGTTGTGTTCTTTTTTTAAACATATTAAAATCACCATTATGTAACGTACTTTCTAAAAACATTCACTTTGTTTAACGTATTTTTTTTTTTAACAAACACATTACTGTACTTACATATTAATCCACTTTGTCTAATGTACTTTCCAAAAAGATCATTTTGTATAATGTAGTTCTTAAAAGAAAAAAAATGTAAAGATATACACAATCAATTTTTTAGAGCTAAATTATTCACAAGATCTCTTATCTTCGAAAACAACTCCATTTCTATACTTCCAAATATACCAAAGCGTAATAATGATACATATATCCCATGCTGATACCTCTAGGTTACACAAAGATGACTGGTCTGAAGCAATAGATCCACAATATTTGTAGGAGTACAATACGAGACGTTCCAGCACTTAAATACAGAGCATCATAGACGCCACGACCATACGCAATGCAGTAAAACTTGGTCAAGAGTTTCCAGTTCAGCAAACCAACAGTATTCCTGATCACTAATTTGATACCCTCTTGATGTTAAAATGTCTTTTGTAGGTAGTATTTTATTTTTATTTTTTTAACAGCCATTCACATGAACGTACACTTGCATTTTAGATGGCACTATTATTATTATTCCATACTTTTGTGTGCCAAACAACCTCCTTTGATGTTGGTACCAGGCCCAACAATATCAAATTATCAATACATGAACTCACTTTATAAACCACCAGCAATATCATGCTTTCATATAAGCTTATCCTTCATTGATTACTTAAGCCGGCCTCACAATCAAAACTATTGATATCTCAATGATATAGTTTAACCGTTAATGATGGATTGATGTTGTAAAACAACGTTTAAATGATGATGATAGATTAATGATTACCAAATTATGGGGTAGTGATTAGCGGACTCTAATAAATAACCCAACAAAATTAGTAAAATAATTACCCGATGCTTTCCAAATTTCCATGGTGATCTGTAGGCCCGTAGTGAAGCCATCTTTCATTTTTTTTTTTCTTCTCTATGAGAGTTTGGGCTTGTCAATAGCCTATTAACTTTTTCATAATATGCCCATTAGAGTAACGACATGACTACTACTTTCTTATGTCATAATCATAATCATAATAATAATACCATTATCATAATATCCTAATCCTAATCCTAATCTACCTTTTTACTCTTACAAAATGCCATTTCAATATGTCTAAAAACAGTTTTGTACATTAACTCCCATATCTAATTATATTTCGAGTGATATAATAAAAAGCGGTAATTTATATCTATCACGATTGATAGTGATATAGTCAAAAGATTAATGTACCAAGTAACTAACTGCCAGTATAATATTCAAAAAGTGTGTCATATAAGCATATAATCTTATATATGTATCACGATTAATGGCCAAACTTTTAAATACGCAAAAATTTTACGTACGACTAAAATTTTACATTCGACTCGATGCAAATAAACGGATGTTCTTAGGATTCAAAAACTGCATCCAGTTTATAAATTTGTTAAATCAATAATATCTTAGTTAATTTAGAATATTATAATTATAATAATACAACATATAAAATTAAACATAAAAGTACGTAAACTGAAGAAAACAGAAACAAAGTCTAAGAATATAGCTCAGAATCGAGCAGACAATGAATATATAACCAAGCAACATACTCATATATCTAATGTTGAGAACAAAATACACACACTAGAGCAGATTTAAGATGCTGCAATTACAATACAGAAAAAGATGCATGATTCAAGTCCAAATCAGATTATATATATAGATAGAATTTGCCGTTGTATGAGGCTCATTTAGGGTTAGCCCATTATCGAACGACTGCAAGCATATTTAACGTTTAATAAATTAATAAGCGAAGTGTTCTTGGGAAGTTTTCTCTTACGAGTATTATTTTTGTTTTGAAAAAGACATGAGTTACTCTCCCACAAGTGAAAAACGAAATTGTTTAGAAAAACAAGTTATATGTATAGATACGCTAGAAGATTAATTTAATGGTTAATTACAGCCTGATTATTTGAGATAATATGCTAGAACAAGTTATATACGCAAAGGCGGAGCATCCAGAAAATTGGGTTGCCAGAGGCAATAAAAAATTTGACTTAAAAATTTGAGGGCATTATAAAACAAAAACATGATAATATACATACATAAATATAATATATTTACACTAAATTTTTTTTGGAAAGGCATTTGTGTAAAGTTTAATAAAAGTCCATTAATCTTCCGTCCACCAACTAATGTTCAACTCACCCCAAAACATAGCTCTCTGTCTTTCTTTTGTTTTTGTTATGCATCAATGCTTCAAAATGATTTTATAAACGTTTGATATATAATCAGATTTTTTTGCATTTGATAGGGATAACCTTAAAAGCTTTCACTAAGATGTTATTATACGTTTAAAATATTGTATATTATTATTAGGCCGGAGCCAATAAGGGGCGTTATGGGTGAGTTTCTCGCGTCCTTATTGGCACAGATCCCAAGGTTCTGAAGCCGCGTTCTAAGAACCTTATTGACACCGCCACGTTCTGGTCGTGTTCTGGGCCTGACATCTCTAAGAAGCCGTGAGAATTGTGCCAGAAAGGGGAAGGGATGTGGGGCCAGCAAGTTTGTATGTGTGTGTATATACATGTATATATGAGTGTGTGGTGTGTTTTTTGTTCATTTACATTGTATATATATGTGTGTGTGTGTTTACAATGTGGAAGAAGATGAGTAATCAAAGGGTTTTTTTCTTTAATTATCATCATATTTATGGATATATAGGGTTTGGTTATTGTAAAACAAATATTAAGGTAAAACAAATAAGATAAGATCTTGACCATTATATCATGATAAAATTGATGCACGAAGATTCATAGACACAAGTATACACAATGATGCACGAAGATTTTCATGATACATAACGATTTTCAGTTAAGTGGAAAAAAATTGTTTTATTTGTTTTACTTTAATACTTATTTTATTTGAACCAGAACCTGGATATATATATATATATATATATATATCAAACAGCGTGATGGTGCATTTTTTTTTTATATATTTGTTATTTAGAAGTATTACTCTATTATTTTTCTATATTATTATTATTATTATCATTGTTATTTATTATTATTACTGTTATTATTATTATTATCATTTAAAAGTGTAAAATTAAAATTAAAAGTGTGAAATATAATTTTGTGTTTAAATAAATAAAAATGATATGGTGATAGGGTAAAATTCTGAGTAAATTATGGTAAGAAACAATGATGTGACACTAACGTACAGTCCAAAATGTGAGAATTTGGAGGCTTTGGCTAAGGCCTTAGTTAATTTAAACTTTTTTTTTTTTTTTTTTTAGAACGGCAGAATATATTAAAAAAGGACATCTAGCAAATTACTAGATGTCAAAACAAGAGTACAATTAATTTGAACTTTTTATTAAATTTGAGAATAAAGTACACACTTTGAAGTGTATTACTGTATAATCTTTTAGTGATAGTTTTGAAAGCTATCAATATCAAACCCAAAGACACGTTTCAGATTCTTGTTGGAGCCGATCAATTAGAAAATCAATAATAGATAAAATAAAAATTACAGCTTGAGAACGAAAATGACTTTTGTGCCACATACGTATTCAATCATCCATGCCATGATAACAATGAGAAAAAAGATTCTAAAAACACATCAAGACCAAATTTTAACCTCACCTACCAATTTTGCCGTTTTCTCTTCTTCGTATCAATGTGAATAATTAAACTTCGTAACTGATAAATAGACTTTTAAAATTAACGTGGTTGCCATATTGACACATACTAGACCCATGCCCGCGCGATGCGGCAACGATGGCGGCGGCGGTGCGGGCGGCGGCGGTGATGTGGTGGTGAATGTAAAAAAAATTGATGTAGAAGGGGTAGTGTAGTTATATTAAAGGTTGATGGATCTATGTTGTAAATTATTTCATTAAGGCTATTATAGATATATTATGTGGAGATGCTTAAATTAGTGAAGAAAAGATAAGGGCATTTTATATAGTATTATAGATTATTGATATGATTGGTTATGTTGTACATGAAAGTTTTAGAGAGTTTTATTAATGAGCTCTTTTTCAAAGTTTCACCTCTTAGGTGTAATCAAAACTCGTCCGGTCCACAAGAGTGTTTATTAGGGCCGCTCCCTATGGAGGCCATCTTCTTCTCGTTGTCCATGCCGCCATAGACACGAGACCATCTTCTTCTCGTCGTCGTCTTCTCATTTCATGGTTTGGACGAGCTTGGACGAGTGGGGTGGGCCGTATCACATGTGTATGTGTATAGTTTTTTTCTATTTTATTTTATGAGGAGAGAAAATGTATGTGTGTGGGTTTATAATTTTTTAATTGGGGATGAGGTGAAGATGAGGGTATGATATGAAGAGGGGTGTTCTTAGGTGTGTCTCGAAGAGAGAAAGCTGATGTGACAGTCAAGATGAAGTGATGACAGCGTCATGATAGGGAGAGACCTTATGATTAAGTTTTTGTTAGCAACAAATAAGAAGAGCTCCTTATTATTATAAACAATATAATAAGCATATTTGATTAATGAAGCCAACTTTTTATAACGGTAAATGTTAGTTGTTGATAGCTAGTTATCCCCAAGTTAGTACCTAAACTTCAATGCCCGTATTTGAATTTGTGATTTTCAGACAGACAAAGTCTCCAACATCCCGCACGAACCACTAGACCAAGAGCTTATTGGGATTGAAACCAACTCTTCATGTTATGATTAACTTTAAACTTTTTTTTTTTTTTGAAAGATATGAATTACTCGCAAATATTGGGAGGTCTAGCATACGTTGTCTTAACCGGGTCCGCGCTAGAGAGCTCCCTCGCAGAATAGATCCCTAAATTAAATCCCTTCGATGAGAAACCCCTATCATCCAGAGATCTGGAGGGGAAAACTCACTCAGGCCCACCATAGGTGGAAATTAAATATCTGTTGCCACCCCCAAATATGTCTAGGGTATGACTCAAACTTGAGAACTCTTGTGAGAAAACAAGTCTCCTTGCCACAAACCATTTGGTGATGGTTAACTTTAAACTTTCTAAGTTATATATAAGAGTGGTTTTTTTGAAAGACAATTAATTAAGGGTCCCATTAATTAACCATACTAATCTTCATATATTCACAATTTGTTATAATAAGATTTGAATCTACAACCTCAGTTGATGAGTTATCTCAAAATACGGTCAAGATTAATTCCCTTTGGTGTTTTTATTTGTATTTATCACATACTTGCAAATGTAGTTGTGAATGTTTTTTCATTATTATGTATTTTTATACATGATAATATGACTCGTATTCCTACAAAAGAGATGGTAATCGAGTTTCCTTATATTATAGCGTTGTGTTAATGACATTGAGTTCATAGACGAACCATGATAGATGTTGTAAATTAATTCATTAAGAGCATTTTTGATATATCATTTATGTTAGTTGTTAGGTGTGTTGATTGTATATCGTTTGGATTAGAAGATTGGTTCATGGTTTGAGATTTGAGGTTTTATTTCATCGCGATAGCATCCAATCACCAAGGTCGTTGCTAATTAACCCTTTATTTAATTTAATATATATTGAAAATGAAAAAAAAAAAAGGCCGGTTGAATCCGATTTATAACTAGTCAGTCCAATCCAGTTCACTCGGTTTGATCCAGTTCAAAATCTGCCAATAAACCAATTCACCTTGTACCGGCTCAGTCAAAATCTCGATCCGAACCCGATCGGATAGATTGGTTTAAAAACACTACAAAAAACACTCCGAGAGGTATTGATGCACTATCTTTGCAAGAATCTTTTGCAAATAATATTCACATATATTTACATATACAACGAGATCTCATGAACTAATCCAAAACTTAGAGGGATCTATTAAAAGGGATTCGTAAGGAAATAATTTAATGTAAATTATTGTACAAGAGCGATAATCATTATACAATGAAACTAGATGAATGCCCGGGTCATACAGCGACGATGATGGTAACGGCAGTGGCGTGGTGGTGTCGGAGACGGGTGGTGGCGGTGGCTACTGGTAGTGGTGGACGTGAGTAATGTAGGTTATTGATGTATAAAGGGGTTGTGTAGTCATCTTAGGAGTTAAGAGATATATATTGTAAATTAATTTATTAAGGGTATTTTGGTATACCATGCAATGTCTGTCAGTTGTAGGTGTGTTGATTGCATATGTATAGATTAGGGAGATTGGTTCATGATTTGATATTCGGAAGGAAGGGGGATGATTAGATTTATGTATTTAAAGTAATATAGATTGTCTACGTGGTCTTTGTACACTAGGTATATACATGTAAATTGTAACTTAATCACATTAACAACTTCCGGGGTTCCTTGTATAGTGTTTCTTCTACATTGCTTGTGTTGCCATTATATTTCAATACAAAGGAAACAAACAAACAAACAAACAAAAAGAAGAAGTGAAGCACAAAATTACACTATGTATATTAAAACCATAAACATTCCAAGTATTCTAATAGCGTGTATACATGAAACATGAATCTACCTTCAAAATTGCCAACTACTAACTACGAAAAATGTGTACATGTAACTTATCGAAACAAAAGAAGCAAGAGAGCATTCCAATACAAGCTCCTGATATGGGCACATTCACATAATCGAACAAGCATTTGGATTTTCGTCACTAAATAGAGTAGTGAACCCCTCAGTCGGAGATTTAGGACTATAAAACGCTTGAGGGACGTTCCTAACATAGCCGGAAGGGGCTTTTTTGTCGTAAGCTTGAGGCGCATAAGGGTAAGAGACAAGATTATAGGGCACGTATGGCCACATTTCAGCTTTCTTTCCAGTGTTCTGAACTTTCTTTAAGACCTTTTTTGGCTCCACATAACCCTTCACTGTTACACGGTTTTGTTTTCGGTTTACATCCACCGATTTCACGCCTACATAAGATATAGAATTATGGCCAATAACAATAGTAGTGTCAAAACAATGATGATTTGAACAAGTGACGTTTTGTGATACGTTTGATTACATTAAAAAATTAATTAACATGTGTTATAAGTTAAAGAAACGTTTAAATAATAGATGATGCAAAGTAAGTAATTAATTAAATATTTAATTTGACCAAGTAAGCTTGGTGACTGAATATGGAAAGATGATTACAACAATTATTATGAGATCAGTGGTGAAAGAGACATGAGTTCCATTACCATACGACAAAACAAATCGATTGATTGGAAAAAAAAAGTGTTGGATTTTCAGAATATAATTATTGTTTGAAGTTAATCAAATGTCAAGTCAGGGGAATCATATCTTATCAATTTGATTGTGACAAATCTAAATCACAAGAAAACTTGTACCAGTATAAAAGAAAATACGTGGTTGGATGTATAATTAAAGTAATAAAACTTGTATAGAGTTTTTGGTTACAAAAATAAATAAATTCTTGTGATTTTAAAAAAAATAAATTAAATGGGCATTTCTCGGTTTGTTTCAGTTTAATTTGTCGCAGTCCAAAATTGATATGAAGTTAACTGTACAAATGACAAATCTTTTGTGTATTAATCACAAAATGGAGGAGCGTACGATGCAAATTATAAGATCATTGTCACTTACATGATTATATATATAGATAATTTTGATGTTAAATAAAGGTAATCCTGAGCTTTTACATAATGGCCCATGACCACGTACTACCAAGATCAAACTACTAGTCGTTAGTAATTAGACCAATTAATTCAAAGGCTATATCGATACACACATTCAAAAAGAATATATCAAAAACATTATTTCTATAGTTGGAAAGGTGGTTTGAGCATATACAATTTTGAGTGGATGAATATATCATATCATATCATATATATACCATTAGTGGATAAAACATTTACGTGAGCTAGCATTAACCAAGGTTTTATGTATTAAGTTTTATTTCTAGTTCATAAAGTAATTACTATGCTGCATGAAAACGTTTAAGAGAAAGATTATAACCTGATAAAGAAGAAACAGCATTCTTGACTCTTCTTTCACAGCCATCACAATCCATTTTCACCTTGATCTCAACTGTCTGATCAATTAAAACCCCACAAACTCAACTTTAGTAAATCTTGAAACACACTACACATCAATACTAAGAAATTACCATATATACACAAATAAAAGAATTGAAGTTAACCAATTAATGTGAAATTGAAGAGATATATATATATATATATATACCTGCATAGTTTTTCGTTTGCTTTTTCTAGTACTTGTCACAGCACATATATCTGATATATGATCCAAGTAACCCATATTATTGGATTCTTTAACTAACTCTTTACAAGCTAGCTTAATTATAGATGTGTGACTGTGTATGTGTGCTTGTTTTCTTTTGGAGCTAGAAATTTAGAAGGGTTTTAGGTTGAGGATGAAGAAGGAGAAGAGGATGATTTGGTATTTATAGCTAGCAAATAAATAATGAAACATGAAGTGTTTTGGAGAACAAATTATAGCTGTCAATAAGCTGTGATAATTGAAACCTAGTAATCTACCGCCTATTTTATTACTATTTCATTTCATGCTTTAGATTTCTTAGCTAGATCAACATGAAGTGCTTCCCATACCAAAAATAACTATTTAAGAAAAACAAAATAAGTATATAAATCTATAATATTATAAAGATTTTACATCTTAATTTGTACGTGTAAACTTTTAAATTTTCAAATTAATTAGAAATTACACGTATCCTTACAACTTAAATTTAATCACTAATTTTTTTATGCATTTAGTCAAACTTCTCCATTTTTATAATTAACTTATTTAATTATCAACTTATCTTGTTTTAATTATGTATTATTTTTTCAATTGTGAAAATCATATAAAAACATGCTTTATAAAAATAAATGGATTTTATGAAATTTAAAATACGCATAAATATTTAAACCTAAACCATCTTTAATGAAACATATTAGCAAATCCTGTTATTTTTCACTTTATCAAATTACATGTGACAACCACAATACGGTATATTATATGGGTGCTATGCTTGTATTGAAAAACAAATTTCCCTTTATAATTTAAGCTTTCGTGTTATAAGTTTAATTATACATAACTCTTAGAAAAGCCAAATCTATACTACCTTATAAAACATTTACATAGTGTCTTAAATTTTAAATTTTTTAAATATTACCATTTTTAACTTATTATTTAATGTTTATGTTATGTTTTATATATTTATTTATATATATATATATTGATTTACATAACAATTTTTATTTATATATATTTTTATCTTTAACAACAAATACAATTTTTATATA
>JAOXNX010000001.1:19733950-19747668 GCA_028566075.1 Solidago caesia | reverse complement strand
ATGCACGATTAGTGAGATTAAATGTTAAAGTGAATGTGGGATTAACTAGGTAATAAAGATACCTAAAACTAAAGTAATACGTGGGAAATGCTATAGCTAAAAGACGTGGGAATGACGTGGGAAGTGTTAAGCTTAACCCGTGCTAGCTATGCCAAGTTAGTGCGTTTATGTGGTCGCTTGAGTGGCTCCTTGCGACGTTAGTACGTGGGATTAGTATTTCCGGGTGGTCTGACTAACCGCCAATGTTAAAAGCATAACGGGATACTCATGGGATGGCTTTGTCTTTCCTTTACGATGATGATTATTTATATAAGTGGGAATATAATGATAAAACGATTGAGACGTGATATAGTGTAAAATGTGAGAACGTGAAAAAGATGTGGGAATAAAGTAAGACATGTTTATGATGTATGATGTGCATGATGGATAGGCACAAATAGGATAATATCTCCTATGATGTCTAAGTGTTTATGAGTACGATATGTGAGATATGATATTTGATGTTTCTATGTTATGAAATGTGAACGTGTGATGTAATGTGGGTAAAGGTAAAGTAGAATATTGGTTCTTTTGGTAATATATGTGTTATATGCGATACGATGATACCCTAAAGATATAAAGGAAATGATGATATCTTATGAAGTGTAAAATGAAGAATGATTTATAAATTATGTGTATCTTACTTAGCTAATCTATTAGCTAACACTTGTTTCTTTGAAAAACGTTGTGCCTTCAGGGTAAGCAGGATTGATGTTATGATGCTAATGTGAGAGGGGGTAGTTGGCTTGAAGACGCTTATATACCCATAATGTTATTATTATTGCTTTTACGTCATATGATTTATGACCTTATGTAATGTTGGATTTTACGTATTGGATTTCTTATGTTGATGTGATAATATTAGACAAGTAACACCAATTTTTATAAAGTTTAATTGCTTCCGCTGTTGTTGGCGTTGTTTGGCGAAAAAGTTTTTTTGAAATCCATGTTTTTGAAAAGTTGGGTGTTACATGTGGACCGTGGACCGGCCCGTATATTCATTGGGTCGGTTCGGTCCAGTTATAGGACGGGTTCGGTTTTATTGCGGGCCAACCCGTAACCGTATATAAGTCGGAGAATCATATACAAGCCTCAAATTATAAGGCGGGTTCGGTTTTTTTACGGGCCAACCCGTAACCCATACTAATACAAATCATCACTAAAGCATAGTCACTGTCTTTGTAACCACAAGTCCACAATATAAGTTTATAATCTCCATAGCCAAATTACTACGGAACATTAATGAATATCATAGCAATAACAGAATCCATGCATGCATAACGTACAAGTTGATACAACTTTCATGCTGTATGTTATTAATGAATATCTTTATATTGATTGTTCGTGTTTTGATCGGAATAAACTTTATGTAGTTATAATAGCCTTTGAATATACATGATTTATAAGAAAAAAAATAGCTCTAATAGAAACTAAATTTACCTTATGTGGAAGACGAGAAGTTGATGACCGAATTGAACACAGCAGATGAAAAAGTGTTTGTAGGATTTGGGGGCTGTTAATCGAGTTTGTGGGGTTGAATATGATTCACACAAAATCTTATATATATATATATATATATATATATATAAAGAAAAGAGTTTGTAATTTTAATATACCCATATATATAATCAATAAACTCTATTAACAATATTAAGTCCTAAACCATATCAAATTGTATAATGCATATCGGGTTTGCGGGTTTTACACGGGCTCAACCCGGCCCATCCCGAAAACCAATTTTTTAGAAAATTTAGGCCCGTGGCCCAACCCAAGTATTAACGGGTTGGTCCGGTTCAACGGGTTACTCGGGTCAGCCCACACTTTGATCACCCCTATTTAATATATTAGT
Organism: Solidago caesia; assembly: GCA_028566075.1. Classification (NCBI taxonomy): domain Eukaryota; kingdom Viridiplantae; phylum Streptophyta; class Magnoliopsida; order Asterales; family Asteraceae; genus Solidago; species Solidago caesia. Next base: position 19,745,780 of record JAOXNX010000001.1, on the reverse strand, counting down.
AGATATCTAATTTTAAAACTTATATTATTGTAGTAACAAGTTATTTTATTTTTTAAACTTTATATCTCACTGTTATTATAAGGCATATTTACTTTGGACTTTTGCAAACAAGATATTAAAAAAGTCATAATGGGAATTCAAAAAATAAAATTATTATACAAATAAAAACTTATTAAACTATAATATAAATCTTTTGCTATTATAAATTACATTAATACTTTAATATATGGGAAAATCAAAGCCGCACTTGACTGCAGCTATAAAAGATGCAGCCTCTTCACACATTTTTTTTAATGAAAGATTTATTTTATACATTTAACAGACTTCAGTGTTGATAACGAAAAAAAAACAACAACACTGCTTTAGCTCCTATAGTTAATAGGAGGGATAATATCCCCTTAATATATTAGTCAATGTATGTTTGAAGATTTATAAAGGGAAACAATATATAAATTTAAAATCTTTAATTTTTAAAAGTTAATAATATAATTCTCTAAAATCATATTATAGATAAAATATCTTATCATATATTTGGTAATTTATGCTTTATACAATATTATAATTAAATTATTAGTGAATCAAAGTACTAGTGAACCAAGTTGAGGATGTATTTTTGTCCAAATTGGTATCCCATCATCTTGTAAAAATTTCTTGTAATTATTTGAAACTGTATCACATCTCATTCTCAAAACTACAATCGCAAAGAACAAATCTGTACATACCATGTTATTTATGTATCCATATATGAGGGTCAAAACAAACTCTTTAATTGGAGTACGGAGAAAGACCTCAAAAACATGCCAAACTGATAAAAAGGCAGGATCTGTCATCCGGTTTTCAACTCTCCAAAATTTTCACTCATTTCCGCGACTTAATCAGATAGCCATGCCACGATCCAAGTTGACGTCTCAGCTCCAGCTTCTCTTTGGCCTGAAAATTTTTTCCGAAGAATTTAGACCTAATCTCCCCATCTAATCATGATTAATTAAATGTTCTTTAAAAAGTGGGGTTTGTAGAAATACTTCCGGTTCTTTTGTTGTGACCGCCAAACATACGCCAACGCTCCAAACAAACAGCTAACCACTGCAATCGCCATTGCAGCGCCAACTGGAACCACAAGTGCACTACTTGATGCGACCAAATCTTCTGAACCCGCGTTGCTTTTTACATCGACATGGCTTGTGATCTCCGTATCCTTGTCCTTGTAGCGGGACATGAGCATGTTCCCATAATAATTGATTAAAAATTTGAACACCTCGTTATAATCCCAAGCGATAACATTAGTTTCCATTTGATTTTTGGTGGTAGCATAACAAGTGGGACAGAGCAGTTTTGGAGGCCAGATCACTTTTGGAAATTTGGGATCACCAGTTCCGAGAGATGCTTCAGTCTTGATTAGTCTCTCATTGACTTTGTTGTGTGTGGTCCATAGCCAGAGGGCAAAGTCCCGGGTCGTGTAGAATGGAGCGGAAACACTGCAGCAACGGAATGATTTTGGTGTAAGAAGATGAGTACATAACAGAATAAGAATGTGCACATATTTTATGATGCCTGGCATAAAAAGAAACCAACTTCTTTTTCGTAAGAAAAAACCATTAGAATTTCATATACCAAGATTTAAGATATCTTATTTAGAAAAATTTCGATTTAACATAATCCAACAAGTTATGGCTTACAACTGGTGACTTGGCATGTTAAGTGTTAGCCAATATTAAACCTGGCGACTTTCAGGCTGATGTGGTACTAACATGTCAACATGAAAACCGGCTAAGTTGGGTCATGGCTTCAAATCACAGTTTTTAAAGTTTGATGGGTACGTTTTGGCCTAAGATAAGTTGTTTTTTCCAAAATTAGAAATCAGACCAAATGTTGCTTACTTTCTATAAATTTGTACGATTTTATAAAGGAAGTGATTTTTACACAGTAAATTCCTTTTTCTGTGTGGTTGTACCATGCGTAATTTGATAATCATACTTGTGTGTACAAAGTAAAATTGTGGTTTACAACTCACCTCCTACTTTATATCAATACACATCAGATGTTTAATAATGTGAACTAGAATATAAAACATGAAACGAGAGAGCTAATTACTAGTATCCGTTACCTCGTGCACATGTCATAGAAATGTTGACGACACTCTTCACAGATGAAAAACTTGTGGATAAAATCACACGCAGCTGTAAATGCCGGCTGGCTCTCTCCATCATCCACTCTTACTGAGAGTGAATGTAAAAGAACCCATAACCCGCAACTGCAAACTCACAAACTATTGTTAACATGCTTTTCCAAAAAATTTCAAGCAAACCAGAATAAATAACGCCAAAGATATAATAGATGGTCTACCTGAATCCCCTAGTATCGTTCTTGCTGCCACGACAAAACATCTACATTTCAAGAGCAGGAACAATAACTTAAAATATATCTTGGTAAATCATATGGCCTTATAACCATATTACATTATTATTTCAAATTCACAATTTTATACACTTTATTACATATCATTTTACCCAATATCCACGAGGAACTTGTGTTCCACAAATCTGAAAGGTATGCAGAGCACCAAGTCTGGTGCTATTAGTTGGTTCATCTTTGTTCATTGACAACATTATTGAAGGGTACAAATCATCAAAATTCACAAGTATTTCAGCACTTCCCTTTCGGCACCTGAAGGAGTTCCAACAATAAACAATAGTAGAAACTTAAAGATCAAACCCAAATGAGGAAAAGTGGGGTACCAACCTCCTGGAAGGGTGATAAGCCACCATAACTTGCAAGAACTTTATAAACGTGGCCCGAGTATCCAAAGTTATCATCTATTAAATAGTTGTAAGGTATTAAGAATTAAAAAATTACATGTAGCAAATTCAACAAACATAATCAGTAAAAGATAGTAACCTTGTGTTGCAGAATGATGTCAAATGCAACATTCGTGGCTTCTTCAACGTCATATATAGCACGTGCAATCTAATCCAATTTCAAGAGTTAGTCGCTTGCCTAAGCTTTATGTTTTAAGAACTGCCATTCACGATGTTAACCTGTCCAGAGTCCGAGACATTTGACTGAAGAAGCTTATCATTTTCAAATTTCACATCTTCAAAACCATATGAGCTAAACAGAAAAACAAAACATATAGTCATATAGCATGGATACAGAAAACATACAATTATAAAATTTCATCATATTACCTTTCCAATTTTGTATTAATCCATTTCAACAAGTGTTCAGCAGTTCTCCAATCTTCAATAGGATGGATTTCGCTATTTTCTTTTTTTCCATTCCAATGACTGCCAACGAACTTAGACGGTGGGCCCCATAAGAGCATCGGGAAATAAGATATAGAGAACTTAACACAAAGCTTAGTATTTATCTGTGCTGCCAAACATTTAGTAAGAGTTAGTTGATCACTAAGGCATAATATAGCTTAACAAGATAACCACAATGAAAGATGAAATTAAGAAAATCTAGTAACGATACATAGGTACCTTATTGGCACAATCAGCTCTTGTCATCAATAAAATTCCAGGATGAACCGCATCGGCTCCATTAAAAAGTTTTGCAACTTTTTCATAATGCGGCTGCAAGATTAAAGTTATCATGACAAGAAATACAACAAACATTTAATCTACCTTGAGATGACATTAACATAATTCAAACAGGCAAACCTTAAAATTTCTGCACGCCGGGCACCTGCCAGAATAATAATAATAGTAACTAATTGCACGCACACTCTTAAAAAAAAACTGATTGCTCAACAAGAGTTTGATATTTATCGTTGCCAACATATAATCAGAAAGTCAACCTATATAGTACATACTTAAAAACAGATAACGTTTTCCCGATTCATGTCACCCGGGGAAGGCAAGTCTTTTTATTTTATTTTTTTTACTCAGATGTCATGTACGTGGCCTACCCAAGATATCCCGTGTCCATTTCCCTATCTTTCCCTGGCCATCTCACCTAGCAAGATTTGAACCTGAGACCTTTTGTACAGAGGTTAACCACTAGACCACTTTGGAGGTGCCGAGGTCCTATAGTCAAAATTTTATAATGTGAATTATATTTAAATGCTGCTACTGATTGTATCGAATTTTCAATTAATGTCTATTGTATGTATACGGTAACTTCTTCATCGGGTAACTAGTATCTTTTTCTTTTCTTCCTGAAATTGGCAACCATATTGATTGCCCCATATCATCAAATACTATACCATGTCAGCGGTTTACAAGTCATATGATGTCATACATACAAATACAATAGATTATAAGTTTGATACATACTATACATTTTCGACTATAGTTGAATACAATTTATGAAATTTTCCTTTTAGTGACGGACACTTATTTTGTGACCAATCAGTACTAAATTTGACGCATTATACTTTCATTCCCGTCTAATATTGAATTTTAAATAATAATAATAATAATGAAACTAAACTATTGTGTGATTCAAATCCTGGAAGCAATCTCGTTACCCTCAGGTGGACTGTCTACATCTCATCGTACCCGCTTTTGACGGGATCAGGTATTGTTGTTGTTGTCGTCTTTCTAATAATAACATATTTAAAATACAGTAAGTAACGTATACAATAAGAAAATAATGTATGTATGTAAGTATTACCAGTGAGCGTAGAATTCAACAATAACATAAGAAGCGGGTGTTTCTTTAAAAACAGAATCGAAATTAGTGGCGTTTAAATCAATAACAGAATTCGACAATTCATCGCTGCTCCCACGGTGGTTTATAGCACGTAGTATCCGACGATTCAATTCTACCTTCGGTAAAGCTGATGATGATGATGAAAGAAATAACAGCGCAGTAAATAGTAATAATGATAATAACAATAGGTTAAACATTGAATGAAATGAAATGAGGGGATATATAGTCACTGGCTGATGTGTATATATTATGAATTTTGATTTGATGATTTGGGTTTCATCAGTGATGGCTGATTATGATGATGATGATGATGATGATATCATAGTTTCCTCTTTAATTTACATTAAATTCTCTTTTTAAGAAATGGAAAAAAGTGCAGTAATTATAAATAAATTTGATCCATTAATTGATCAACGAGGTTGTCTAATACGTAGTTTAACCCTTTGATGGGCACATGTAATACCTAAACCATCTGTTTTTAGCTGTACATCACATGTAAGTTATGCTTTAAGGTGTTGTACTGTATGACAATGTGAAGCATGTTTAGTGATCTACGGCTAAAAACTGGTGGTGTATGGATCATTACCTAATACGTAAGTTATGTGCTCCTCGGGTCACATGCGAGGACACATGTTAGTGAGTAATCTTAGAGGAAAAAAAATAGATTATCTAGTATAAACGTAGTTCGTTATCTCCATTCAATTTATTCAATGAGGACGAGTTATTTTACTCATATGTATGCGCGCAACTTATCCAAGATATTTTTGTAATCATATCTAAATCTATTTTCTAACCATTTGTAAGATGTTATTTAAGGAAGTTGGAACCTAAAATTCTTGTGATCCGACACCTCGGCCATTTTAATGATGGTTAGCAAATTGTTTGATAACGTAATATAATTCTTAGTTTTTATAGAACGGAAGAAGATGATGAAGAAGTTTAAGTCATTTTCGTATAGTCATAGAACTTATGATGTTTAAATTTTTAGGTGTTACGGTCTGTTTAGACAAGAATCCAAACCATAACCATTTTTTAGTTAATTAAATGTAAACAATAAAAATCGACTAACTTGCTCTATAATCAGTTCGGTGAAATTGGTTTTGGGCTTGACCAATGGGTCATTTTAAGATTTTAAGGTCAATCAGAGCTGTTACGTGGGGAATGGGGTTACACTATTTTTTACTTTAACAAAATATATGTTTAAGCCCAACACCAGTTGCCTTATTCGGCCCAGTCATCAACATTTTTTTCCCCCTGTTAAATGTCTATGTACTTCAACAAACTGTGCTCCTTCAGCGTTTGCCTCACCATGCTTCTTAGAGTACTTAGAGCACTCCCAATGGCTCGTTCTCACCACATTCTTATGAGAACGTGAGAACACCAATGGCACTCTCCAAATTATGACCGGCGTTTAATTTTGGGGCTTACGTTCTCTAGAGAACGAGGTGAACGAAGATGGTGTGTGGGGAAGGGTGGGACCAGGAAGATTTTCAACCAATCAAAATTAAATGGAAATGAGGATGGGTAAGAATGAGGGTATTGTTGGTAGGGGGTGTGTTATGGGAGGAAGAGATGATATGGCGATGATGTGGTGGTGCGAATTTAGGGTTTGGGAGTGCTCGCGGAAGCATGGAAAACACATAAAAAAATTTATAAACTTTATATAAGCGTAACTTTTGATTATGAACACTTATTGAGCATTATATAATTTGATTTAAACACGTATATGATCATACGATGACACTGGCGTATACGTGGATCGTGGTTAACTGGTTATGTGCATATATGGGAGTATACTTGAATACGATTTCAGGTGCAAAAAACATGAAAGGATGCAATATTTTTGTTTTTGTCTATAAGGATTTATAGTTATTCATAGACTTTAGGTGTACATACACATAGACACAACTATAAACTATAAATGTCCAGTTATCCAATTTTTATCATAAATTTGTAGTCATTTCTTAATCATAAATGGTATGGTGGGCTTGGAAAACCAATTACCGATTCCCAGCTATAGTGATATCAAGATTCAAACCAAACACCCCCTTAGTCTTTAAATGGACATGCTTTTGGTCTTTTTGCCTTGAGTTGGGATACTTTGTTCATTCCTAAAGAAATTATCAGGATCAACAGCAGTTTTTACCTTCACCAATCTCTCAAAGTTTCCCTTAAAATACTTCTCTCCGTAAACCTTCCCAGAGTTAAATCCGTCACCAGAATTCACGCCGATATCTAGATCCCTATAGGCCAAGAATGCACTTCTTGGATTCTTGGATACATAGGTTGCCATGAATTCATACATAGCCTTCCCTTGGCTTAAATAACTTTCAGTTAGTTTTGGATCTTTTTCCTCCCAATTCAACGAATATTGAATCTTAAACAAGTTCCCCACACGATGAGGAAATGGAGTTGCATTTGCGGGAACTTCACTCATCTTCCCACCATACGAGTTGAAAACAAGCCCAACTTTATCGAGTTCCATCAATTTATTGAACATAGCAGTCAAACCTTGTTTAGGTATCGTTGTTTGTACATAGTCAGACTTTCGTTTCAAGAACTTAATGACGCCAATGTGCTGATCAAGAAGGAACTCTGGCTTCGTTTTATTGTAATCCAAGTTGGCCCAGTAAAGTACGGATTGAATCCAACTAACTTCCATGCAATCTTCTTTTTTTAAACCCAATTCGGGAAATGTTTTGCTCGTTAGTCCTAGTAACCTTGCAGAATCACCAAGGAAAAGGGCCATAAATGTTGTCCTAACTGTTTTTTTATTATTTTGAGAAATGGGTTGTAGCAGAACTCTTATGAATAAATCAGGGTCGATTGTAGGCATTACTGACTGCCATTTAACAAGGGCGTCTGTCGCATTTTGTTCCATCGTTTTCTCTACCCGAAAAACGGTGGTGACTTTTGGTACTGAAACTAGTTTCACGGTGAAGGATATTATGACACCAAAACTACTACCACCACCGCCACGAATGGCCCAGAAAAGATCTTCACCCATTGTTTTTCGTTCGAGAAGTTTACCATTAACATTGACAATTTTGGCATCTATTACGTGATCAACTGTTAAACCGTATTTTCGAATCATGGTACCATAACCACCAGCGCTTATATGTCCACCAGCACCGACTGTGGGACATGCTCCAGCGGGGAACCCATGCATCTTGCTCTTTTCCCAAATTCGGTAATATAACTCGCCTAACTGAGCTCCGACCTGGACAACAGCGGTTTCAGTGGCAACATTAACTTCAACCTTGTGCAAATTGAACATGTCGAGTACGACAAATGTTTTTTCGGATGAGGAGTAGGAGACTGCTTCATAATCATGTCCACCGCTACGAATCTTTATTTGGGTACCGAGTTGCTTGGCACATAAGACCGTGGCTTGCACTTGGGTTTCTTTGGTTGGAGTCACAATAATGACGGGTTTGGGTGTCGAGGGGGTGCTGTATCGAAGGTTTCTTACGCGATCTTGTAGTATTTTAGTGTATGCAGATGAGTTGGTGGTCGAGCTGTAAACAATGGAGGAAAATGAGGGATCGGGTTGGGGTGATTTTGTTGGGAGGCATTCTAGGAATGATTTATAGATCGCATTAGGATCCGACGATCCTGGTCCCTTAGGTGGGACAGAGGGTCCAACAGGCCCTGGTTTCTTTGGAGTCGAGGGTCCAGGTCCTGCTGGACTCTTGGGAGTAGAAGGCCCAACTCCATTTGTAATAGAAAAACAAGTACAAGAACAAATGAATAGAACTAGTGAGAAAAACGTAATCCAAGATATAAAAGACATGATGATAATGTCTTGGAAGAAAATGATGGCTATATCGCATTTAGGTAGCCAAAATATATATAGTCGCCAGTGATGAGCAATTGAGCATATTTGAAGAAAAATCATGGGTAAAATTGTCATTTACCACTTCACCACATTCTTTCTAAAATTTCCGAAGTCACATTCACAACTCTTTTTAAATTTTTATTCCATGTACTGTTATTGATTTTTTTTGTTCATTAATAATCGTAGTAAACTCAGTAAAATTCATTATAATTCACAATTTTGTATATACATGCATCTTGACACTAACAACAGAAATCAAATTTTGGTATTTATAATTTTTTTGTAGCACTAATAATGTTTTGTACGATTGTACCAACCAAATGTATTTTCAATCTTTGTTTTCATATTCATATATAACACAATATATCTTGTGATCCATGTGTGAGTATGGTATTTACCAGGCATGAGTTTTATGCGGCGTGTGTGAGTTTTATGCGGTGTGTGCTCTGGATAACAAGACGGTACATGGGACTAGAGAGTTCCCACCAATTTACCTTCTTTTTTTCCATATATATATACAATTTACTGCTCATTTATTTACGTCCACAGAAAAAGAACAAAAAAAGCGCCTAAAAAGACCTGGTTGGCTGTTGCTATTTGGTAAACTTGATTGATTGTTGAATGAACCACATTGTAATCTACTGGTATTCGAAAAATGTTTGGCAAACGTTTGGTAAATGTTATTGCTGGTTATTTGCATTACCCTTCATTTTCCGTGTTCTCAGTTGCTTGTAGATTTCTAATTAATTAGGTATAAGGATTAGATTTTATATATTTATATATATATATATAGGCAAAAGTGAATATAAGGCACCCCTCACATACCAATTTTTTAATATTTTTTGTATAATAAATAAATGACATGGGCCCCATGAATTTTATGGATTAAAAAACAAAAATGTGAGGGTTCAATACTTAAGCTTATATGAAATAACCTTATATTCACCTTCCCCATATATATAGTAAAGTGATCAAATGAGAACCAAAACATGCATGAGAACTGTGTGAACCACTGTTCTCCCCTTATACAAATGTAAAACTTATGTGTAAATAAATAAATAAAAAAGGATTTTCCGTTTCTTCCAATCACCACCACCATCTTCGATCACCACGAAGGGCGGAGCCCGTCAGTCGACCATCGAGGGCGGAGCCATGGCGGTCAAGAGTGGAACCCGTCAGGTAGATCGCCCCATCGCCAATCACCCCATATGACCTATCACCACCACCAGTTTCCGGCGGCGGCGGTGGTGGCGGGGAAGAATGCAGGTGGTGGTGGTGGTGGCAGAACAGATCAGAAAGAGGGGGAAAAAAAGTAACATTGGTTCTCACCATTTTTTTAGTTCTCACGTTATAGATGTTTTGTGGTACCATTGCTTCAAATTTCATTTGCAATTGTCAACCATCATTTAATCTAACAAAAAACTAAATATCATTATATTTTTTCAACCTCGATCCCTCATATACCGTCATGATGGTATTGAGACCCAAAACTCGTGGAAGACGACATTGGGTGTTACTTTTTTGTTTGTTTAAAAAAAAAGCAAATGTTATTTGAATGATACCTAAAAGTACCTTCATCCTACGGATGATAACGTTATCTAATCCTTTTACTTCATTAACAATTGTTTCAAAGTCTCTAAACATATTTCCACGTCTTATAAGCAATTCTATGGTCATATATAAAAACATGTCATGTATATAATATCTTGTTTTCAAGGTGACAGAATGAATGAATTGAAGTTGCAGTGAATGCATGCAACTCCGGGAACTTCCAATTCACCGCATACCGGAAATTGTTCAAGGTACGTGGTGAATTAGAATTATGATGATCCGAAACTAGAGAAAAACTACATGAATCAAACTAGGAGGGTTTTGTGTAAATTCATGACAAACTAAATCTTATGTATATATTAAGAACACGGTTCTACTAATGTTAGTGGGATTTGGGAACAAAGTGTCATGACATAGAATGAATTATACCCATACCCGGCCATAAGCAGAGAAATGGGAGAGTTTTGAAAGCACATTCGGTTCCGGTTCTTCCAAATTATCCATAATGTAGTCGAAGAATCTTATTGACTCGCTATTGAGAGTAGTAGTAGAATATGCACATATAGTTAAACCAACAGTGTTCCAAGCCTTGGGGAAAGGGCTTTCCGCCATTTAATTACAATAAACCACTTGACTCTCTTAGTGTTACAATGGACGAGTTAATGGTTACAAGCATGAAAATGGAATAAACAACTGCCACCTGGAACCTAATTTACGGATGATCGAAATGTGGAACATGGTAAGTTGGTATTTTGGTAACTGCCCATCTATTATACCCACTACAAACTAAGTGAAATAACATGCAGAGACATATATATGTGCATGGTTCTTCCAAGCCAAAGCACATATCATGGAGTCTCGAGGAGTGGACGTTGATATTTCACGAGACAAGATTGTGGCGAATGGGTAATCAGTCAAGTCTAACTCTCCAACAATAATGGATAATGGTTTTAATGATGGTGGTTTTGTTCGATCTAACGGGGTTATCCGAATGGGGTTGTCCGCGATGCTAAGGTGGATTTGATCAATGACAGTTCGGAGGTGAGATTTAACGACTCTTGGTGTGCACTTCCTTTTAATTAAGAGTCTACGTACTCTGAATTTACAATGCAAGTAACGTAAGACTGTAATTACATTCAAATCCCCTGTAAAATTCCAATTCATACAACTTTTTCTGATTTTGTTATAGCATATATTAAAGATCTTAAATGGAAAAAAATGATGCCATCCACTAAATCTTTTAGTTACGTTTTTTATATATAAAAAAAAATCTTTTTCGAGATAAAATAGTCCACTTATTTGAGCCAACCATGGGGGGTCGCCGGCGCACCCTAGCTCAGTGTGCACCGTGTGGCACCATTTGTACCCGTTGACCAAGTTTAACTCAGTATTTGAACTTTAGCTTAACCATTTTGTCACTTTGGATTTGCATCCTTAACTTATGTTAAACATGGATAAAAAGAGAAAACAAATCAAGCTAGTAGTACCAACCATCAATATATAGATAGACTGGTATTTGGATAAACTTTAGACTTAAAAGGTCTTGGGTTCAAATCTTAGTGTGAGCAAAATGCTTCCTAGGCTATAAACATGAGTTTTCATAAAATGGCTTTCCTCTATAATTGGAGTTGATTATATGAAAAAACAATGCCGCTGAGCTTAAATTTGTTATTCAAAAAAAAAAAAATGCTAGTAGTATTTCATCTTTTTTTTGTTAGAAATAGAATTTATGGTGTTAAATTGTATTTTCTTTTAAGTACAAGGGGTAAAATGAAACTTGATGTA
>JAOXNX010000001.1:19670784-19682581 GCA_028566075.1 Solidago caesia | reverse complement strand
CACTTTCTCACCCACATCATCAATTATTCATCCATCATTCACCACCCCAAATTACAAAGAATCCATCATTCATCACCATAAACCTTTTGTTTTTAATTAAAAAAATAAGAAAATTGGAGTGTAATGATCGAGTTAGCTTTTTGCGGGCCGCACAGAGGAGGGGCAGTGTTCCCACCGAGTTCGCTTCGGGGACGCACCCTCCACGCAATCACTCCCTCCCCCCTAAACCTTTTAACCACCAATATTCTGCTTGCCCATTAGTTTACGAACACTGTAACACCAAGTTGGTAATACTAGCCTTGTATCCACGCAAATAATGATAATTGCTAGATTATTACAATTTTTAGCAGGTTTTTTTAAAATTTTTGGTTATTTTTAGCGGTTATAACAATTTTGACAGTTATACGACTTTATAAGTTTCATTGTTAAGAAAAAATTTCAAAAGTCTAGTCGTCTAGAGTTAGTTACGTTAACCCTTAGCACCTATAAAGAACATAATGTTTTTCAAAAAAAAATTGGGCTATATGGTTTAGTTGGACACGTTGCTTCAGCTACCCCTACTATTGAAGTAGTTCTGGCCCTTCTATGATTAATTTAGATCGTCTGAAGACCCAAGAGGCCAAGACCAAGTAATTGGAAAAGAAAGGTCATTAACGATGCAGATTAACACATGCAAAGATGAAGAGATGCATGTGAGTTTAAGTGTTGTCATTGCTTGATTAAACAAGAGCACCTATACACCAAAAGTACGTATATAAGTTACCAAATCAAAACCCACTATTCATGAAGCATTTGTTATTAACTTTGCAGCATAGTTAGAGCTCGGTTTTAGGCCCTTGTAGCTGCCTCTTCACTAATGCAGTGTATATACCGTCCCTGCTTAGAAGATCATCATGAGTCCCCTGTTCAACTATCTTTCCATCTGATACAACTGCCACTGTATCTGCACTTTGTACAGTTGAAAGCCTATGTGCTATCACTAATACCGTTCTCCCCTTCATTAGAGATTCCATTGCATCCTAACCACATAAAAAGGTTGAACTAGTCAACTATGCATGTCATGAAAGAAAGTAGGGGGGGACGTTCGACACCAGACTCTACGAAAAAAATACCATGTGTGTTGAAGTGCATAGAGATTACAACTTTAGACTTGCTTAATAGTTATAAATAAGTCAATTCAGGTGACATATAAATCTCCAACAGGTCAAACTATTAACGACATAAAGCTTTTAAAAAAATGGGTCGAAAATTGATGAAAGTGTTTTTTATTAATAAAACCCTAATGAGGGGGGCGTATGGCTCATCTATATAAGACCAGTAAGAAACTCTAAGCTCATGAAGAAGTTAGGAACTCAAGTAGAAGTTCTTAGGAACTCCAAGAAACTCAAAGGAACCAAAAGACTAAGAATTTTTAGAGAGAGAGACTAGAGAGAAGTATTAGAAAGAAGTTTTTATTTCATCTTTCTATTAAAAAAAGATAATTGTAATAAGGTGATTTTTGTTATCATAATAATTAATAACACTAATTACTATACAGATTGAGAAGACAAAAAGTGTTACGGGTTACCCGAACCCACGCCTGTACAAAAATTCCTGAAGCAAAATTATTTTAAAAAAATAAAAAGCTTTGTATTGCAATAAACATACAATTTGTGATCATATATGACAAACTTATTTGTTTATAAATTTTTTAAACCATGGACAAGAAATGTTTCCGCTCAACCCCACCAAACTTGATCCGTACACCTAAATTATATTTGACATTCTCGTTATATAAAAATATTACATTAGACCGGTGCCAACAAGCCTCTATGGTTGAAACCGAAGAGGTCTTCAGTAGTGATGCCATTGGCACGTCGTCTTCGGTTGGCTCGTCAGTTTGGGTTAGGTCGGTTAAGTTAAGCGGCGAAGAAGTGACGAGCTGGTGGGGTTTTATGGTGGATATGTGTGTATTTATGTAGGTGTATATGTATGTGTTTGTAAAATAAAGTGACAAAGGAAGTGACGCTCCACTGTTGGCAGGGGTGCGTCAATTGGTGTGTTAGTTTAAAATTGCTGATGTGGCACAAGTAATGAAGAAAGTGAAGAAGTCTTGAACCTTTTTAAGAATATGAACTGTTATGGGTCAACCATACCCGATTATACATAAATTTTGCCTCTTTTGATATGTTACCCAACCCATCCAACATTGCCATTTGCCACCTCTTATTGTATTGGATGGCTGAACCAGGTAAAAGTAAATTAACCTTTTTGATTTGTTACCCAACCTGTCTGCCATTTGCCACTTATTTTTTGTATAGGATAGCTGAACCAAAGTAAAAGTAAATTCACCTGAACCAAGTACTCGCTTTCTGCATCCAAAGCACTAGTAGCTTCATCCAAAAGAAGAATCTTTGGGTTCATCAATAGGGCCCGTGCAATCGCTACTCTCTGTTTCTGACCTCCTGAAAGCCTGACCCCACGTTCTCCAACAAACGTCTTGTATTTTTCAGGGAATTTAGAAATAAACTCATGAGCATTAGCCATTTTCTGTGCAGAACAATTAAAAGTACTAATCAGATTCAAATTTACTTTATTGGTGGACTGCCTAATAGATGACCGGTGTTTTGGACTTACAGCTGCTTTTTCCACCTCTTCCTCGCTTGCTTTTCCATTGAGTCCATAAGCAATGTTTTCTTCAATTGAACAATTGAAAAGTGTAGGTTCCTGGCTCACTATGCTAATCTACATAATTTGAGACAAATTGGTTATGGCAAGTCTTGAAATCTTGAATTACCAATGGCAAGTCTTAAAACAGAAGTTTGAAGTCATGAATGTCACAAGAGGAGTTTTAAATCGGTACCCTTTTATGTAGATGTTCATGTGATATGTCTACCAAAGGAACCCCATTAATCAATATTCTTCCTTTAATAGGATCATAAAATCTTTCAATCAGATTGGCTATGGTGGTCTGCAAGCAAACAAAGCCGAGCTATTAGCCATAGATAGCTTAGTAGTTAAAATAATCCAAATATAAGAGGACATATAGAATGCTTAAGAGAAGTGGCAAGAAGAGGGGTTGTGCGGGATGAGTAACAGGTTAGGTTGGATTGACCCGCATAGTCTTTCAAAAATAATCAACGCGTTAATTATGGTTACAATGAAAATATTATCACAATGATAAACAATAAATAAAATAATGATTTAGAGGCTTGTATGCACTTAAAAAAAAAGACTGAATGGATTTCGACTTGTATGGCCACTTCATTGCATTTGATTAGTTCCCCTTTTAACTAAATTGACCGATTTGAAATAAAACACAGCTGGAACCGACTCATTAACAAGTAAATAGATCGAAATTAACATCTTTTCTCAAGAGTAAAGAATTTGGAAGTCGAGAATAGTTAGTATTACCTTTCCACCACCACTAGGACCAACAAGTGCAACCTTCGAACCAGGTTGCAGTTTCAAGTTTATTCCCTGAAATTTTCGGAAATAGATATCTTGGTTTAGTGAGGTATATTGTATTTTTATTGAACTTTCCCATGATTTTCTTTTTGCACGAAATTACCTCGAGCACATTATGACGAGGACGTGAAGGATAGGCAAACCAGACATCATCCAACTCTACTTCAGCATCACCATCACTATAATTAAAGTAATACACTGTTTGTAGTTAGCTAGGGCTCTAATACTGTTGGTTCTTACTTTGCTATCAAAAAAATTTTAACAGCTGGCAAAAATATGAGTGAATCTAGGCAATGAAGAAAATATCAGTGCTAAAACATCATTCTTCTACAGATTTTGTTAGGAAACCTTTCATTCTTCCAAAGTGCTGCTATGTTTTTGACATTTAGAAGTTAATGATTCAATCGTAACATAAAAACCATGTATGATAGTGTAAAAAGTTTTGGTCAAAATATACATCATAATATGGTAAGATGCTTAGAGGGACAAAGTTAAGAAACTAACCCCATAGGACACTTCTTTCCTGATTGTGGCATTGAAGAAACACGGTCCAGAAGTTGAAAAACTCTTCTACTGGCTCCTGCAGCTTTCATTGCCACTGTGTAAATGCTAGACAGTCCAGAAACAGAGGTTCCAACTGCAACCAAATATCACAAGAAAACTTTAAATATTCAAATTCATTGACCTTTAACAAATATAAAAATGGTTGATCATTTGAATACCCGTGAGGCTATAAAGAATGAATGACGTAAGAGATCCAGGGCTCATAGAGCCTGCTATGGTCAAATTTGCTCCATATATCACTACTATGATAACTGATAATGTTGATGCTGCATTCAGACCTCCAAAGAAGATACCTACCACTTTCTGCATTCAAACAAACACTTGAGTTAGCTCAAGTGGCCAGCCACCACCTACAAAGCCTGGGCCCCATCATGTCATGTCCTTAAGTGCAGGTTCTATCCCGCTTTTTAAAAGAGACAGAGAGGTAAAAATTAACTCACGGCATACTGGAGTCCAAGTTTTAATGTCTCGTCAACTTTCTCAGAATAGCGTGAAATCTCATAGTTCTCCTGAGCAAAAGATCTGACGGTGCGTACTGCTCCAAAAGTTTCCTACAAAGCAAAAGCAAGTTCATTAAGCACACTTACATACATACATACATGCATGCTTACTTAAATACAAATATATATAGACACAAATATTTACACACACGTACCTCAGCAATTGAGGAAGCAACGGCTGCAGCAGCTTGAGTCTTGTGGGAAACTTCACGAAGATAACGTCCAACTTGGCGTACGGTTATTGAAATGGCGGGAACAACAATCAAAGCCAGTACTAATAACAACCAAAAAACAAACATTAACGTTTAAGAAGCATAATTGATATTCATCACTTTTGTTCTGAAATGATGGTATTACATGTTAGCTTCCATGATGTGGCAAACATGAAACCGAGACCAATAAATGCAGTAGAAAGATTCCTGAGAATCTCAGAAACATTTGAAGTTGCAGCATTTTTAATGATTTGGGTATCCTCGGAAAGCCTGCTAAGGAGTTCCCCTGTTCGTGTAACATCAAAAAAGGCTATCTCCTGGAATTATGTATAAAATCAAATAAGCAAACAAAGAGGTAAAATAAATCTTTGATTTTGCTAAAAGGAATTGGTCTTTACTTGATTAACGAGGTGGCTGAATAGGTTCTTTCTCAATGCTGCGACAATTCTTTCACTTGCAGAAGAAAATAACCATGCTCTGAGTGCTGTGCAGATCGAACTGAAAACAGCAAATAACAAAAAAAGTGAGACAAATAGAACTGGAAATTAGCACAATATATTTGTTGAAGAAATGGAGATAGTTAAGTGTTCATACCCAATGATGACAATCAAAAAGATTCCAAGTATGGTTCTATTGACTTCACTAACAGCTTCACTTTTCTGTTCAGGCGTTTCCAGATCTCCCGAAACAATATCAATCACCGTCCCACCAAACCTTGGCTGCAATGTGTACATTAAACTTATCATGCCAGATCACATAACCATAAATGTGTTCTCATCCATTCATGTACATATGGTTCATATATGCATTTGCATAATATTCAAAGAGCGCAAAATGCAAACATACAATCAGTATACTCGACGTGGAGGCAATCAACAAAGCAATAGTACCAATAATCAACCTTCCAGCCTCCGGCTTAGCCTGTTAAGTAATTAAAACACACTTCAATAACTTAAAAAACACAACATACTCCTACTTTCAAAAACCAAATATATTGTCCCACAACCAACACGAAAGAAGGTAAATCATGTAATGTTTAAAGGGACATTGGACCGGCACATTTACGCTGCAAGTCCCCCACCATTAAGCTACCACATAATGCTAATAAAAAGGACACAATATAATCTACTTACCAAAGAAAGCACTCTAACATAGCTCACATTAGCAGCCTGAGCCAATTTTCAAAAGCCAAAGTTAGAAAGACTTTACGTTGACTTTCACTTAGGCATTTTATCAAACATTTTGAGTGCATAACCGAAAAACTAAAACCAAAAATTACCGGGACTGCATCTCCAAGCTCAAGATCCCCCTGCTCACCATTTGCCAAACCCTGTATATAAAACCCCAATTATCAATTCTATCTCTAATTATATTATTCTAAATAACATATATATAGTGGCCAGACGTCCAAATATCTTTCACAAACACTAAAAAGGTTCGAAAACGGTCAGAAAGTATCCCAATTAGACCGCATACATCGATACTCTATAGATATAGATACTTACATTTCTATTGAGCAATGGAGTTCTTTCACCTCTGAAACCATGCATACCACCACCTCCACCACCACCACCACCACCACCGTGATACATTATTACACACTTACAATTCGATATATATATTTCCAATGATATATACACTCATTCACGCTGATAATATTATTAGTAGCTATATATACTAATATATAGTAACTTTAAATATACATAAAAAAAAATTAAAAAAAAAGGCGTTAGGATTTTGATTATATATTTTTGTTGGTATATGAATAATTAGAATTAAAAATCTATGGTCTATACTCTATATCGAATATTATTGTACGTATGTGACGATTGACGTCATTAGTTACGTTACAGTTTATAACGTACGTGGATCATATGCCATCAATCAAACATATTATTTCCTTATTTTAGGGAAATAATAATCCAATGGTCGATCGGTGCTTAAACTTAAATAATAAAATTCATTAGTTTTTTATTTCCAAAATAAATAGTAAAAGAATTGCTAAGCTTGCTATCAAAGTTATTATTAAAGATTATGAAAGTTGATAAATATTTAAACATAACCACTAAGGCCCCACACACTCTCTCTCTTCCTATACACAAAACGCTCGTCTTTCCATTTTTAAAAAGTAACGAGCTAAGGGTCACGACAACCTCCTCCCTATCCGGATGAACATGACGAGCTATAACGACGAGCATGAAATACAGCATAGGGAACGGCCTAACAAAATGGTCTAGTAGTCGAATGTTATTTTTATAAAATGTACCAGGTTCAAATCTTTATGGTCATGAGAAATCCTACTTATTCTGCATATTATGAATCAAAAATTCATTATCTTGAATAACATGAACATTAAACGCATTTTTCTTTTATTCGTTTACTAACAATATTTAATTTTTTCTTTGTTCAAGCTATTCAAACAATGAAAGATATTTGAGTTTGCAAATATGCTATATTTGAGATTGTTAGTGATTCTTGATCATTATGTTTGAACTTGGGACACAAATTTATTTAATATTTATAATGAAAAAGATTAAAAATTGATGTCTCGTCCGATACCTCTCATGTTGGACTTTGTTAGCTCTAAGTGGCCAATTATACATCCTAATTCTTAGCCCACCAAATTAGTGCACCAAAAGTTTCAACTTACGCATGCCATGCATGAACCATGGTCCATTCAAGAGGCACTAGGATTTATGTATGGTGATAAAATAAAATGAATTCTCTATAAAATGTTTACAAATCTCTTTCTATATATATTTTCTATCTCCAAGTGTCTATGTAGCTTTCCTCTTATCTTGCCACATAGAATTTATTCGAACCTGGGTAAATGAATAGCAAGGCACGCATATTACCCAGTTGACCTAACAAAGATTTTGTTATTCTTTTTCAACTATCTAAACCTTACCAACTTACATGATATATTTTGTCTTTCAAATTTAAAATCAAACACCAAAATTATATACTTATATTTTGGTAGTTATTTGTATCCCTATTTACAGGTTCATTGTTACAAATACATATGATTATAGACAAGTTGTTAATGATGCTTTCGGTAACACCTAAGAGACGAAATTCGAGTGTGAATATTCGAGTCTTAATTGTTTGGTGGCATCCAGGATCAAGTAGTAAAGACCCTATGGGGATTTATTTAAGAGATGCACACATATGACATGTTTGATATAATTTACATATTATTTCATCAGGTCTCTTATTAAAATTCCATGACTAATTTGTACGGGTGGGCTTTTTTGCTTCTTCTTTCGGTGTTCAAGACAAATGTTTACCTATTATTGGTAATGTCTTAATGTTACTTAAATTCATTTATTGAATGTAACTTTTTTTTTTTGAACGTCAAGTGATTATTGATAGGCACTCATCCACCCGATTATCTCTATTCTCTGAGTACAGAATCCGAAGATCACTTATAGGAGGAAACTCATTATAAGTTAAAGAAAACCCCTTAGTCCAACATAAAACCTTAATTAATTTGTTGTCACATATGAAAATTGAACCCAAAACCTCCCCGTTAATGAAGTAAGTATTAGACTAGACTCCAAATAAAATATTATATTTACTATACTTTCATTTATTTATAACAACAGATTTATTCATTATTTTTACCATGGGAGGTATCTTAAACCTTTTTCACGTGGTAGTACGCAAATGCCGAATTGGCAATGTCACTGCTATATAGTAGCCTGGTAGGTGTGGTTTCAAGCTAAAAGGTTGAGGTGGCCGGCATTATAATTTTTTAAAATCTGTAATTAAAGTGTAGCAAATCCTTGAGTACCTTATAATATGCAATCCAAGTAGAGTAGTTTTTTTTTTGGATATAATTTCACTTTTGGAAAGAAAAAAAAATTGATAATTTATAATCATCTATCCATTATTAAAGTGCTTTCAATATCCATATCACACGATAACGGCACTCTACATCCACAAAAATGATTTAAAAGTACGTAGTGTATGAAAACAGATTAACTAGTTGTCCTAATTAATGTCCAACTTCATGCCTTTATAGGCTCCTTCAATGGCATGGAACGGCATATATTGTTTTCTCTGCTAAAAAAAACATTTAATTATTGAAATAGCTAGTGATGTATTTTAAACTGATTTTTTATTTATTGGTTATATGTATGTATAGTTAAGGTGTTACACTTTCTTTAAACAATTTACCTCACGGCATTTGTAACTCGTACAAAAGGTTACTCTCTTAATTATTGATTTGTCATATATATACATGGTACCGACATCTAATAGACGCGTAACTTTTTTCAAGCCTTTGTTGGCTTGTTTTATTTTCAAGTCACTATCTTAAATCGACGTGTTTGCTAAGTTGACCACTATTAACAAACGAGTCCGACATTTTATTATTACTATTAAGATTGACGATTCTAATATGTATACCTCGTGCTCGTGATTCCAGTTAATGTTTTGAGTCATACAATCAGAGGTGGAGCTAATAGTGAAACTAGAGGGTGTTTGGTTCGTTCCAACTAGTCAAACTAGCTTTTTGTCTAAATTTATACTAATATCCTAAATCCATGAAAAGTTATTCGAGTTAGCTCTCCCAATCAAGCAACCAGCTATCCATATCTCTTTATTATTTTAAAGCTTTATTTTATGTGTTATTTACCTGTTTATAATCTATATCTCTAAATTTATACTAATGTTTGAATACAATATTTATCATTCTCTTTCTGAAAATAGAGTCGGCTTCCTTTAAATTCAAATCTTAACTTTGTCCTGCATACAATGCTGATGTCCAACTCCCAAGACATATCATTTGTATGTGAAATGCGATTTACCTATGATATGTGTTGCAATAATCTAATTCAATGCTAATATTCAACTCCCAACACATATCATTTATATGTGAAATGCGATTTACCTATGATATGTGTTGCAATAATCTAATTGCACATTAAATTTTCTATATCTAGCTTACAAATATATGAAAATTTACTAAACTTATAACTTCTTTTTTTTAATTATGTATCAAATTCCCAAAATCACCTACTATTGTATGCGGTTACCTTTCAATATAATTGAATATTCTTACCGCCTATGGTAGACATTATCTATATAATTAAAAGGCATGAAACTGTTATATAATTAAGGGCTAATTGCTTAGAAAGTACTCAAACTTGTACAAAATAGCTTTATTAAGGCCCGAACAAAAAACGCGTCCTTTGTGGGACTAAACTTGGCAAAAACATCTTTTCAGGGGTCTAGGTTACCTTTAGATTAGGTTACCGGTCACCTATTATTTTTTATTTCATTTTAAATTAAATATAGGGAAAAAAAAATGACATGTCAGAACTCAGATCCATGTAATCTTATCATCTACATCACTTACTCGACCCATATTACTTTTCAAAGCCTCGGAAAACAAAGTTTGGATTTCAGGTCAAGCAACAAAGACCCAACTGATTCGGGTCAAGAAACGTTCTGATACGTATAGGTGCAGGCGAGCTGGAACTAGAAATATGGTCATGTTTATCCAACATGTTTTGTAAGTCTTCAGCAGATGAAATCGAAATTAAGGAATCAAGGTCTTCATTTGGAAGTTAATATTTAAGCGTAAATGGACAATTGTTATATAAAGTACGGGAAAGATGGCGGGTCTGAGAAGTGTGGCGGCGGTGGTACGACAACACCATCTTGATTTTGGGGTTTCCGGTGAGCTTCAATTCCGGCAACGAAAGTGCTAGTTCTGAGGTCAAATCACGCCGGAGATGATGGAGATGATTTTGGGGTTTCCGGTGAGCTTCAATTCCGGCAGCGATCTATACATATGTATATGTATGTGTATATGAATAGGAATATGCATAGATCAATGTGTGTATGTATAGATCTATGAGAAAAAGTCTGAAATTTGAAGAATTTGTGAATTGGGTATGTGATTATTATTGTTATTGTTATATAAGCTTATTAAAGGGGTAGGGTTTGTATTTTGAATACAGATTATTAGTGTTATTGTTATATAATAATCCTAATACACGTGTCAAATGAGGTGTCAAATGAGGTGTACAAAATTAATAGTAACTTGTTACACATCAGCAAAAGCCAGTTTCTAGGTAATCCAGATCCAGAAAAGATGTTTTTGTCAAGTTTAGTCCCACAAAGGACGCGTTTTTTGTTCGGACCTTAATAAAGCTATTTTGTACAAGTTTGAGTACTTTCCAAGCAATTAGCCCTATAATTAAAGGACATGACTATAAACACCGAACAATGACATGCCCTTTAATTTTATGACACGTCGCACCACCTACCATCCGACACTACGCACGTTTATAGTTTGACACGTATCGGCTTTTAGGTTCATGTTTTTTTTTCCACATTTTTTTCTCTTTATATTTCTTTGTTTTTGATTTTTGAATTTTGACTTTATTGTAAAAGCAAACATATATATATATTTCATATTGCAAACTTCTGGACGTAGTTGTGGTATTAATCTTAAATACATATAAATTTGATGTTGCAAACTTTTAGCAAACTTATATGTAATATAGTGCTTTTGGTCTTGCCTTTGACTTTTTGTTTCATTTTTTATTGTTGATTTTTTTATGAACTTTTTTTCCCGATTGAGAAACCGCATCAATAACAAACGCAAACGCGATAATTGAGGCTTCGCAGCGCGAGGTTTATACCTCCTAGTATAAATTGTCACATTATATACTCTATTAAAAGAAATCTATGTGAATAGTATTTTTTTGTCCTTTTCTGCTTTTTCAATATAAATATTAAGCTTATCATTTATAAAACAAAAGATAGGTTTAGAGGAGTGGTTGAAGCCTTGGAGTGTGGGAGACCAGGTCCCTGGTTCGAGCCCCCCCAACACTTATTTTTGCCATTTTATTTTTGGGGGGTTTTAATATGTATTATGTAGCATTTGCACTTTGCCCCCTCCTTTTTTTCTTTTTTCTTTTCTGACCCTTCTGTTTTCTTTTTGTTTTTTTCTAGCCCCTCAACTTATATATTTGTTTTTTTTTTTTATACATTTCTACATTTAACATTTTTGTTTTATTATATATTCCTTTGTATTTTTTTAAATATTTGGTTTTTATA
>JAOXNX010000001.1:19640651-19651670 GCA_028566075.1 Solidago caesia | reverse complement strand
TGAAACAAATTTTCGCTACCCCTAGACAAATTTTCGTATTTCGCTACCCCTGAACTTACCTCCTAGATCCGCCACTGCTTCTAGGTGAGTTATACATAAAAATCAGGTACATATAATACAAGAGAAAGCATTGCTTACCCGTCCGCAAGTACCAGTCCAGTGAGGGATCCGGCTTTTCTAAGAGAAGACCTCCATGCTTCCACCTTCTCCAACAATTCCATCTTCTTTTGAACATCTGTTTCTCTTGTTACCTCACTGTCATAACCCTTAAATGCATCTTCAAAGCAACCCGTTTGATTTCGAACATCAGTCGGGTTGATGTTATAGAACACGCGTACCACTTCATGCTTATTAGTGGATGAGCTCTTGTGTTGTTCCATGATCACCAAAGCCTCATCCAGACACCACTTGGAGGATGCATATTCTTTCGAGAAGACAATGAGTGAAACTTGAGACTGGTGGATGGCTTTCTCCGGCTCTGGCTTCAGCAGTCTTCCTCTTTCCATGGCATCATCATCTCGAAAAGTACAGATTCCAGCTTGCTTCAAGGCTGCATAGAGATGATCAGTGAATATCTTGCGAGTATCTTCACCTCGAAAACTTAGAAAAACATCATAACTAAATCCAGAAATGGAAGATGATGATGACGAAGGAGATCTCAACACCATAGTAGCCATTGACCAAAGTAGACAAGAAAGACTGTTCCAGGTATAAAAATATATAAGATCTGAAGTGTACGTGTATATCACAATGACAAAAGACAACGTCAAAGTCTTCGTTAACTGTCAAACACGAACATTTTATTTTCTTATCATTCACATGGAAAAAGCATCTGAGGTTCGTGTTTGGACTTTGGAGTAGTGGATTTGGTATGGTTCTTTGGAGGATTTGATGTATTATTGATGGATGACCCCTCGTACTTATAATTTTTCAATGGCATTGGATATATAACTATTATTTAGAAGAATTTTGTCCAAAATGTAACACATTACATAACTAGTCTTAATAATGTTTGTTATGTACGTTGGGAAATATTTATATTTTTAAAAGTTAATTGCAAGAATCATCCATGTGGTTTGGTCACTTTTGTGGTTTATATCTCTCTTCAAAAATTTTAGTAAAATTGGCTCAAATTACATAGTTTTGTTGCACGTTACATCCCTAAAACTGATTCCGTCTATTGTTGTCCGTTAAAACACATCATGTGCCCCCATGTGAGGGCACTTTAATTTGGTCTTTTAACCTCACACATGTCTTTCTTTTTTTCTCTTTCATACTTATATCTTTTCTTTTTCCTTTCTCTTTCAATTTAAAGACGTAGGAGCCGATAAGTGGGACGAACAGGCTCTGACCATTCGAACGTTAAAAAAAAAAACCCCAATACAAATCCTTTTCACAATATATACTAACAAATATACCAACAATGGGTTATACTTCATTATCATGATCCATAAAGTTGAAGCCCCACATACCATGATCATTTCTAGAATCCGGCTCCCCACCACCAAGATTCAAGAATGCATCCAACCACAACCTCACTCCACTACAATCAAAATCCAACCACCATCTGACCACCACTACCATCTACTTTTGTGATATAGATATAGATCTGTATTGTGTGATATAAGTGTATGTATGAATCTAGATTTGTATTGGGGTTTTTATTAGATTGAAAGAGGAAGACAAAAAAGGGGTGTAAGTATGAAAGAGGAAAGAGGAAGACATGTGTGAGGTTAAAAGACTAAAGTTCCCTCATGTGAGGGGCACGTGATGGGTTTTAAAAGAGAAAAATAAACGGAATCAGTTACAGGGAGGTAACGTGCAACAAAACTATGTAGTTTGGACCAATTTTACTAAAATTCCTGAAGAGAGATGTAAACGACCAAAGTGTGTAAACCACATGGATGATTCTTGGAATCAACTCTATTTTTAATTATGGATTTGTTTCGTAGTTAATACTAATTATACTTATATTGACTAAAAGTAATTTAAGTACAACGATTAAACTAGATTATTTTTCCACATGATAGGTGAGATAACCATATTAAGTTTTCATTATAACATAATTAGTAGTTATAGATAAGACATATGATGATAGTATGATATGTTTGCTATATCTTTGTTAATAACAGTGTAAAGTTAAATGTAGATATTACCTCTTCAAAAATGATGATATTATTATTTGAAAATGATTTTTATTGTATATGGTTCATTATATATGTTTGTTATCTATTTGTATAATGATGATGTAAATATAGATAAAACATGTTTCCTTAGTGTAATAATAAAATTCTCAAAAAAACATATTATTTCCTAATTTATATAAAATCAAATATCAAATTACTAACTTTAAATTACAATATGTATCTATCTAATAAAGTAACATTACATTCGCAATAAGGTTTACATCACAGTGGCTAAGGTTCAGGTCATTAAATATTACACAATCTGTCCAAAATAAGTGTTAATAATAAAAATAACACACAGTTATAAAAATGACACACAGTTATAAAAATATATTATCATTATATATATATATATATATATATATTTAATCAATTACTGATTTACCATTAATTTTTGTAAATATTTTTAAAATGTATTTGTGTGAAAAAAGTATTAGGGGTATTATAGTTTTACAAAATGGAAATGTAGTAGTATAGTTAACTTAACATGTTATTCTCAAAAGTGAACATTATTTAAAACAAATTAAGATAGAAATCTAACACTTTTCTTGATATGGATAGGGTAATGTATTTTTTTAATCTAAAAACAATAATATGTTTGTACATAATGATCCAAAATATGGATTTTTTTTTTTATGTTCCATGAAAGACAAAAAAAAAAGCATTTTTTTGTATGAGTAAAGATATATATTCCGAAACTCATAAGCTTACTATTGACACAAAGATATCATTATCTATGTTTCCTCATCTTCATCTTCGATTTTATCATGTGTTTAAATTTTTTTTTTTAGACATGTTTAGGGATATGAACTATAATCATATGTATCTCTTTTGTATTTTTTTTATAAGTTGGTTAAAAAATAGTGTGCACTAATTGAAGGCTAGAACTCTTTTCTATTCATCAACATAAAGTTTTTTCAAACCGTAAAATGATTTGCTTTATAATATGTTACAATTTTTATGCAATTTTTTCCGTGTGATAATCATTATGGGTGCCTAATTTTAGCGCGCGCGCGCACATACACCATATATGTATATATTACATATAATAAAATTCTTGTTAAAACTTTCATAATTAAATAATGTGAATTTTGGAATTTTTGTATTTTTGATTTATGATATCATCAATCTAATCTAAATGTAATTTAATTTTTGAAATTGATCCAATGGTTCTAGCTTAATCAAGGAGAATTTAAAGATCCTCTTATATATATATATGAAGTAGGTTCCTGTGCGAAGTGTGTTAAAATGCAATAACATATAGCTTAAATATTACTAACATGCAGTGTCGGTTGGAAAACATACATCTTTTTTATTATCGATACTGTATGTTTGTGTTAACAAAGATGCATGTTAATTGTAACACTCACATGCTCTTAGTTACTAAGATGCATTGCATCTTAGTGCATCTTATGTCAGTGTTAACTAAGATGCATGTTAGTGTAACTACCGACATGCATCTTAGTTACTATTAAGATGCATCTTAAATTTTATCCATGGCAGAGCCATCGCACTAAGTGCAGCGTCCGTACTGTATCAAACCACCACACTATCTCTTGGAACGCCGCCCATCAAATCCAGACTATTCCCAGATACGTCCGGCTTTCAACCCCTTTATAAATGCCTTAAGGTCTACCACCGATAAGGGCGAAGTGGTGGGAGGCGGCGGGGGAAGAAGGCCGGTGGTGGTGATGGTGGTGGGGAAGAGGTTGAAGCTATAAAAAATTAAAAATAAAACATTTCGCATTCTTTGCACGTTAAGACATTTCCTAACATAACCTTCCCATATATATATATATATATATATATATATTTATATTTTACGTGGTAAATGATTATATACATCGACACATATTAGCCTTGTTTGTTCACGATAAAGCTATAACATTATTAACGGGCTTTTCTAAAGTTTAATAAAACAAAACAAACTGTGCTAGCTTTTCAAAAGTTGTAACATAAGACAATTATCTATACTATCATCCATTCAGTTTTCATGACCGTTGAAAAAAATTAGAAACTCAAGAACTAGCTAGTTAGATCAGAAATGATTAGTCCATAATTAAAACAAATCTTTAATCAATTATTATTAAAATTAAAAAAAATAATAAAAAAAATGAATGATGTGACAAAGACAAAATGGATGACTTTTTAAAACAAAAGGGGCGACAATCACCCCTTTTGGTTCCGATGTCTTTAAGAAAATTAAAGGTAATAATTAAAAAGGACCATTTATTTATGGAAGGTGATCCCTACATATTATATTTTTGTCATACACAAAAATATATGCATCATATAGTTGTATTGTACAACTGTATAATGCATACATTTTTGTGTATGACAAAAATATTTTGTGTAGGGATCATTACCTTTCTTTATTAAACCCTTAAAATTCGAATATAATAAAACAAATCTTTAATTAGTTATAAAAGAAAATATAATAAAAAAATCTTTAATTAGTTATTATTATAAAAAGATTGTCAATCAACATCAACATATGCAATAAGTATCAATGAGAACTTCAAATTACTATATCATACTATCTTCGTATAAAACATTTACTTAGTGTCTTAAATTTTAAATTTTTTAAACATTACCATTTTTAACTTATTATTTAATGTTTATGTTATTATATATATATATATATTTATCAATAACAACAAATACAATTTTTATATACATGTGTTAGACAATTCAGAGCAGGCGGCGAAGTCGATTGCCGGACACCATCACCTTTTAACTTCAATCATCAACCATCGCGCATTGCGTGGGTATTATCTCTAGTTTTATATAAATTTTACCATTTATCTGCTTAACTTACATATCTCTCTCAGTGACCACGGTGGGTAGAGTTAGGCGTTGTCACCGACCTTTGGCCATGTGTATACACTAAAATAAAATAAAAAAGCTTTTAATTTATACTTAACGACCACAACAGATTGGACAACGATGATTCTAGTTAAACATGCATGATTCATAAGGTCGTAAACATGTATGTACTGCTCAAATGAACCCGCTCCTTGGTTTTCAAACAAATGTTGACGTATATGCCAATCCATATTTAGATGGAGTAGTAACGTTATTATGTGACCACATGGACCCACAAATGAAGGTTGCATGTCACAGATTCAAACCTTGTCAAAGGCAAGTGGAGAAACTATATATCTTGTGATCCATGTGTGATAATGGTGAGTTACCGGGCATGAGTTCTATGCAGTGTACGCTCTGGGTACCAAAACCGTAAATGGGACTAGAGGGTTCCTACTCATTTACCTTTTTTTATTTTCCAAATGTTGACGTATATTTGAATTTGAAATAGATTGTAAATGTACGTTATCCCGTAAATACTCTACAGAAAATGTCAAAACATTCATGAAATTGTAGAAAAGAATGGCTTGTGTACTGCTGGTTTCATCTTCTTCTAAGGTATAAAGATAGATATAGACACAAGAATTAATCTATACTCCTTGTTAAAAGAGCAATTCCTCTTATTTTCCAATTTTTCTGTTTTTGAAAATACCTAAAACACCCCTCAATTTCGAAAGCTTTCTTTTTATAATTAACTAATATACCTAAAATATCCTTAATGAAATAATTTACAACTTCTATCCCTTAACTTCTAAAATAACTACACTACCACCTTTTACATCAATTACATTTACATCAATAACCACAACACCGTCGCCGACACCGCCATCACCACCAGTCGCTGCCACCACCACCCGTTGCCGTCACCACCACACCGCCACCGCTACTACCATTATCGTCGTATCTTGCGTGCATGAGTCTAGTATCCTTTTAAGTTTATTGATTTCGAGTTAAACATTTGTGAAAGGAGAAAAATAATAGATTCTAATTAATTATATATATTTGAATTGTCGACCTTTTCTTATATTTAGAACTTTTTTGTTGGCTCAACTTTACCAATTTAAAGGATATATTTTAAGTAGAATATTCCTCGAGTTATTCATCTCAAATTCTCTTATTTAAAAGAGAATTCAGGAAATATTGCGGTTTTTAATAGGTGTCGAACAAGCTCTAATTAACCAAGTCATCCAGGAGATCAAAGCTGTGGCCGGATTTCATTGGTTGAAGCCAACAATAAAACACAAAGATATTTAATGGAGATCGAGTTTGAACCCATTTCAATTGGATGCTGATTTGCTCAGGAAACTTTTTTTTTTATTGCTACACAAAATTAATATTAAATGAGTTTTACATCCTTTGTGAAAAAAATTAAATATTTCAATACTAACCTTCCATAACCCTTTCCCATTTTTAGTTTCAATTTTCATATATACCGACTTGCCGTCATCATTCATCGAAGAACCCTTTTTTTTAAATAAATGTAAGTGACAACTACAAGCCTTGCCGTCATCAACTATAATTCTTTTTATTGATTTTACCGGTTTCTTAAGTTTTGCAATCATTTAAATTTTGTTTTAATATCTATAATTCTTGTAATTTAGTGTTTTTGTTTTATGAATGACTTTATTATTTACATTATTTATATAATTGTTGATAACCCTCAAAACCCTCATGTATTAGATTTGAAAAATATTAAGATGCTATTATAAATTATTTTCTCTAAGATGATTTTATTGTTATTTCAACATATGAGTTCACCCGACTCATCAAATTTAACTTTTCAAGATGAAGAATGTTTTCTTAGTAGCTCTAAGTTTGAAACATATGATGATCTTTTAAAGGGTGTGCAAGCATTTTATTTCACCAAAGGATATGGACTTTTTGTAAGAGATTAAAAAAAAAGACAAATATGTCATTTTACAATGTGACCGGGGTGGTTTATACCGAGATACACGGAATATTAGAGATAAAAGATAGAAGACCACCGTAACTCGTTTGATCGATTGTCCCTTCATAATTGCAGGTAACAAGGGAAGTGATGGTTTTGGGTAATGAAAGCGAAACTCTTGGAACATAATCACTCATCTAGTGATATATCTGGTCATCCATCCTTTCGTTGATTACCACCGAATGATGTACAAACCTTAAAAAACATGACACTTTTTGGAATACCACCAAGGCAAATTCCTACTTCTTTACGTCAACAAACCCAAAATCTCCCTGCAATATCTAGAACTATATATAACTTGAAGGCAAAAATCCGTAAGGATGGGTTAGGGAATCGGTCAATGATTAGTTCCTTATTTGAGGAGCTTGAAAAAGGAGGGTTTTCATATGATATTTTGCAAGATTCGGAAGGGCATATAACACGTTTGTTCATTGCACACCCCAAGTCAATTAAATTGGCTAAATCCTTTTCTAATATCTTTGTGATGGATTGCACCTACAAAACCAATAGATATAAAATGCCACTTCTTGATATCATTGGGATTTCATGCTTCAACACTACTTTTTATTCCAGGTTTGCTTTCTTGGAAAAAGAGGATGAAGATAATTTATTTGTGGGCATTGCATGCTTTTAAGGCGATTCTTGGAAACGGTAATCAACCATCCGTAGTTATGTCAGATAGGGAATTGGCACTAATAAATGGTATAAAAAATGTATTTCCATCCGCAGTACGCCTCTTGTGTGTGTGGCACATTGAAAAGAACGTCTTGGCAAATTGCAAGAAGTATTTCAAACACGGAGCAGAGTTTGATATTTTTATGTCAAGTTGGAGTAATGTTGTATTTTCAACAACCGAATCTCTATTTGAGCGTAATTGGAGTGGGTTTGAATTGTTTTATCAAGAGAAGAAAAATGCAATTGAGTACATAAAGAAGATATGGTTACCTTGGAAAGAAAAATATGTTAGTGCTTGGACCGAAAAATACTTACATTTAGGTACTCGTACGTCCTCAAGTGTTGAAGGTGCACATGCTAATCTCAAATTGTATTTACAAGTATCTAAAGGTGGATTTTGGGAAGTGAAAAACAATGTGTCTTGCAATTGAGCATGAGTTTAATGAGATTAAGGTGAAATTGGCGAGTGAGAAAATTCAAGTTCTTCACGACTGCAATAAGCCTATTTTTAGAGATATTATGTATCAGGTATCTCATTTTGCACTCAAGCAGATACATATGCAATACGAAAAAACAAAAGATGGTAATATTTTATATCTTACTTATTATGTTCTTTAAAATATCACTTTATCCTTTAATAACGATTTGTTTTCATTAGGTACTTTGACTCCTTGTATCGGTCATTTTATGGCAACTATGGGTCTTCCATGTGCTCACATGATTAAAAGTAAAACAGGAATGATAATTTCAATGGATCTCATTCATCCACAATGGAGGATTGATATATTGTCCTTTAATTCTGAAGATAATTCAGACAATAATGGTGAAAACAAATTTGATGACTTGATTGATGCATTGTGTTCGAAGTATAAAGTGTGGCCCTTGCATAAGAAAGAATGTGCTACTTCGATGATTACGAACCTTGTGAATGAATACGATACTTTATTTGAGCCGGTGGTTCGATGACCCAAAGGAAGACCTCCAAAATAAAAAAAGAATAGAGGACTAACTTCTACTACACGAGATCCTTCGAGATTTGAGATTGTGGAATCATCACGGACACACAATCCTTCAAGTTCTACTTGTGCATTCCAAACAAACAATGGAGTGGCTGAGGAGATTAGATACAGGCATCAAGAAAACAACTTGCTTGATTTGAATGCGTATCCCTAGTTTTCAAGTGATGTTATGTCGTTTGAGTAGTATTATCTAGTTTATTTTTAATCCCATTTTGTTTTAAAAATGCTTTGTTTTGTGCTCAAAATCCTGAGAGTTGTTTCACTTTCAACTTTTAGTAATAATATGAATAGTTTGTATGGATCAAAATTTACATGGCATGGAATGGCTTGGCTTGGCTTGGCTTATGGAAACTACATATTTGTTTCTTAATAATAGTGTTGTATATGTGTTATACTTTACTTTTCTGGTAATCAAAATATGAATGTAGGATGGGGCCTAGTAAGATGTGGTAGGTTACATAGTTTGTTTGGTTTTGAATAAAAAATAGATTTAATCATTATTATGATTTATTTTTCGTTTTGTTTTTTTACAGTACTTTTACTAGCATTGTCATCATCTCAAAAAGAAGTTATTAGTTACAGGTTGTGAAAGGGGTTTTTTTGTATACACTAATATTCCGTATACATATGATGGCAATGAATAAGTGACAGGGGTTTTTTGTAAAATTATAATAAAAGAAAGTAAAATATATTAAGGGCATAGAAGTCATTTAAAAAATATATGAGTGTGCCTATGAATCCTTTCCTTGAGCAAATCAGCTTCCAAAAAAATTGGTTAATACAAAATTTAAATTTTCTTTCATATATTTAAAAAACTTGTTAGTGGATGATAATATTAGCATGACATAAGAAAGACATTGTTGGTCATGCTAAATAGCTGACACCTAAACTTTTCTTATGTCATGCTTAATTCTATACTTTCTATTATCATGTTGTTACCTTTGTCAAGGCATCTTATGTACACCTATCTCAAAGTAAACGTCTAAATTAATATTTAATAGTATACAAATGTGTGGTTTACCTTAATTACTTTTGGTTGATGAGAAAATTCAATATTTACAACGTAAACGAAGGTTTTGAGTTAAAAGACTGATATAATGAAAAACTTTAATGTAGGCTTTTATAGTTCGAGATATAGGGAATAAAAAGATCAATACTGCAAATGATCTTTAACTTGACCTAACAGAAACAAACTCGATATCCACTTGTGGTCAATGGTGTCCCTGAGAGTGTTGAAGATGCTAAATTCTGCATAGGTGGTATAATGGGTGGACTAGGCCAAAGGTATGTGTTGAGTCGGGTTGTTTTTAGTAAAGACCAAAACGAGTTGGCCAAGTTGACCCAACATTCATTTTTAGTTCATCAAAATCAATAGTTAATGCATTAAACATGATAACAAAAACTATGTTACTTAATATTCATTAGGCACTATAGCTAAAGTTTGGTCAGATCCATTAGACACAAAACCACAATCGCGACACATTAGTAATAAATTTAGTCAAAATAGTCACTTCTACACTCCATCTACCATGAAAGCACAGTAGTAATGGTCAAAATAGTCAAAATTTATCGATAATTAGAGTGTCGGGTTCGTTTATTTTAAGAACATATCTAATTTGTTGAAAAAAGTGATTTACTAGGTTTCACCTGTAGAAATAAACTTAAAGCAACTTATGGCTCGTTTAACCCATTTCCTATTCAGCTAATTCTGTAAATTGGTCAAATCTGAAACTCTAAGCATAACCAGAATCAATACATATTAAGTAAATTGGTCAAATCTCGAACTCTAACTGTAACTCACGAGCTTAAACATTCCATCTGGAGGCACATAGGAAAGTATCTGTTGAGATTCCCAGGGTCAAAATTGAACACAAGGATTGAAACTGCGCATCATTCATAATTGAAGGGTTTGCAAAGTAAAGAGTCAAATCTTGAATACCTGAAAGGTGAGAGTTCACTTCTGTTACACCAAAAATCTCACACTTCACTAACGCCCCATCACTGAACACAAGAAATTTCAAAATAAGGATTGTGGGTTGGTTTGTAAACACTTTAGTTTATAATTTCAAAATAAAGTGTCAATTATATTTATCCTCGTTAGGGGCAAGAGGAGTGAGTTAAATAACTCAAGTTGAATGAATTTATGATGCATACCTATTAATAATTGTATCCATCTCCTCAGTGTTGTAAATATCGGATTTATCGGCCGATATATCGGTGATAAATCGGATCTCGGACTACTACCGAGACGAGATTTTGGTTATCGTCCAAATTTATCGGGTCTGGTCAATCTCGGCATTTATCGGCAGTTATAGGCAATATCTCG
>JAOXNX010000001.1:19590296-19601236 GCA_028566075.1 Solidago caesia | reverse complement strand
TTATTTATATAAATAATACTATTAAAATCATGTGTGTGTAGAAGTCAAGGGGCACTTACGTTACAAATGGAACGGTATTATGTTACTTGCACGGTTTTTAATGTAAAAAGTGTTGAAAATGTATCCAAGCACGCCCTGGGAAGGGCTCATTCCCATTGGTCTAATCCTTCTTCTAGCATTTGTATAACAAATGTAAATTCCATAAGATACTGTAAGTTCAATAGATTGAGTTATTTATACTTACAACAAATGGTTTTATTTGGATAAATATTGAGGTCAAAATTGTTTAGGACAAGCTAAGACACCTCAAAATATCTATCTTAGAATTTAACAATCATAAATAGAAACTAGAGGGGTACCCGCGACTGGTGGTGATGGCGGCGACTGGTGGTGGTGATGGCAGCGACTGATGGTGGTGACGGTGGCGACTAGTGGTGGTGGCGGCAGCGGCGGCGAGTGGTTTAGGTAATTGATGTAAATGGGATAGTAAAAATATTGTAGAAGATAAGAGACTGGTGGTGTAGATTAATTCATTAATGCTAGAATGGTAATCTTGTATATCCCAAAATCTAACTTTCAACAAGGGGAGGTTAGAATTTTTATATAATAGTATAGATTAGTACTCAAATATATATAAGCGACTCAAGAAAAGAATAGCTAAGTATTTATATACTTATTCTCAATTATTAATTACGACAATGGTGGATTGCTTGCAGATTTGGCCAACGTTAGGTATTTGGTAAACGACATCCAAACTTCTAAGCTACAACTTACTGTATCTGATAACGAGGTAGCCGCAGGGCGCAGGATACTTCAAAAATAACGGCACTTGTTTATTATTCACGTTTTTGCTTTAACTTTGTTATATAAAAAAACAGAGTTTGGGCATGTATTAAAACCCATATCATGTTGTTTTTCTCATTATCACGTTGTCTGCAATTTCGTGTGTTTGCTCTCCTTCAAGAATTTATCATGCAAAGTTGCAAACACATTATTATACAAACACATTAACTTAACAAAATCCTTAATCATTTAGAATTTAAAAAAAATAAATTCAATTTTATACATCAAAACTTGATCACTTGTTTTTACAAATCTAATGACTTTTTTTTAACGGCAAATTTGGATCACTGACGGGCCACTAGCCCACCCAATCATCTCAACACCATAGAAAGAAACTCACCATAAGTAAAAGAAAACCTCTTGACCCAACATAAAAAACCCCAATATTTTGTTCCACGTGTAACTTAACCATGACCCATTATTAAAGTCAGTCGATGATCAACTATTTGTAAATTGTAATAAGGATCATTGGCTTTAAATCTATCTAATGACAAACAAAGTAATCAATCTTACAGCTTACTTTAGCATTTAAGTATTAACATATCCAAAAATACTCAAAAACATTCCCAATGAATAATCCAAAATAATTCAAAACCATCCTCCATCTAGTCAAACCTTGACACAATTTGAACTTTTTTCAAACACAATTCCAAAACAACTTGTACAACATGCATCAACACATGTACATAAACAAACTACCTGTACAACATGCATTAACTCTTGTACCCCACCCTAAACTCACCATTCTTCTCTTTCCTAAAAAAACAGGTAGTCTCTGGTATCTATACTTTCCTCACTCCACTCTGCAAACATTTTCTTCACTTTCACCCATCACACACATCTTCCCAAAAAACCCTAATCACTCCAAAAATGAAAAAACCCACCACCGCAATCCACCGCCTACTCACCACCATCTTCATCCTAACCCTAACCGCACCCCTCACAACACCCAAGTCAACAATCGAGCCCTGCTCAACCAACGATTCATGTACATCACTTCTGGGCTACACACTCTACACAGACCTCAAAGTCTCTGAACTCGCATCGCTGTTCCAAATCGACCCATACGCCCTCTTATCAGCAAACTCAATAGACTTTACGGAATCAACCGACGTCGTTTCACACATCCTGCCATCCCAGCTCTTCTTACAAATACCCATCACGTGCTCTTGCACAGACGGCATACGCAAATCTGTATCTACACATTACAAGACCCGACCGTCGGACACGCTGTCCAACATTGCTGATTCCGTGTTTGGTGGGCTTGTATCGGCTGACCAGATTAAGGAAGCCAATGATGTTAATGATGATGTTGGGAGTGTGATTGATGTTGGCAAGAATTTGGTAGTGCCATTGCCTTGTACTTGCTTTAATGGTACGGATAATAATGTGCCGGCTGTGTATTTGTCTTACGTTGTTAAGAATGTGGATACCTTAGCTGGGATTGCTGCTAGATATAAAACTACTGTGACGGATCTGATGGGTGTTAATGCTTTGGGGAATGCTGCTATTGAAGAGGGTGATATTCTTGCTATTCCTTTATCAGGTAGTAAATTATTTTGTTTTGTTTTTTTTTATTAGAAAATTTGTCTGATGTCAATGTTAATGATACTCAATCCCGTCACGAGCAGGGTTTGGGGAGGTGGGATGTAGACTGTGTAAATCTGTGTTACACTTTTTTTGTTTTTGAACAGCAGAGACTGGGTTACACTTGCCCGCAGTAAAAAGACTTACCTGCTAGAAAAGTTTGTGTTTGTTTGGAAAAAAATGGTTAAAATGGCTATTATATGGGTTTTTTTTTTTATAAAAGGAGTTTTTACATGTTTAGGTTACTTGGGAGAGCCACTTTCTGACTCAGATGTGCGTAGCCTACCGGGATATTATGTGACTATTTTCGAGTGTTTCTTTGACCACCCTTAGATGTTCACCTACAAATGTTTAGATAAAAAAAAATGTTTTTTTGGATTTATTGTTGTGAAAGTTTTTGCATTTGGTTAGAATTATCGAGGGAAACAATGTTTTTTTTTGGGTTTATTGGTGAGAAAATGTTGGCATTTTTTTAGTAATTTTATTTGGTTTTCAAATGTAGTGGGGAAGAAATGCCCAAAAATAGGTAGTGTGCTTGTTAAGCTTTGTCCATTTTCTAAGAGACTTGCCGACTAAAAATGTTGTTTTGCATTTTATAGAAAGGTGAAACATGAGATTAAAGTAATTCCTGAGATCTTGCTAATAATTGTGAGTGATTGGATTTTGGAGTGTGATGGTAGTTAAGGACTTAAAGGATGGTGTTTGGACATGTGGTTACCATGATTTTTAAAGTCTTGATATTAATTCTTGGAATCTTGTTATTTCGGTTGTGATTTTTCCTTTATTTATGGTAGATAATTTCATGCCTAACATACTGTAAAATATGGGATATTGTAGGAATAAGATCTAAATGTTGATATCTGTTAGGATGAAAACGGTTAAAAGATAGTTTTTGGTTGAGTATTTGCCTAAAATTGGATATTAATTCAGCTGTACGAGGCATGTGTTCGTGTGATGAAGAAAGTGTAGTTTGTGTAGTTTCATGGAAAATTGATGCTAGTTTTTTTTACCAATGGAAGTGGGAATACCAATGATGAAGGTTTCTTGACTATTCAATAAAGAAAGCTCCTTTTTTGTCTCTCTCTTTTTGTTTAAATTTCTAACTTTAGATTGGTAATTTCATGATTGTGGGTTTAAAGCTTCCAACTTTTTAGTATTATACATTTCATTTTGACTTTTGAGATTAGAAATTGTTTTCTTTGAAATTTTGTTCCGTTTTTAAAGTACTCATCTTCCTGTATATAGTCCATATTTTGGGGTACAGAGGAAGATAGACTTGTATGTATATGATGAGATCTTGAAATTTTTGAAGAACTTTTTTCAAGTATGTGTAATAGACTAATAGTGTTTGTGCATCATGGGTTGCTCACACTTGTTGATTGCAGTTTTGTTAACGTAAATAAGTTTAAATTGTTACATGATATTGGTTCTGAAATTGCTACGCTCGATCACATGTCTTAAATACCCTTTAGTTCAATAGAAGTATTATTGAGGACCATAACCAATAACTGCAATATTTTGCAATGTTTACAAAGAAAATTGGCCGCTGTTGTTTAGAAACTTGCCAAAAATGGAACAGGGAAACTAATAACAGACTTACCAAAATAGATGCTTTCTTCGTATTCATATCATGAAACTGTAGTTTCCACTTTCGTTGTTTGTGGTTAGGGTAACCACTACTGCTTTCTTTGTAGCATCAGACCCTTTGAAATCTTAAACATGATTTCTTTTTCCCGGTTATTTTCAGCTTGTGCTTCAAACTTCCCACAATATGCATCAGACTATGCATTATCCGTACCCAATGGAGCCTATGCCATCGCTGCGGATCATTGTGTTGAATGTAGTTGCACAGCAGGGGGCAGGTTACAACACAAATACTTAGTGTCCATGCCTTTGTTGAAAGGGAGTTGTAAAACCTTTATATTAATTTCCAACTTATTTGGTGCAGATTGTATTGCCAACCAGCTTCATTATCAGTTTCTTGTTCGAGTATGCAATGCAAAGGTAGTAACCTTATGCTCGGAAATGTTACAGTTCAGCAGACTAGTGCTGGCTGCAATGTCACATCTTGTGGTTATGGTGGCTTTGTCAACGGAACAATAATGACTACGTATTCTTCTAAATTTAAACTCCCTTCTGTTTCCAGTATATATAAAAAAAAAGAGATGCATATAGAGGTGGCGAGATGGGTGGGTCAGCCATGTGCCCATGTTGGGTAATTGGCAAAAAGGGATGGGCTGGTTGGGATGGTCCTTCAAGAACCTTATTGTTCATTTTTAAAGAAAATTCAAATAAATAATTAGTGCATTAGTAGTTATTATAAACCAAATTATCACAATAATAATCTAAATCTTTGAAAACAACAATTTTGGAGATTGTATGCCTTAAAAATAATCACTGGGAATCTTTCAACCTATTTGACCCGTTTTAGCTAAAAAGATTTATTTGACCAGATTGAGATAATACACAACCCAATTCAACCTATTCATAAGTAAATGGATAGACATGGACACCTCTAAAATATGCTTACCGTGATTTTTGAAGTCAAAATCCACA
The DNA here is from genome assembly GCA_028566075.1 of Solidago caesia. Taxonomy (NCBI): domain Eukaryota; kingdom Viridiplantae; phylum Streptophyta; class Magnoliopsida; order Asterales; family Asteraceae; genus Solidago; species Solidago caesia. The sequence goes on along the minus strand of JAOXNX010000001.1, from coordinate 19,596,250 downwards.
TAAAGTTGTATCGCTTTCTATTTTGAGATGCCACACAATTATTGCTTTGTATATTTACTAAGTTAATCACTTAATCTTCTCAATGTCCTTAAGAATCTGTCACACAAGTTGAAATCATATCAAAGGTCTTTCTGAAGGGTCACTTCTCTCTAAAACTTTATTTTGCAGGTTGTCGAATTCTCTCCAACCACGATGCCCAGGTAAAATGATCATAAAATTTATAAGTGAATTGAAGATGTTAAATTACGCTACAGGAACTATGAAACTGATGCCTATTGGGTTGTTAAACGTCTTGCAGGGCCACAACAGGTTCCGCCACTAATGCCACCACCGACCATGGTTAGCCCAAACATGGGGTTTGCTCCAGCCCCTTCACCTTTCCAACTCGGTGGTGCACCAATGGGGGGTCTTCCAGGCTCAACCATTCCATCAACCGGCTCAAGCATAGTACTCCCTCCTGCAAGTGGGCCTAGTTTAAGTTTCTCGGCTGCTTGCACCTTGGTGACCCCATTGTCCAGTTTCTCACTAGCCATAGCTCTAGCTTTGTTTGTCAAGGTGGCACACCCATTCTTGTAGTATTTGAAGGTACAAACATGTTTGTTGTAAATTCAACCTTGATTATGCCCGGAAAAAAGACCTATTCACACGTGGTTCGGCTATTTTGTATTAGGTTCGGAATATTGCATGAGATTAGGATGGTCTGTAGTCACTTTTTGGAACTGACATTTGAATGAAATGAATCTTGGTGACCTTCCCATTTACGTCTTTAAATTAGATTAAAAAGTTTTGAATCTTGATGTTTTAGGCTCAATGTATTTTGAAACTAGAGATGCTTTGTAGCTGTCTTGTCTGTATGATATGTGTTTATCTATCTAGCTGTCTCTTTTGGACTATACTGTTTAGCCTGTAATGAGGTTGAGGTTTCTTGTTTGCAGATCCTCAGGCACAAATGTTTTATTCTTAGTGGACCCCATATTCTCATGATTTCATGGACATACGACTCTCAGGAGTAACGCCTTATGGGGAGGCCTCAAACTGATGGCATGATGCCATGTGGCATCCTATTTATCTTGGGGCGTGAGAAATCCGACGGGATGAACGATTTAAAAGCCGGCACGCCCCTAGGGGCGGTGTAGACGGCGTGATGGTGGCGTGGTGTGGGCGTGCCCTGCACTTTTTGGGCGTGCCACATGAGGCTAACGCCTTGCTCCGCTTGGTCTTATTGTTATAGCTAGTATAAATCAATCACTCTTTACAAACAGCCTGTGAGAGCCACATTATAAATTTAAATAATTTATTTAGTACATCATAATTAAAAACATGACCCAATATTCAATGTTTTGTCATTATCCTTCCTTCCATTCCCGAAAACTAACAACATTTATCTTGTTATATAAAATAAAAAAATTCTATAAGTTGAGTTCGAAATTCAAACTTGTTTTCTTAGCATCACGATGCTACCAGCTATTGTGTCCGTCAAAACTGGCACGCTTAAGCAAACCGTGGGCACGGTCATGTTGGTTATGGTGTCGGTTAAGCGGCAAGGGGAGACACGGGGATGGGACCCATGACCAACCAAACCGTTGTTTGGGTAAAAGGTTACCCCTGGTTAACTACCAACCCAACCGTTGTTTTTATTTAAAAAATCGTTTTAAGTTAATTGATAATAATACAATAAATTTAAAGTCATGATGGAAATGAAGTAGTGTTTGGTCAGGATATGTCAGTTTAAAAATGTTAACGTGACGTGAAAATGACAAAACTGATTAAGGAAATCACGTTTGAAAGTGGTCTAATAATAATTATTATTATAATATAACATGCTAGTAATAAACATTTATACTGAAATCAAATACTATCTTTATTTCAACTTTTTTTCTTCTACCATTTTAAAAATATTTGCAAATCTAAATTCCAACTCTAAATTCATCAAATATGTATACAAAATATAAAATGAAAACACCATTGAAAAAAGGGAAGTGATATTCGTAGTTTCGTACTACAACTCTTGATTTTATACCATAAATATGTTTTAATAGCTTGTATAGTTTGCTTTTAAAGTTATTACTGTATAGTAAATATATCAATATTTGTAATATAAGGCCATCTTCAATGGTGGTATACCCACCAGTATGCATACTGAAGTTTCAGTATGCCACCATTGGAGCTTCAGTATGCCCACCAGTTTGTTCATTCAGTTTGTTGCCCAACAAATTGGCATTTCAGTATGCCACCATTATATATATATATATATCATAGTGTATTATTTCAGTATGCTGGGTTGAAGGCAAAATAAGTTCAGTTTGTTAGTTCAGTATACTGGAACAGTTTGCTGAAGTAACCGGTATATTTGAGCATTTTATAAAAGTCATTAGAGATGACCTAAATATCATTTTCATAAAAAAAAAAAAAAAAAAAGTTAAACAGTTTTCAACATTCTCCAACTAGCCACCACCCATAAAGGTCCCCTACCCACACCCTCTCTCTTCTACTAAAATTAACCATAGGGGAAACACAAAGACAAGAGTCAATCAAAAAACCAAACCAACCCCACAAACTCCAACTCACTGTTTTTCTCTCTCTATCTATCTAGACCCATCTCACTCTTTTTTTATTATTCTTTCTTTTCTTCTCTCTCTAATCAACCATCCCTTCACTGGTGGTGTTAGCTGGTGGTGGTTCTTGGTGGTAGAGAGATGTCTCAGTTTTCTTGAACCCACCACCACTTTCAAAATTACCAAAAAAACAAAACTTTATTATTTTTACAAAAGTACAACCAAAAGAGCACATGGAACCAACAGATTTGCAACAAAATAATAACAATAAACAAAACAAAAACAACACTTCTACTAATCCTACTAGTAATAGTAGTCCCTCACAACCCCACAACCACCACCACCACCACCATCACCTAGCCCACCACCAGCCCATGGTGGTCCCATTTGATAACCGATCTGTAAGTGTTGCCCCATTCATGGGCTCCATATCAAATACTAGTAATCAAATTAGTATGGTCAATACTAATAGTAGTACTAGTATTGGTGCAACCACTTCTAGTTTATCTTCACCTTCTAATAATAATAATAATAATCATCAGTCACCACCGGTTGATGCCTCTCTTGCTATTGCTACTAGATCTCAGGATACTGTTCCGAAAGAAAACCCACCTCCAAAAAGGTCAACAAAAGACCGGCATACGAAGGTCGACGGCCGTGGCCGTCGAATTCGAATGCCGGCCACTTGTGCTGCAAGGGTTTTTCAGCTGACCCGTGAATTGGGTCATAAATCTGATGGTGAAACTATTGAGTGGTTGTTACAACAAGCTGAGCCAGCTATTATTGCTGCCACCGGGACCGGGACGATCCCTGCTAACTTCTCGACTTTAAATGTGTCGTTACGTAGCAGTGGATCTAGTCTTTCGGCCCCGGCTTCAAAGTCCGCACCCCATCAGTTTCATGGGGCGCTGGCACTCGCACACCATCCTTTTGAAGAAGGGTTTTCTCAAATGATGGGGTTTCATCAACAGCATCACCATCACCAAAACCCGCATATCATGACCGCCGATCAAATTGCGGAAGCAATTTCGACTGGCGGTGGAGATTCGACGGAGAACTATATGAGAAAAAGGTACAGAGAAGATTTGTTTAAAGATGAAAGCAATCAAACCCAGCAAGAGGAAAATGTAACAATTGGGTCTTCATCACATTCACCATCAAATAAACATTTCAAAGTTGAAGGTATGGGACAACAGGAAGCCGGGGGGTCGTCTTCTGGTAACAATATACTTCGGCATCATGGTAATATGATGCCAGCAACCGCCCATATGTGGGCGGTTGCTCCAGCGCCCACAAATGCTCCTGGCAACACGTTGTGGATGTTACCAGTATCCACAACAGTTGCCAGTCCAGGTGGTGCGGGTGCTACATCTGCACCCGAGTCTCAACACCACCAACAGATGTGGCCGTTCCCGACTGCTTCAGTCGGGTCCGGAAACACGCTTCAAGCACCATTACATTTTCTTCAAAGCAACCCTACATTTCAACAAAATTCAAGAGGGAATTCACTGCAACTTGGGTCAATGCTGATGCAACAACAACAACAACAACCACCATCACAACATTTGGGTTTGGGAATGAGTGAAAGTAATTTAGGGATGTTGGCAGCTCTAAATGCTTATTCCCGAGGTGGTCTAAACATGAATTCAGACCAAAATCAGAATCAAAATCAAAATCATTCATTAGATCACCACCAACAACATCATTCACAAAATACTGACAGTGGTGATGAAGACCAAAATGATTCTACTTGAAAAAGGTAAAAAATTTAAAGTTACTTCAATGCATTATTATTTTTCTATAATTAGCAAAAAAAAAATAAAAAAATCCCAATTAAATTTCCCATTTCCAAAATGTTGAATATTAATCATGGGTTTTCTTTACTTTTGTTTATAGATTTTGATATGATGTTTTGAGTGACTGGATTGGATTGGATTAAACAAGATGAATGAATCAAGATTGAAGTCAAGAAAATGAAAGGTATATGTTTTGTTTTAATTAATTATCATCTTGTTTTTTAAATATTTATTTTATTAAGTAGTGTTTGTTTTATTTTTGGGAAATTATGAGTTGATTGTGGTGAATGTAATTTGGTAGGTTTTGATGGAAAGGGATAGTAAGGAAATTCAAGAGAGATTGTATAGAATACAAGGATATATATTGGTTTGTGGTTAATTAGTAGTATTATAAATATAAATTTGGTTTGTTAATTTTATTTTATTTTTTATAAAAAAAAGTGAGAAAAAAAGAAAAATGGGAAATGTGATTGAAAAATAAGTGTTCAATTATTGAAATTTTGGTTGTTACTATTTCATCTGTTCTTTGTCAATTCATATCAATGTACATATCTTTATGTATGTTGTACAAATTGAAATTATTTTTGGATTTTTATCACCAATACTAGCATTTATCATTGTTTTGGGTAAAATTCATAAATGAATTTATGATGTATTTTTCTTTTTGGAAATATCACAAAAAAATGCAGTAATTTTACTCCCAATACATACAGGCAGTATATATATATATATATATAGACATAAGGAGTAGTATTTTTTTTTTCTTTGGAAATATCACAAAAATTTACAAATAATAAAAATCTGTAATGTTTGACTAGAAAAATTTGTTTTCTAGTGATTATTGTATTTTGACTCTCTTATGGTCAGAAGATTATATATATAAAGATCATGAATTGTAGCTCTACTGCTATTTTATATTTTCTTGTAATTAAAGGTTAAGAATAACTTTTAATTGACTATAGGAGTAACTTGACATAGACGTGCCCAACCAAACCGGTTAATCAAAACCGGTTAGAAAAAAACCGAAACCGAACCGGTTTCTAACCGGTTTTTTTCTAACCGGTTTCGGTTAATCGGAAAACCGCCGACTAGTAACCGGTTACCCATTTTGAACGTTAGAACCGGTTAAAAACCGGTTAATCAAAACCGGTTAGAAAAACCGGTTAAAAAAACCGGTTAATAACCGGTTAATTTTGTTACCGTTAGAAACCAAAAAAATAGCCGTTTATATCCGTTTGTTACCGTTTATGACCGTTTTTTTTAGCCTTTAATCACCATTTTGCCACTATACAACTTGTATAAATAGGTAGTTTGAGTTTTGGTTTAGTCACAACACTTATTCATCCAAAAACACTCAAAAACACTCCAAAAACACTAAATACTCAAAAAATGGCTAGTGGTTCGGGTAATAATAGCGAGTCTACCGGTGTTGGTTCTTCTAATGAACCAACAATTGTGGAAGTATTATCAACAAAACGAAGGGCGGAAGTTTTTGAAAACTTTATTTTGTGTAAGATGTCGGATAACACCACAAAGGCGCGGTGTAAAAAATGTTTAAAATTTTATTCGGCCGCATCCAACTCATCTTTGAGGTCACATGTCT
>JAOXNX010000001.1:19571045-19590196 GCA_028566075.1 Solidago caesia | reverse complement strand
GCGTTGACCCGGGAGACATAACCTTTATTTTGTACGGTAATATATTAAATTTATAACGTTTTACCTCACTTAACGTTAGAGGTTGTTCATATTGATCTGGGGCGGCTTTTATGTCGTTAACTATACGCATGAACAAGTCTCTGCGCATTGGAAATCGTCGTCTAAAATACCATGGCGGATACTTTGCGTCTTCTACAAACTAATATGCCATCAGTCGAGCTTCAGCACCATATCGATCTCTTGTTATGGTTGTTTGAGTGTGAATTGTGTTCGAGGGTTCACCCTGGTCGAGTAGGTTGGCACAATCTGCCATGATACCCATAAGCTCTTCGTCATCATAATCATTAGAAAATAACTCAAGCCTCGAGTACGTGTTAATGCTTGAAGAAAATGGTAAAGCCATGATGATTTGTATATGTAAAAATGTGTGTTTGATATGTAAAAGAATGAATGAAATGAATTGCATATATAAAGAGAAATATGGTGAAAGGGTTTAGGATTTTGAAAAGTTTGGAAAAGTGATCGTTTAAGGGACTAAAAGGGTAAAGTTTTTGAATTTTTTTTATACATACTAGCCGTTCCAGGGACTAAAAGTGTAAATATTTTGAATTTTTTTTAATTGTAGCCGTTAGGTAATTAAAAAAAATAAAATAAAACAAACAAGCGTTCGTCTATGGAGGGGCGAGATACCGAGGACGAAGGCGGGGACGAGTCCCACCTTATGGTGTCGACTCGTCCTTAGGCCGTGGACGAGCGAAAGGACAAACATCATGAATGCATAATGGATACTCTTATTTTGATATCGTGTGTTACATAATAATCGATACTTTTATACGTTGTTATTTTATTATTGTCATTATGTTATGCTTCATGCTAAATAATAAAAAATATTCATATGTCAGTTTTCATGATCAGATTATATAATGGTACATAAATATCTGAATACTTTGTCAATTGATTGATATTATCTTTATGGTTATTTTAATACCAAGTGTTAAATGATAACTTGAAAAGTACAAGTTGTTTATGAGCAAGTGCACTATGCATGGGGATTTTAACATAAGGAGTATGGGGTGAATGTCAAGTCAGGTCATCCAATTATACAATATTTCTAAGAAGACGCTATAATTTTAAATATTAACCCACACAATAAAAGTTATGTCTCCCGGGGTAACGCTCGGAATTTACAAAATTGCTAGGCCCGACCCGAAATTGGAAAAACGGATCCAAAGTCAACACGGGCTATGTTGAAATACTCTAATAAATAAAGCAAAACCGCCCCTGGCAGGAAAGCTTCCAGATACCGAATTTCTTTAGCTTATAAAAAAAACCAACTTACCCATCTCAAATCTCTCTCGCTATTAATCTTCTTCAAGATTCATTCTAATTCAAAGGTACTTTCAATTTCATCCCTTTTTTTTATATCCTTTATTTATGTTATTTATTATTTATATTTATATATTTTCCTTTTTTATTTAATAGTTAGTATCAATAATAATCTAGGGTTTGTTAATTGATTTTGGGAAATTGTTGATTTCATTATTTTGAGGGTTTATTTGAATTTTTTTAACAATTGACCAAAAAAAGTTAATTGCTTTTGGGATCTAAGGTTTGGTTATAGTACTAAATCTGTTTCTTGAAAAAAAAAAATCAATTTTAATTTTTGTTAATGAATTAATCACGATTTAGGGAATTTAAATTTTGTAATATTTTAATATAATTTGTTCGTATATACAGTATTTAGGGTTTTGATTTTAGGACTATTCCTGTTTCAAGGAAAAATATTTATATTATAGAAACATGTCATGCATAGGTTTGAATTTAAGGATTTTGGTTTCCGATAAACGATTTCAGGGTTTTTGTGGAATTCTTATGCAAGTTGATGTTGTTTTGTTATTTGTATATATATGTAATATGTAATATAAAATTGGATTTGAGTTATTTAGTACTGAGTTCGTTTCACTAATTAAAAAGATATGAACTTTCATCCCGGTTGCGTTTGTTAGGAGCTTGTAATTTTTTGTTGCGAATTTAATAGCCAGAGTTTCTATAATGTCTTGCTTGATTTGAGATTTAGGGGGACAGAGGGTCTTTGAATTAGGTCAACTTTTTCTGGGCTTATTTCCATATTGGATTCTCAAAAAGCCAATAAAATCGCCTTTTCAGCTAATAAAACTTATTCAAACCCAAAAACTGAAGCTGATAAAATTCATAAGACCGTCAGCTTATCGGCTTTCTGAAATTTTAATAAGGCGATAGGCCAAAAAAAGAAGCGAATCCAAACATCCCCGTAACATCTGTATAGGTTAACATGAAGTTTGTGTACTTCAGTTATAAGACATTATACTATTATAGTGGGTCTGTATTATGTGTCTTAGTTATTGGAATGACATCAATGCATACCACATGATGTCCAATAGTGTGATTGTCTTTTAAAAATTTTAAACCAAACTTTGTGCTTTAAATAGGATTTTGGGCTAGGACAAATTGGGTGTATTTCCTTGATTTTTGAATTCTTTATTTTTTTTGACATTGTTTTGTTGGTCTATGGCCTCTTAAGATATTCACATCCCCCTTGCTCCCTATTAATGAAATGTTTTTTTAACTTATTGCAGATTCTTTGGTAATTTGGCCATTTGCAAGTTTGGGATTTCGGGTTCTTAAGCAATCTCAAACTTTCGCTGATTGGCTTTTTAAATAAGGTAAGAGTCCCAAACTAGTTTTTGCTTTTTTTAGTCTAAAGAAATTTTTGGGCTTTTAGTTTTTATTGTTTTTGTCAACTATTTCAAGATTGGATTAGTATGATTGAGTAACTAACATTGTATCGTTCTCTCTTTGAGATGCACTTCCGGTCATCATCATACCATAATGCAGATATTAGTTTGCTCTTTACATCTGAATGGACTGCAAGACGTTTATCCAGTTGGTTGAAGAAAAAAAGAAGCGTGTTTTGGCCAAAAAGGAAGCACCTTTGAAATGGCAGCAGAAGCTTGAAGCTGCCATTGAAGCGAATGAAAGGAAGTCAAAGGCTACGAAGCATAAGAGAAGATCTGTCTCGGCATCTGATAGTGACAGCGGAAGTGAAAGCAGTCAGGAGGTTAAAAAGTCTAGAAGGAAGAGTCACAAGAAGCATAGGAAGCATGACAAGGACAAGAAAGAGAAGAGATCAAAACGCAAACCAAAGAAGAGATATTCGAGTTCAGGTGATGACAGTGACAGCTCATACGAAAGTGAATTGGAAGAACGTAGGAGAAGACGCAAACCAAAGAGGAGATATTCAAGTTTAGGTGATGATAGTGACAGTTATGAAAGTGAATTGGAAGAGCGCAGGAAAAAATGTGGTCACAAGAAGCATAAGCATCATCACTCGAGCTCGGGTTCTGATCAATCGGGTTCTTCCAGTGACGAGGATGAAGTGCCAGAAAAGCAAAGGAGACACACAAAGCATTCAGATTCTTCTAGTGAGGAAGGTGATGGTGGAACAAGGAAACGGAGACATTCAAGGCACCATCGCCATCATCACAAACATCATAGGCATATTGATTCAAGTGATTCAGATGATGCTGGCTTTGAAGACGGTGTTAAAAGACATGACATTAAGCACCGCCATAAGCATCATCGCAGGTCCCGTAGCCATGAATTGAAATCTGATTCGGATAGGAAAGGCCGACCAGTAAGGAGGTTATCTGATGATAATCATGAAGCAGGTAGACAAGTTGGTGATATAAAAGACGATCATCGACGCGACCACCACCGCAACCATAATCGCAACCGTGAAGATGGACCCGTGTTGGATGGATCGGCACATGACCAAATTGACAAGCACCGGGATGGACCTGTGCTGAATGGATTATGTCCTGATACTGCTCCGGTTGCAGGGAAATGTGATGGAAATGGCTGGGATGAACCATATGACCGGAGTGGCGTGCACAAGAATGGACCTGAGCAGAATGGGTGGCATCCTGCTGGTGCTCCAGGGGATCGCGATAATGTTAAATTTGATGGATCATATGACAGGGCTGATGAGCACAGAGAAGAACCTAGGCTCCTTCCTGTAGTGGGGAATTTGACCGCTGATGGTGATGGAGCAGAGAAGGATTTAATCGTTTAGGGTTGTAGGCATCGATTCAATATGACCCCGTTTGAGTGTGATTTTCTTTTAACTAAAAAACTTCTATTGTACTTGGTAACTCACCACATTTGAAAGCTATTCTATCTATTTAATCGTCTTCTCTGGGTTGTTGTGCATGATTTGTCTCTTTTTAAGTTTTAACTGAATCTTCTACTGTTCTTTGAAACCAACTGCCTTAAAAACTTAGCTTGGCTATTTACTTGTGTTCTTTGGTTGGCATTGCAATTTGCAAGTAATATTATGTCTGGATATGTATATCTTTGTTAAATAGTCGACAAACTGGTGCGCAGCTGGTGCGTTGCGTGATACTTGTTCTTTTATGACAGTGAAACATTCCATTAAACGAGTACTTTACAGATGACAGTCATCAACGACATTGTGTGTATATATGTTGGACGGTAGCTTAAATCATTCTCTCCTTTGTGAAACCTCCTCAATGTTGAACGCTCTTGAATGTTAGGGCTTGTTGCGTTTGCACAAAACTAGTAGCACTATTGAATGTAAGGACCTGTTACGTTGTACATCTATATCTAACATGATTTGAATTGTCAAGTTGTGATGGGTCTATGGGTCTGTTCCACGAGTTTCCTGACAGGTCACTATTGCGGCCCATGAACATGATGTGTTCACTCTTTTTCATGGGTGCTTCACTTTGTGCAGTCATGTCTTTTTTTGATTGCAATAAGTTATTGTCCAGTGCGATCTAAGCTTCAGTTTTCATCCATGTGATCTACAGCCGTATCATTTCTTTTGCATTCAAAACATGAACCAATAAGATGGAAAACAAATTGTCTGCTCCCCAAAGGTATATGTTAGGGCTGCAAACGACGCTCAAGACTCGGCTCGAATGTACTATGTTTGTTGGTTTTTGATGGTTGAAACATACAAAATATTGTTTGTCATATGGGATGAGTGATGCTTAACTTATCCTTGAGCTTCAATCAATGAGATAGAAATTCTAATTAGTCTGTTTTAATAGCAAATGATACATGTACAATAGATTCAATTGCCTAGGTAGAAAAAGAAAAATGAACATATTACTCTTAATTAAATAATTAGTCAACATCAGTATGTAGCTTTGAGGGTACCGTGCAGATTATGAGTGACCGGCCATCTTGGACATATTGTATGCCGTCACCTCAAATGGATGATCATTCAAAAAGCTTTTTAAGGTCTAACGGTTGATATGGTCTGAAAATTCCCGGTCTTGACTAGATCAAAGTGTTTACAATCTCTTAAATCTGTCTTTTTGCCAAAGCATTTGTGATTAACTCGAGTCTTCTTTCAATTGCTTTAGAAAACGGTTTATTTGAATAGGCGTTGCATACCTTATGACTTCATCATCACGTGTTATATTCATATCATTCTTAATTCTTTTTGCATTATTAGAAAATAACCTAATCCATTTAGAATATGAACAGGAATGACAGAAAACAGAATGGTTGCACACCAAAAGCTAAAAGACAGCATTTTATCAGGAGAATAGCCTGGTACAACCATACAAGGTTTTAGATCGTTTATCTTTAGATGACATCCTATTATTCTGTATACAAACTTTCAAATGGAAATTGTCATTTAATACCAGTATTATAAACAAAAATTTATCCAAACTCTCAAATAGAATATCACCCATGACCATCCAATCCGAGTATCCAACTTCTTCAATGTAGACGAAAATGTATTCTATTCGCTTAAAGGGCAATGAGAAATCCATTACTGTAATTCAAAAAGAGCATCGATTCCCAGGAATTGGGACCAGAGAAGAACATCTAAGTATGTTATTTGATGTTGAATAATGAGCAAATTTCAAATTTTGGACTGACATTTAAATAAAATTTCAACATGACTAAAAATATAGTAAGTACATAGTACAGGCAGTGACCAAGCACGGTTCATGGACCCTGGTCTACTGTTGTAAACTGCCTGACCAATTTTAAGTGAGCTTCTATCTAGGTAATAATTCTACACTTACATCTCAAAAAATGGTAATTATTTTGTAATTCCAAACTGAGATTCTTGGCACTCAGCAACATGGAATGAATGAACTGAGAGCGACTATTCCCCCATAATTGTACAACAATCCACCAAAATGGACCTCAGAAGTTCTTCAAGATCTTCTCGTTGAGTACTCCATTGCCAACAAGAATAGAAGTAACTTCCTGCAACACACGTTCATTTTGTTATTCAGCTGCACAACTATTTTGATACATACGATTTTATATAAGCAATAACTCCTAGTTGAATTATTGGCGATCTAAGAAACAAAAAACTTGAAAGTGACCTCAGCCATCTGTTTTTGACCGCAAAGCACTGCGCCGGTTGATTCAGGGGCATATAGTTGTTTAGCTCTAGCAAAAGCTGCCTGCTCAAATACATGGTGGCATAGGTTATCATACTGAGAAGTAAACATACTAGGTGGCAAAATGGGCATGTTTGGGTTAGAAGTCAAAAAGAATATTTTTCGGTACAGGTCAAAACGGGTTTGGCTTGAGTGGAACACTTTTTGTCCCAGAAATCAGCTTTTTCTATAGAATTATAACAGATACTATTATAAAACTTCAGTTATTTCAATTATAGTGGTGTTTTTTAAATAAAATGATTATACATTTAAACACACGTTGCGTGACTTACAACCCATTTAGACCACTTGACGCGTTTCCTTTAAAAGCTTTCATTCGTTTTTACCTGTTGACTTGTTAGAGATTATACGTAACCCGAAGGTACCGATTCATAAGTAAAGGATCAAAACTGCCACCAGCAAAATAAAACATAATTTCTACCTGTACATAACCGGATTCACCGGCCCAACTATCATCAGGCTGGGACAACACAGGCACAATAGTAATTCCCGCAGATTCCCAGGCTTTAAATCTATCCTATAATGGTTGAAGTAAACAAAAGATCAGAATCATATGAGCATAAAATACAACAAACGATAGAAGACTAAAAGAAACCTGATAAGCCATTCTTTGAAGGTTTCTTGCACCATAATATAACCTCACATCTGATCTCTTGTCCGCACTAAAGCCTGATTCGATTAAAGAACGAATAGGGCTGCATGAAATACACCATCAGAAACGAGTAATTTGTAGAGAGACAAACAAATAAAAAAATCAATTGTAGATGCATGTGATCGTTGTAATCTGAGAGACAATTTCAGTAAATGAGGCACCGCTAACAGATTACAATCCTATTAAATGGATGAAATCATCATTTATGATTGCTAAAAAGATTAATAGCTTGCAAGTTTTACTAATCAACATATATAACAGGGTATTGACCAAAAGCCTATCTATTTTCTTTCCATGTACAATAAACTAGGATCCATAAGATACCAATACTAAGGTTCCAAAACCCTTAAACATTTATGCTACTTAATGGATATGGAAGATCCAGTCTCGTCCACCTTTATAAAAGAGACAATTCAACACACACACCTTCAGTTTGAAATACAACAAACAAGTGACACCCCTTTCTGCTGCGCTCAACATGTTCTTTAGAGGATACTTTTTAAACTTGATTTCTGATTTAATTTAATACCCTCAACTTGATATATATTCTTCAGAAGGCAACTGTTTCTGTGGGGTAAGATGTGAGCCTTTTGTGTATAAGTGTATAACCTTACCATGTATAAAAGACAAGCAAATGCACGGTTATCTGTGTTAGATTCCATCTTCGATGAAGTTTGTGTGCATGACAGTTTGAACCAAGAGCGTGATATTTTACCCAAATAAACCAAGTGCGTGATAGAAGAGTTAAGTTACCAAGGAAAAGAAAACAGTTGGTGAACATAACCAGTTCCTAGTCATTTAGATTGATTATAAGAAGAAAAAAAATTAGAATAGAGATTGATTGTAAGAGTCGTGGTAATGTATTTCTGTTCACAAATGCAACTTTCACCATAAAACAATATACAACACCTTTGATCTAGTAACTTAACTAATGTTGCAAGCACATGTTACAACTGAAGATGATCTCACTGATCCTATACCGATCAGCTTAGCTCCCACAACCTCAATCAAAATGCAGTAAATCTTTATAGGCAAGCCAGAAGGGGCGGGATATGGCGTAAATCTTTATAGACAAGGTGGTAGCAAATTCACTACATCGAAGTCATACAATTCTAACTACATCAAAGTCACATATCTAGCTTCTCTAAACATCTCACTACATCAAAGTCATACAATTCTAACTATTTATGGCATAAAAAAGGGCCAGAAGCAAGCTCTAAGGTTTCTTTATTAGAAGCTGGGGGAAAAAATATTCTTTTTAAAAATAAAATCAACAAAAACTTCATGGAAGTTAATTTTCTTTTACAGCAAAAAGATCTAAATCATAAGTTACCAATCTCCCAAACCCTTCTTTCCAAATACTTGCGGCATAAGCTCTAGATTAGCTCGCTCATGAAAATTCTGCAGAAGTACGAGTTCCCAAACAGATCAATATAAATATTCGAAAAATTTCTGCCTCTAGTCCCTCAATCATGTAATTCCCCTAAGACCCTAACCCTCAGGTATCCATTCTCCAGGCATAACTTTTATCATCACTCAAGAGTCAAGGAATCGAAAGATTCACTAACATTAACAAAATCATCACAAGTTGGACTTGAAATCTAGGTAAAGAGCTTCACAAGGCACACATACATGAATGCTAAACTCTATCTTCATCATTATTCCATATAAGATCTGTCGTATATTATCACTAGGAAGCTATAAAAAGAACCCAAACATGAACTTCTGCTAAACCAGGGCTGCTTAACTTCATATTAGTAATTTAGTATACATCCGTTGGTAAATGTGCTCCCACCGACTTTTTCTCTGTGTGTTTACTGTTCAATGAACAGTACCACACAGCTTCGCACGCTGCTGTCTGCGGGTTTTTTTATTTTTCCTTTTTTACTTTTCGGTTTTAGCTTTCTTTGTTTTAGTCATGCTTCTAAATAAAGTGGCTACGTTCTCATCAATTTTTGGTTTTTCTACAATTAATTGTATAAAGTTACTGTGTTCGATATGTTTTCTTATCCTCATATACGACAGTATGTTATGCAAACTATTGCTATTAGTATACTTACATTTACAAAGTAAATGCTTTTTAATTTATGTACATGTTATTTAGTTTTTTCCATTTAAATATCTTTAAACAACATATGAAGTCAAATTTTTTTATAAAGGTTTTTACCTTCTCTTTTTGGGTTATGGTTATAAATAAAGTGGATGTGTTTTCTTTCATTTTTTTCCTTTTACAATTAATTGTATAAAGTTAATACGTTGTCTACATGTTCATTTGTTTTTCGCTTTCTACAATAAAATGTATAAAGCTACTACGTTTTCATTTGTTTTTGACTTTCTACAGTTAGTTACTTAGTTGTATAACGTTACTACGTTTTCATTTTTTTTTTCGTTCTGGGTTTTAGCTTTTTTTAAGGTTATACATTTTAAATAAAGTAGCTACGTTTTTTTTCTTGTTATACATTTTTTTTCTTATTAAATTTATATGTTATTTTTATTTTGGTTACATATTATGTTCGTATAAAACTTATAGTTAGCCGTTATATCATTGTTACTGAAGTGTGGTTATTGCATTAATATAGTTATTGTTATATGTTATGTTGGTATATCGCGTATAGAAGGACATTATATCAATGTTATCAAAGCATGTCTTGTGCTGTTAATGTAAATATTATTTTACTATAAACTGCTTTTTAGGCTTGGAAAAAAGTTCTCGCGTCAGCACGCGGTTAGATATCCCTCGTTAGATACATTCGTCAAATAACCACATGTTCTCTTAACAGATATTTGTTAAAACTGATCATCAACTTAATACACTATTTAGAAGACAATAGTTTCGTTGGTGCCAGATGTTAGTAGTGCCTTTGGTGTAGATGCTTACCAAGTTTATAAGACACAAAAATGCATTGTTATCTATGTTAAAAGTCCATACTTCATGTAAGTCTTTGTACGTGATGTTTTGGACCAACAATGGATAGCTTTAAAATGAGAAAGAAAGCTGCTAGTGAGCATAATCTGTTCCCTTAGTCATTTAGATTGATATGCACAAAGTGTGGTACCACAGCTCCATTATTAACACAATTTCAACCACCAAACAATTCACCGCACCTTTGATTTTACTTTCCAGTTAACAAATTAATGCTGTAACCACATGATCCCTTCGAAGATGATCCCACTTTTCCTATACTAATTAGGTCAGGTTGTTATAAATTTGGCCAGTCGAACAACCTCAATCAACATATAGTAAATCTTAATACGCAAGGAGGTTGCAAATGCGCGTTAACATTACATCATAATCAAATAATTATGCGACAATAAAAGCTAGAAGAACGTTCAAAAGCTCCTCCATGGCACGCATGATCAGATTTTCAGATCCATAAGCTACCCTCTAATGAATTGTACCCTCATATCAAGTCATTCCTCTTAAATTCATAAACAAAAAACAGAATCTAAACATGAACTATCAATCATTCCCCCCAACCTTTCTTCCTAAAATACTCAGACAGCAGAAGCTCTATATTAGCTAGCTCATGAGAACTCTACAAGAATAAAAAGTTCCCAAGAAGAAGATCTAAACAGGAACTCGAAACACTTGTTCTTTCTCGACATTCAACAAATTATATTCACTAACTCCCCTAAGGCCCTAACCTTCAAGTTTTCAGGCGTAATGTATATCCACCACAATATATATACTGATTATACTCTACATTCATCATTAACTTATTAAAGACAAAAACGCCATAAATCAACCCTAGGAACCTCTAAAATGAAGCCAAACAAAATTATGTATAAATGTATAATCAAAGCTGCCTAAATTCATTCTAGATACATTTACCATATCAATTCATCAGGTAACCAAATGTACACTATTATTAACTGAAATAACGAACAATCGGTAACGCTATTTTCTATCAATGTCTAATTCAGATACAAACATATAACTATTGACCTATCACAAATACATATATAATTATGATATAAACAACATGATAATAATCATCATATAATTTTCATAAAAAAATACGAATAACAAAATTACCTAATTCCGGAACCGGTAGCGAAAATATAAACAGATTGATAATTCTCAGGCGGAGATATTTGATCAGTATCAAATCCTTTCCCCATAACAGGACTCAATTCAACAACATCACCTTTACCTAAACCACACAACATCTCCGCCGTAGATCCGGCGATACTTTTTATCAAAAACTCAAAAACACCGTTCTTATACGCAACTTCAGGCGGCGAAGCGATCGCTAAAAACGATGGCTTCTCAACGTCCGGAATCCGCACCTGAAGATACTGTCCGGCGACGGTGTACGACGACGCCACGTCAGCGACATCGGAAACGTCGATGCTGACATGAAATAACGATTCGGCGGCAGGTTTGACGTTGGCGAGACGCGCCGGAGTCCAGAGAGTTGTGTCCGGTTGTTGTTGACGGACGGCGGCGGTGATTGAGAGAGATTGACGGCCGCGTAGGATAGGGTTTAATTGGCGGCGAAAGATGGTGGCCATGGGGAAGGATTTGGTGTGGTGAGGTGCATGGGAGCTCTGGTGTGGATGCGTGTTTGGTGAGATGAGAGAGAACGTGCTGGTGGTGAGAGACATTTTGTGATTGTTTGTGTGTGTATTTTTTAATGGAGCGCCGCCGTGAAAGTTGGACGGTAGGGCGGCGAATGTTAAAGTGCGCGGGTGGTTATTTTAGAACGTACACGTGGCGTTGTTTTGGATATGGTGATGGATGCATTGGATAGATGTCCAAATGCCCAATAGCCGATTGTTCCTAGTTTGGTGCCCCATTTCGAGTTTACACTTGCCAACCATCAATACTGAACCTAGGGCTGTCAATACTTGACCCAACTCGAAACTCGACCTGAAACCGATCCGAAAAAAAAACGGGTTAGGGTTGTGAAATCTCGACCCGCCAACCCACTAACCTGATTTTTTTTGGGTTGGGTTCGGGTTGACCCGCCAACCCGATAACATTTTAAGTTTATATAATTTTTTTAACAGGTCGACTCACCAACCCATTTGACCTGCCAACTCATCAACCCACGACCCATTTGACCTGAAATGCACCCACCTACCCGCCAACTCACAACCCATATGACCTATTTGACCTGAAATTAACCCGTTAACCCGCCAACCCACTAACCCATTTGACCCGCCAACCCGAAAATCGACCTGTCAACCCGTCAAACGGATTTTTCACAGGTTGATGGGTTGGGTTCGGGTTGAAATTTCTGACCTGAAACTTTTAGTGAGTCAGATTAGGGTCAGATATTTTCGACCCGTCAACCCGCCAACCCTGACCCGCCAACCCGAACCCGAACTCATTGACAGCCCTACCTCACATACACATCCACTACACCCCTAAACCTAACCTAACACGAAAATAAAACATTAAAAACAAAGAAGAAAAAAAAGCTAATCACATGGAAAGATGAAACAAATCGTTGTCTACTAAAATCACATACACTGCACATGATCATCTAAAATCACAAAATTCACGTTTTAAACCCAAAAAAGTCGTCGTACAAAACAATGTTACATATATAATATATAAAATACTGTATATATAATAACCATCGCCACCCACTTACCAAAAACCAAACTCTCAACTCTCTCATTGCATCAGCATACATAGGATTTCACTCCGCCGTCATTAGTGATCTTACAACAACAAGACAACAAACATGGGTGATGATTCCGGCATGGACGCTGTTCAGAGACGTCTCATGTTTGACGATGAGTATGTTTTCATTTTTTTTTTATTTATTTTCATTATTCAGATCTGTTGTTACTTTTGGTCAATATTGCTGTTCCCAAAAAAATAAAAAATAATAAACAAATGATCCTTTCTTAAGATGTTTGGTCACAATATTAATAAAAACAGTTTTACTTAATTTCGATTTTTTTTTTTAATCTTTAATACAGATGCATTTTGGTTGATGAGTTGGACAATGTGGTTGGCCATGATACTAAATACAATTGTAAGTTTCTTTCTTTCTTTTTTTTTTTTTTTTAATGATTATCTATATATATAATCTGTTTTTATTTTATTGTTATGTTGTTTTAACAAGTTATTTATGGTTTGATCATGTATATTATCTGTTTCTAGACTTAAACAACCGACTATCCGTTGTTCACCTCACCATTGTCAATATATATATAACTCTAATTTTAAAAAAAATTTCTTAATTTCATTTTTGTTAATATAAAGGGCTTTGGTGAAATTTTCAGATACGTCTAATCCTATGATTTGTTGTATTTTTTTATTTGAAAGGCAAATATATACATATATGGGTGATAAAGCTAGCAAGATACTAGAAGTTATATCGATGCTAAAATGACAATAACAATGAAACCAACTCTATAAGTTATAATATCAATGGTATGACGGAATGTTATCGAACCGGAAACCGGCCATGTGGCTGGTTGGTTCAGACTGGTTAAGCAGTCTCAAAATTAACCAGCCGGTTTTGTATTGAACCAGAAACCGGTTGAACCGTTTCCTATTAAAATATTGCATGAGAATGGATTCGAACACAAGACCAATGGTGTGGGCTGTGATTGCCAGCAAGCCAAAGGCTTGTTGGTGTTAAAAAGTCCATTTAGTAGAAATATATCTTCACTTCTTTTTATAATGACATATTCTTTTGGTGGGATTCGATCTCGAGACCACCAGACTGGGAGTACATGAATCTGGCCAGCATGCCAAAGGACTGGTGCTGCTACATTTCTTCCGTTAGTAAATATATATCTTTCTAAAATATCTAAATTTTTCTAAATATATAAAATATGGACGGTTCTTCCAGTCCGGTCTGACCGGTTGGACCTTGAACCGGCCCCTTGACCAGTTCGAGGTCCGGTCCGGCTCTGAAAACATTGGTATGACCGTAAACTTACAATATTGACCAAACAAGTTCTGCCGTTGTATGTCTGTGGGACGGAACATCTTTTTCTGGGTTTTCATGAGAAAGTGTGTCTTGGCAGCCTTAGAAATGCAGTATATTGTGTCTACTGAAACCAATTTATAAAAAAACTGCAAAGACAGCTTCTTTGTGAAGCACTAAATCCCCGCTGGTTTATTATGAAGAAATCAATACAGCCTAATATGTGAAGACCAGCCTGACTTAAGATTCAAGGCTTAATTGGCGGAAAGTTACTTTACAACGAAACTGGTTGACTTATAAAGTGCTTTTGATGTAAATATTTTTACTACCTACTAACAGATACAGTAGAAAATAAGGATTAGTTTATCGAGTTATAATAGTTACCACAAGTGATTTGGTAATAGAAAGTGTCAAATTAACTAACCAATCAGTTTACTTAGTTTGACGACTTACGAATTTAGTGTCAAGTAAAATTACTGACCTACAGGCATAACACCTTGGAACTTCTACCTGTAAGAAAATAGAAGATAAAGTCATTGGTAGCTTATACGAAAAAGGCACTCTATTTTGTATTTAAAAAACGAAATAGTTGTTTGCAGGGCAACATGATGTTCATAGATGTAACTAGGGGTGATCACAATACGGGCCAATCCGGAAAACCGGACTGAAAGTATCCCGAAACCAAGTCAGCCCGAAAATACATGGGCCGGTTCATGGGTCTTATATTTGTGAAACCGAAAATTCATGGGCTGGGCCGGTTCTAACCCGTGAAACCCGTAAAACCCGAGTAACCCAGCATGGGAAGAAAGTGGCGTTGTGTTGCTCAATATTCATTTAAGAATTATTGTAGATTGATTGCATAATTAAGTTGACAGATACTAACACCAGTTAGATCAACAAAGGACGACTCCGAACCTGCCTTCTATACTTCAATAATGTTGTATTACAGCTGAATTAAAAAACAACCAGAAAATGAGAAGCCGCTAACCTCAGGAAAACTGTATAGATTTTCCACACATGACATTAGAGGAAGTGTAGCTGAAATTTGAGATGTTACCAAACCTTTTAATACCAAAAAGAATACTGAGAATAGATGGGTAAATTTTATGGCAAATGCCACATACATAAGATGAGCATTTCATATTAATAAGATGACACTTACCAAACTAAGAAGTATCTACTCTAGTGTTCTACAAGTAAATAAAAACAGCTCGGGATGTTGCTTGTGATGATACCTATGGCCCATTACAAACCTGTATTATATTCCAGAAAACTATAAAACATACAGTGAGCAAACTCAGCAAAAGTCACGTCTCGGGTTTTTAGCATTCAACCCGGCCCATTACATAACCAGAACCGAAACCGAACCAGTAATACATGGTCCTGTTTACGGTCCTCAATCGTAAGTTCGTAACCCATTTCAGTTTTGGTCCAGTCCGGGCCACAACCAGTTCGGTCCGGGTTTGAGCCCATGATCACTCCTAGATGTAACAAATGTTATGCGAACAGTATGGGGCTCCCTGTTTATGTTTATTTGATTAATTGAGTAGTCTTTATGAAGTTTTGCGTATTGGCAGTACAAGTGTAACCAGGTAAAAATGGTATAATTGCTGCAGTCTTTTGCATTTCTACGATGTTAATGTAATAATTGCTTCCTATTAGATTATTATCAACTGTCGTGTTATGATTACCATGGGCGTGATCATTATCGTCAATTCCTGAATATGCAGGCCACTTGATGGAGAAGATTGAAACAGGAAAGATGTTGCATAGAGCATTTAGCGTATTTTTGTTCAATTCAAAATACGAGCTACTCCTTCAGGTAGATTAATTTCAATTGATTATGTAGGTTTGCAGAAAAAATTGGGTCAAATGGGCTGAAAGTCTTCCAAAGTGTATTATATTATGGATAAAGCCTCTTAAATTATTTTAGTCAAATTAAATAGTTATTGGGATTATATAAATTTTGCAATCATATTTGAAACACTAGATGTTCATGAAGAAGCTAATATTTTTTAGACAAAAGGGTTTTGGGTCAACCAGACCCGATCAGATATGTACTAAACGTGTCTGTGTTTTCCCGAACTGTTTTGACTTATGACCCAACCCGCCCATTTTGCCACCTCTAATGAAATGTTATGTTTCTGTATAGAATTGTTATAGTTGTATCTGAATTATTGTAAGCCTTCTAATTTGTGGTGGTGTACTTGTAGCAACGCTCTGGAACGAAAGTGACATTTCCTTTGGTATGGACCAACACGTGCTGTAGTCATCCACTATATAGAGAAAGCGAGCTTATTCCCGAAAAAGTCCTTGGTAATGCAAAATGACATAATCCTGTACCTTAATTATGATTGAAAATGCATGCTCACTTGCTTGGAATCAGGGGTCAGAAATGCGGCACAAAGGAAGCTCTTGGATGAGCTTGGTATCCCTGCGGAAGATGTTCCTGTTGACCAGTTTATTCCCATAAGTCGCATGCTGTACAAGGCTCCATCTGATGGAAAATGGGGTGAACATGAACGTAACCTTTCTGTTCTTACCTTAAATCTTATAAATCTTAATATCTTGTTTTGATTGATTATATGCTTACCCTGTTCTACTTTGTCCCTCCAATGCAGGCACTTCATATGTAAATATGATATCCAAAAACTATAGTATAACAATTATCTGAACTCTTAATATTTGAACAAGGTTTAAGAGTTTTTATGCATTAAGTAAATACTTTTGGGGTTAGGGAAAATTTCAACCCTTTTGGCCCGTTTGATTCTTAACTTGATATTTTATTTGACCCATTTAACCACTTTGAGATAAAATATGACCCAGTCAACCAAATTATAAGTAAATGTGTCCAAATTGCCATTTTTACATTAGGCTTCTATCATATTTCAGTTTGACTAATTGTTAGACAACACATGCCAATTAGTTAGTGGGTATCCCATATGGTAAATTAGTTTGTCCCAAAATCGTAGTCCTCCACTCACAACCTCATATTGAACATTGTCTGGTGTTTATTTGGACAGAAATCAAAAAAGTTATAGAACTTCAAAATCATTGATCACTATTCATTCCTCTATGTATAAATAATTGATGACTACATTAATCTTTTAAGTTTCAAGACAGAAACTGTTATGAACTTTAAAATTAACAAGCATCGGTATAAACTTTGTTTTGATGTTGCCCGTTTAATATTCAAAATTGAAGTGGGATTCAAAAATGGGAAATAAGTATATTTTCAAGTCCAAATATATATTCAAATTCGGTTTACATTTTAGCACCAGATCCAATATCTAATTTTGCTTTCATTGTTTGATATTAATTTAAAGCTCAAAAATAATCTTTTTGACCTTAGAAATCAACCTTTTTAGTTATTCTTTAAAATGGAGAGAACTTTTCGAGGTGTGAATCGTATACTTGTGCTTATGTGTACAACACCTTTGATTCTTTGTTTTTTAGTAGCCTGATTGCAACAAAAGACCAGTCACCATCATTACGAGATATAAATCACAATTCATATGATCCCAAAAGTTAGACGTTGCAAAATAGGTGGGCTGGGCAGGTTGGGTTAGCAGTCAACTTGGATTACTTTCCAGTAGACGTTGAAATGGAATTTTCTTTATTTATTAAAGTTCATTTATAAATAGATATTGTTTTAACCATAATATAAAAAGCCTATCTATTACAACAGTAATTTATTTATTTATACAATAATATATAAAACAGTTTAGGGGGGTTTTATGCAGTTAAGATACACTTAGGTGATTCTACTTCTTCAACCCATTTCCTTTCAGTTAATTTTATTTGATTTTACCCGTCAGACTTGTCAAGATTGATCACCCAAAGTCACCCATTTGACTTAACTGATCAAAATTGCCACCTTTACTGAAAAACTAACTTATGTTGTTGACATATTTTTTTTCCAGTTGACTACCTACTCTTCATCGTGCGTGATGTTGCTGTGAACCCAAACCCAGATGAAGTGGCAGATATCAAATATGTAAACCAGGAGCAGCTAAAAGAGTTGCTAAGGAAGGCAGATGCAGGCGAGGAAGGTTTGAAGCTGTCCCCTTGGTTCAGGTTAGTGGTCGACAACTTCTTGTATAAATGGTGGGATCATGTTAAAAAAGGTACACTTCCAGAGGCGATCGATATGAAAACCATCCATAAGCTGATGTAAAAGTGCACCTCAACCGGCAGCTTTGGTACTATTAGTTTGTGTGTGTTATGGTTTCTTTTAAAGAAGTTTATACTACGTCTTAGCATGTTTGTTCTACGTGTAACATAGTACTTTTGGTTTTCTTATGATGAGTGTGATAATGAACCATGGATCATTTCAAACTATGGAATTTGGCATTATTGTTACCCTTGATGCCGTCCTGTTTTGATGATTATATGATTATATCAATAAATCATATATAGCTTTGAGTTTGTTTTGGTCTGATTAGATGGGACATCTATTTTTAACAAACGTACCTATGAATGGTTGATCCGTTTATATATGTGTTTGGTGTAATGGCCCAAAAATAACCAACGACCCATTAGTGGTACGGCCATGAAACAATATAAAGTAATATTTTTTCAAATTAACTATAATATTTTTGTTTGTGTGATATAATACTTGATGTAAAGTGTATAAATGGATTGAGTTGTTAATGTTTTTTCATTGATATAATTTCATTAAGTATTATATAAAACAAACAAAAATATTTATGGTCAAAGTTGAAAAAAAACCCCGTAAATCAAACTAGGACATTTAAATTGAGACGAGTATTTATAATGGGTGCTATAGGCCTATAGCAACCCCAACCCTTTCTTACTCCATCCCAATTGTCAATTATGTCTGAAAGTTTTCCGGACTTTGTGTTGTTTTTTCTCTACTTTTTCAAATTTTGTTTTTTTTTGTATAAGAGCATCAGGTATGATGAAGAGACGCAGAACCATCCAGAACGCCACCTCAGCGTCACATCAGCTTTCGCCATTTCATTAGTTTTAGGCTGTTATGGTTGCAGAACGACGCAGAACGCAGAACACCACTTTTTTTCATTTTTTATTTTCTTTTATAAATTACATAAACCATTTTTTAAACTAATTGTTATTCAATAATATATAAAA
>JAOXNX010000001.1:19523972-19539562 GCA_028566075.1 Solidago caesia | reverse complement strand
AAGTTTAAAACATCTCCTCCTTTGACTTTAAGGATCAAACTACCTGTTTCATTATATATGCTCATTTTTATTTATTGCAGTTGTGGAATAAATCAAATGTGTTCGTTTTTAGATAGTGCTGCCCCTAATGGTATATTTGGGCTTGGCATTGAGAAATTATCAGGTCCTAGCATTTTATCAATACCGAGATATGTAATTTTATTAATAACGAGTAATGCCACGTTTAATTGTACTCAAATACATTGGGCTAGGTTGACCCAAAAAAAAATATATTATTAGATATATGTTTAAAAAAACATATTATTTAAAGAATAGTTTAGTTTTCTTGATAACTTTTCGAAAAGACTACATTTAAAACTGACAACAAAAATTCTAACTAGCATAAAATGAGTATCACGTTGTAAATTATCGCCGTCACGGCATTCTCACGTACTGTAAAATGTTTCCGCTGCATCGCGCGGGTACTAGACTAGTATATATATATATATAGATGTGGGTTCCTGTGCGAAATGTGTTAAAATGCGAAGTGTGCGAATTGTATTAAAATGCACTAATATACAACTTAAATATTACTAACATGCAGTGTCGGTTGGAAAAAATGCATCTTAACTTCATCCCTGTCATCCATGGCAGAGCCATGGCACTAAGGGCAGCGTCCGCCGGTGGTGGTGATGGTGGTGGGGAAAAGGTAGAAACTGTAAAAAATGAAAAATAAAACACTTCGCATTCTTCGCACGTTAAGACACTTCCTACCATAACCTTCCCCTATATATATATATATATATATATTTTGGTAAGGATGTTAATTTGCTTTCCAAACCACCTCAAGTTGGTCTAGTGGTTAACACCATGGGATCATTACAAGGGATATCAGGTTCAAATCTCATTAAATACAATCTTCGAGATAGTCAAGAAAAGGTTTGGAAACGGTCACGGATGCCCCAATTAAAGCGTACATCTAAGTTAAAAAGACGTTCCAAGTAGCCCAAATACGGAAAAAAAAACTCATTCATTACCCGTTAATCTGCTCTCCAATGGATTAATAAGCTTATAACATGTTGCATCACTTTAACACTTCTTGAATCATCAGAATATAATAATCACAATGGCATTGATTCATTGAATCCTTTTAAAAGACCTAAATTTGCATTAGTAAGCAATCTAGTTTATAGTCCAAATTTTATACTCAAAAAGTGAATTCCAGATGTTTGGTTTCATAGTTAACTTTCATCTGGTGCATTTTACTTTCAAATGGTATTTCGCCGAAAGAATATAATCAATTGTGTAACTTATAACAAGTAAATTAAAAAAATACCATACTTTCGTCTCAGTTTACCTGGCTATGCACAATAGTTTCACACTGGAATCATGCCCTTTTGGCGTTTCTGGTATGATTTGGTTTTTATTTTAACCAAGCAAAAAGATGTTGAAGGATAATTCATCCTCAAATAATAAGCATTTACAAATTCAATTAATTAGCATTTACAAAAAAATTAAAATCTAACACCAACGAATCAAAGAATGGCTAAAACCCACAAATATGTTAGAACTTCATACGCGCTTCCGTTTTAAAGTTCTCTGAGACTGCCATGTCCACAAGATCAAGAATACAGTAAGGACTAAACCAGCAGTTGTCCAAAAAACTACCAGCCATGTTGGCATTGGAGTTGGAAATAAACCTGCAAACAAAACAATCATTCAGTCTAACATAAATAGTCGATGTTTGCCTTTTGAAGTCAAACAAAAGTAAAACTTGCATTTGTTTGAACTTATCATGACAAATTGCTTAATACCAAGACTTTGTAATAATGCAATAAGTAAGAGAATGTTGGTGCTAATTTTTTGTCAAAGATCCATTAAATATGTAAGTCAGGAAATTAGGGAGTTTGATCTTAAAAGTCAAAGATTGATCAATAATGGAAACACCACTCACCATGTCCAAACTTAATACAGATGAGTAGTTCAATGATGCAGATGGCTAGTGAAAGCCAACAAAAAGCTCCCACCTTTTTAACTGGTTTCCTGTAAACATATCAACCGGGAGAGCTAGAAGTTAACAAAAATACATAAAACAACCCTTCTGAGAAATAAATCATAATGAATAGTACTTAATCCTAAAAACCTTTAAAAAATACTATCTTCATGCATATTAGAGGTTACAAATTTGTCTTTTACTTTTGAATGGGTTAATTTTGGGTTGCATATTATCTTAAAAACTATCTTCTTAAAGTATATTTTCAAAGGATACAACCTCCTCAATCGTTTTATTCAAAGATTTAGATTATCAATGTAATGATATTGTTTTTTATTATAAGAAACACATTGGTTATTATTTATTAGAAAATAAACAAACTATATGTGGGTCAATCCAATCCAACCCAAGCTGGATTTGATTGTTACCCACCCATCTCGTCTCATAATAGATATAAATATGATTGAGAGAGAGAGAGAGAGAGAGGATTACTGGTCTTGTAGGTAAGAATTGTACTCTCGAATTGTAGGGATCGCAATCAGCCACCAAAGGACCAATCTATAGACAATGATGGGGTTTCGAGGAGGAACCCAAAGGCAAAACTTGAGAAAAAAGGTATTCATTTCAACGGTTAAGAAGATGATGCAAAGGCTAAGAACTTGGATGAACCGCCATGGACCAAGAAGTGGGTGCCATTCGTCTTTATCCCAGTGTGCAGGCGTAAATTGGCCCAAAGTTCGCTTTACCTGGTAAAAACATGGATTAAAGATCAAAATATGATTATAAGTTTTCTCTATGATTAAAAGACCAACACACTAACCAAAAGACCTATCATAGCATATTACTACTATTACCCTAAAAACAAGTCAACACTTGACTTTTTGGCTTCAAATTTTTAATCAAATGTATTAAAAGACGGACGTACTTTGCCATATATATTCGGTTGACGGCTTATTCCAACCCACTCGTATGTTTTACCATCAAAATAGCGAACGGTTTGCATTCCTGCCCAAATACCTACAATGTAAACAAAGTTCCATTATCATAACATTACCTTTAATGCTTCAACCAAAATAATAGTGATCAATACATATTTTTAAAAGTAATACACATAATTCATTGATGGAATTTTTAAGGTCCCAGGGTGTATCAGCAGTATTAGGGTGATGCAGAAGACAAAATATGTATCAGCATCTGGATTCATAAAATAGTAGCAACCTGTAACGAGCTTTTAGGAAAAAAAGTAGTAATCTGTAAAGAGCAACATAAAAAAGACCAACGCTGACAATTTTTGCCTAGGCTTTATGTTATAGCTAATCTGAGCAAAAACTAGAATTTTTTAGTCCATTTCCCAGCTACATGTTGTAAACATACGTAACATATTAGGTTTTGTGGTTACTCACCAAACCAATTGCAGATTAATATGTCAAGAATAATGCTGTCCCACCAGCACTCGTTGAAATTTGGCAGCATATGGCGAAAAGTTAGCTGAAAAAAAGAAAGTATTACATCAATTCACATGAGTAGTTTAAGATTTGAGATATATGATCCATGAAAAAAACATAATCTCTTAAAAAGCATCTGGGTAATGAAGAACATGGCTAGAGGTTAACTTGTAAGTTACTAACCTCCATAAACTCAAATCCAATTGATAAGACCCACAAAAGGGGTTGATTACGAATCATTATTGCTTTTCCCCACCACCCGAAGACGTGAGCAGGAACAAATTCATCAAAAAGTGTCTCCTGCAAAACCCAAAGCAATTTAGTGATCTGTAAACTCTTCTGTCCCAAAAAATCAACTTTTGACTTGGATGTATATAGCTATTTTAGTTTCAAAACAAACTTATAATATTTACTACAGTGTTACTCGTTATGTTCTCTATGAACTCTAATTTGTTACATACGAGTTTGACATTCAAAGTCAAAAGAGGAAAATTAATACAAATTAGAGGGAGGACGATTTGTGTGACAACTAATAACCATTATATTTAACTATGACCAAGATTCTTTATTATATACGAGTATAACTTTTAGTTAAAAAGTGAATCACTAATCATTAAATGCACAAGAGTTAAAAATAAACTCGTTTTTCGAGGAACATGAGACTAGACAAAGTAATGCTGAGATTGTGAAAGAAGAAATCATACATAAACATTTATAAACCTGTTTGTTGGATTATCAGCTACATAGATACGACAATCAGTGCCATATGACCTCTCGGGAAGTTCTGATAAGATATCAACAAATAATAAAGTCAAGCTACCGTTTAAACTACTTTATATGAAAAAACTAGATGTGGCAAAATGGGCAGGTCAGGCAGATTGGGTAAGGGCAACAAGTGATCTATTGGTTTGGGTTGGTTGGATTGTGTTGACTAGTCACAACTTTGTCTATTTTTACTTTCCTATAATATCATTAATGTGTTGAATGTGATCAGAGGACTAAACTGTTACAATAATAAGGTAAAGAAATGACTTATGAGGCTGCATGACTTAAAAATACACCTTGGACACTTTCAACCCATTCGAGGCATTTGACCCACCAAGTTTTAGCCAATTCTATTGATTTTACCCAATTTGACCCTTTAGAGATATACGAAATAACCCATTTATAATTAAATGGATTGAAACTGCCACCTTTAAAAAACAGTTCAAACATGTAAATAACTCAAAATATGTTACCAATGCCAAGATCGGGGTGGAGATACTTCATGAATTGCCTAGCACTGTCACGAGTCTGACAATAAGCATCAACAAAGCAAGTTTTAGTAATCATCCCACCCACAATGCAAAATTTAACGAGGTGGCAATAGGGAAAACGTACAAATTTTCCCAAATAACAATTTTAAAAAAATCTGACAATTGTGAACGATTCATATAACGCTCTAAGCAGCAAAATAATGTTACATATGTACAGTAAAATAACCAACCTGGAAAAGCAAAAATGTTAGAGCCACAAGGTAAATAACAGCCAAGCCATGAACAAGGCGCCAAATTGCTGGGTGTGGCCTAATTAGTAACCTGCAAGACCATGAGATAGAAAGAGTGTCAATGTGTCATGCAAGAGATTCAAAATGCCCATAATACCCTTGCAAAGTCAACATGAATACGGACAGCTTTTATTAAAAATACAATGGGTCGAAAAAGCAATCTAATTAAAATATGTTTTAGAAAAGGAACGGTGTTTCTTTAATGGACATCCCTGTGAGATAAGAAGATCAATTAGCTTACTAGCAGAATGTAATTCAATAAACCCGCAAAATCTCATGAATCATACACATCAAGATGTATAAAAAGATTAAAAATATACAGTTATGGAAACTTACGTAGAAGGAGCTTGCAACAAACAATAAGTCAGAAAAACTGCAATCATTGCCCATATTCCCCTTCAATAAGAAATAACATTAGAATTTCAACTTTTTGGATGATTAAACTCATGCAAAAGAGATACCTATATAATCTATAACATGAAAAAGCTCACCTTTTGACTGATGTAACAAGATCAGCCGACGAACTACCTTCAGGATCAAGAGCTCCACTTGCCCAACTGAGAGCAGATTCAAAAAGTGCATTTAAATTATAAAAAAAAAAAGAATAACTTTAAAAAACTCATTCAGAAAACTAAGTTGTCATGAAACCTGTTCTTCTTTTGTTCAATAAAAATTGCAATGACACCGGAGGTTTTATGGTCAGCGTTTAACTATTAGTCAGATATTTCAAAACTCTTTCTTTATGACACGATAGGGTAATCTACAACAGAACATTAAAAAGTTTGGTATAAAAAGTTTCAAATTATACGAAGTAAGGGTGCAAATTTCATGGCTTGGAGGGAGTCTGAAATGAAAAGGCTCCTATGGAATTAACTTTTTGTTTTTAACTATTATGATGATAACTCCATGGCAAACAACGCATAATCAACCAAAACTGCTTGGTGTTTAGCTTGAAAAAAAAAGGTAAATCATGATCAAAACTCTGGTCTTTAGCATGTTGCATGCACTATATTAAATTAAACTTACATAAGAAAGCATGCACCAATGAATAACAATGAGATGGTTCGAGGCTTATAAGCCCAAGCCGTCCATGGATCGAGTTCATCATCAGTAACTGATATGCTCACTTCACCATTATAATGAGCAACATGATCTCTTCTCCTTCCTCTCCTATGACCATTAACCTCCATAAAGCTGTTTAATGTCACCCAATCTTGATCACTACAAATGACAACATTACCATTTCAGAAAATTTCACCCAAAATTATATATTCGATCACTAAATAAAATCAGTAAGCAATGAGAGTGAATTCTAAAGTCTAAACAATACTGAAACATTCCCATTTCACTCAATTTCACACAGAATTATCTGTCGAAACTAACCGTGATGTAATCAATGACTTTTCAAAAGCTAACGAGGTATACGTGTACCACACGAATATATAAGACCCATAGTGCCTAAACGAATTTAGGTAGATAGAGATTATAAAGGATAAACGACATAAGATTATCATCTCGTAATCAAACACTTAAAAATTCAATGGTACCAAAGATTTCTAGAAAGTGACATTCAACTTAGAACAAATATAGTTACTAGCAGTCACGGATTCGGAATAGTGCCAGCTGAATAGAACATATATCCAAAAAAGTACTTCATGAGAAGTAACAATTGTGTCCAAAAATATTCATAAAAAAAAAGAATCTTTTTAGTAACCAACAATTCATTTCTGTAGAAATCAAGCTTTTCAAACAATAATTTCATCGAATTTTCTCGAAAAAACATCCATTTTTTACAACATAATTCAATTGCCCACATATTGGTTTCCAATCAAATACCCATACATAAATCATAAATAAATAAATAAAAATAATCTTGAAAACAAAATGTGATGCATAATAAACAAAGCCCACTTAAAATTTCAATCCAGGATTAAAAACGCAAATAAATAAACTTATGAAGAGGTAATAACACAGAGTGCATGAAAATGGATAATAAAAGGTACACATAATTATTAAAAGTACACACGCTCACAGACTTACATGTACAACAGAAACAGATTAACAACAAAGATATATATAGAAAGAGAAATATAATATATATATATTGTAAAGAGAGATAGTGATTTATTACATAGAAATTTAGCCCTAGCCACAAGTTAGAATGAAAAAAAATGGATTCTTGGCCGTTGGATCTCTGAAACTCAAGATTTGAATAATAATTATGAAATAATTGTGAAAAAAGGTGATTAATAAGGGTTTGAAAGGCTAAAAGCTAACTGGGTTTTTTTTTCTCTATCAATTTTGAGTCATAAAAATGGTTTCTTTGATGAATGTGTGTGTATATATAGATATAGATACAGGGAAGGTGTATGTGTACATATATGTATTGGTAGGACAGAGAGAAAAGGGAGAGAGAGAAAAACAGTGATATACTCTATTTGTGAAGAAAAAGTACAATGGTCCAGATAGAGAATTATGATAATTTTTATTATCTATATCTATACTAATATATATAAAGCATGAATCCCTTTTTTTTTCCCCTCAAATTATAATTTTAGACTAGCCAAAATATTTTTCTCCTCTATTTATTAATTCAAAATTTTTACTTGATATACCTATAATACTCTTAATGAAATTAATTTACAACATCTACTTCTTAACTCCTAAAATAACTACATACTCATCTTACATTAATAACCTTTACATTAATAGTTTACACTACTCGCCGCTGATACCACCATCAGTCTGTCGCCGCCACCACCATACCGCCGCCGCCGCCACAATCACCGCCGCATCGCATGGGCATTCGTCTAGTATAAGAAAACGGATTTATTAACATATTTGTATATTTATACTAGAAGGTACCGCGTAACGTGACAGTCCCGAATAATCATGGACGAACCTGTTATTAATATGGTGGCGCAGATGGGGATGGTGGTGGTGATGGGGCTGATGATTTGACTGGACCGGAAATGGCGGTGGTGATGGCACAGACGATTGGACTTGACCGGAAAGGAAAAATTAAACTCCTTTTTAAAAAATTAAAGATAAAAATAGAATTGAAAACATATATGTATTAAATAGGCAAAATAATAACTAAGGTACGTTCAAAAAAAAAAAGGTAGTAAGGGATGCCCATTTATAAGTAGATTAAAGTCTTATTCTTAAAAAAAGATTAAATATTTTGTAATATAATATAAAAGTATTGATATATAGTATGTGTGTTTGTTTTTTACTGTGTAAGTGTAACTTTCCACCATTGATTATTTTTTGGTATGATAGTTGATTGATGCCTTGATATAGTTGATGATATCCGAATAATTAGATTCCTATGCTTGCTTTATTCTATTACCCACTATAATCTTCTTTTTGTTGTATTTTCTTTCATTTTTAAGAAAAACGTTTTTTACTTTACTTCTGGAACCAAAGAAAAAAATAAAAAAGGTAATGTGATTTTGTTGATGTGGGAAGATAGTAAAGTCCCATATTGACTTTTTATAGTAAGCTAATTCTGTTTTTGAATGAAATGAATTTATAAATTTTTTTTTCTATTGGAAAGGGCTTTTCATGAAAAGAGTTAGCAAAGATGATCTATGTGTTGTTTAAAACATATTATCATGGACATGCACAATGCGACGGGATCGATCACTTCGTAATTGATAATGAATAATGGTTGGCGTAACTTATTACAATTAACGACTTGTTTTATCTATATAATTAAAATTATTACTGGTGTATGTGAAATAAATTATAAGAGTGTGAAATAAATATTCATGATTGAAAGTAATTAGTATTTTGAAGATGAGTGGTCATGATTAAAATTTATGAGTATTTGAAAGATAAGTGGTTATGTTCAAAATTTATAAGCGTTTGAAAGATGGATGGTTGCGACTGATTAACAACAGAATATTATATTAGTTGGGAAAAAAAGAGTGTAATTAGTTAAATGTATTATAAAAAGTATATATATATACGTTACAATACAAGATATAAATTAGTGGAAATGTATGAGTTATGGAGTATATGTTAATTAAACATTTAAAGATTGACATATAACATATTTGTATTTAGACTTTTTAAACATACATATATAATCACTTTAAGAATACCATGTCATTTGAAATCTTCAACAACTTTGTAAATATATATTCAAAAGAATAAAATAATATAAATATATATAGTTATTTCTATGACTTCTAAACTCTTGTAACTTTTCATTCTTAACGTTTCATCTTATCTACGAGGCTTCTCTCTAGAGTGTCCCATCAGTTGAATTTCTTTTTTTCACTTCTTGAAAAATTTAATTTATATATTACAATCACGATTAAGCATGTTGGATAACTATATTCAAAAATTAGATATTTTATAGAGAGGAATTTGAATCCTAACTCTTTAAACTATATGTTTGTCCGTTTGTATTCATGTGTTTATTCATGAATACCATGAATACAAACGGACAAACATGAACAAGACAATTTTTTTAATGAATGAATATGAACACAATTTTATATTCATTTATTTGTTAATTAAACAAATAACTATAAACAAATCTTCGTTCATATTCATTCGGTTTATTTGTAGCTCTATCTAAGAGGCGGTTCATTTATAGCTTTATCTGAGAGGCAAAATAAGAATTGGCTTCATGGTGATGTAAATAACAATTTGATCTACAAGTTTGACCATTGTTTGAGTTTTATACAAAAAATTGTTTATACATTATACATAATTAACTTTTATATATGTCAATAAATATAAAATTATAAATAAATTATGTATGTCATAACATGTTAATATAGTCCTTAAGACTATAATTAACAAAACTCGAATTATCATTATGATAAACAAATAATTAAATAAACTTATCTTATGCCATGTTATGAAGCTGTTGATGAATGATGATAATATGGCTTTTATGTTTAAACCATTGAAACGAGAGTACTTTTTTGTTTTTTTTACCATAAAAAAGAAGTTACAAGATATATTTTTTAAAGTTTCGACTTTTCTAATAATATGTATAGTAATAGTAATGTGCTTTTTAATGGACATCCTTGATTTGTTCATTACCTCTAGTGATTAAGACATTCAAACAAGTTCATTCTTCACTCACTGGTATTCTTTTTGTATTTAAAAGGTGTATCATTGTCTTAACTTCAAATATTTATTCTAAGTAATAACATATGTGACTAATTTGGTAGGACTAAAATCATGTTTAAAATTTTGATGTTGATAAATAAATTTCACTAATGTTTTCTTTTAGTCTTAACCTTTGATCCATTATGTGTCTTAATGCCAAAATTTTAAACATGTTTATAGGCTTACCAAATAGTCACATTTATCATTTATTCTTTGTCATAATGAGTCATGACCAACTGGTACCGTCACCATTCTCTTAGATCCTCTATGCGAAGCATTTGAACATGGATTCAAATCTTGCAGGCCTCGTACATGAAAGATTTATGGTAAATGGGTGTTTCATTGACACAATAGCAATACGAATTGTGAGCGAGTACCATTAAAATACCGAGGATCAAATGTTCACTTCATCTACTTTATTTTTATAATGAGTCATGACCACCACTAGAAACTTTATTATTATGCTATGACCATTATAAGACGCGTCATAGGTTTTTCATCCTTTCCTTAAGATTTTTAGACTAAAGGTATCAGGCTTCTTGAGGGAGAGAGGACTTTGTGACGCTATGTCACATCTCAAGAAGCCATTCAAAAAAAGGGAACGGGGCGTCTTGTTAGTATGGGGCATTTTGTGACAAGTGGCAATATATAATTGGTTGGGTGTATTAAAAGTGAACCGGTGTGTGTGTATTGTGTATTA
Organism: Solidago caesia; assembly: GCA_028566075.1. Lineage (NCBI taxonomy): Eukaryota > Viridiplantae > Streptophyta > Magnoliopsida > Asterales > Asteraceae > Solidago > Solidago caesia. Next base: position 19,528,766 of record JAOXNX010000001.1, on the reverse strand, counting down.
AAAGTAAATGTGTGTGTATTGTGGCGCCCATCCTACAGATGCCACTCCCACCCCATGCAACCTAGGGGGGCCGGTGTATCCGGCAGAATGCAGGCATCTTGAAGCCATGCCGCCATGTTTGCCGCCTCATACCCTTCAACCTTAACACATGATGATAATGGATAAGATATTGATCGGGTAGAATTATATTCACATTTAAATCTTTTATCAACTGTTAGTTTGTATCTACAACGTCCAATTTTCACACACGGATAATTGTGCGTTGTAATTTATTGAGTTAAACCAAAAAGGGGTCTCAAGGTGTTTATATGCAACAAAAGTGACAGATAAAAAATACTACAACAAATGTCGTCTATAAAGAAGTATTACAAAAGATGAAATATAATATATGTTTTTTTGTTACATATAATTAATAATTCATCTTATCTTGAAAACGTCGTAAATATCATGTGTATTTGACACGGGTCTAAATATAGTTTAAGTCTATATTATATATATATATATATATATATATATATATATATTAAAATCAATTCATTGGAATTCGTGTAAAGAATAGTAACATATATATATATTTTTATTTTTGCTAGGCGCACAAGTTTTTTTTTTGTTTTATGTTTTGTCCAAATTCTCTTTTTTTTTTAGTTTAGATTTTTTTGATTTTTATAGTTTTAATAGTTTTGGCTTTTACGATTTATGGTATATTGTTTAGCCATTTATTTATTGTGTTCTGCTATACATATAGTAACTCTGGACAAAAGTTTTAATTTTCATATTTTAACTAACACGTGATAACCTTATTTATTATTATTATTATTATTATTATTATCATTTGTTGTATTTTTAACCAACTACATGTTCACTTGAAAAAGTTTATAATTTTTTTAACCCCCGGCCCATTAACGAATAAGCTTTCAGTAACTGACGCCGCCCATCGGGCGAGGCAAACCTCTTATTTTTAACACATTATATCATCCTTATCGAATTGTCGTTATTAATATTAACAATATTTCATTGTCATATTTTTTCTATTGTTGTTACATACTATATTCATAACACATTATATCATTTTTCTAAAAGTGTCGTTATCGTTATTAATATAGTTATTGTTAGACATGTTTCGTTATTTCTACTAACACAATTATTTTAATAAATTTAAGTAAAATTTTTTTATAAATTGTTCACAAACGTAATGTCTCCTCGGGCAACGCCCGTGTGACATTTCTCGTTTATATTAATAAATTTCAATTCGTCATTCATAATCATATCTATTGGATGAAGCATGTAAATGGATATCTAATAGATATATAATAATAAAAAAAAATGGTTAACAAATAGTACTAAATTTTAAGTGAAAGTAAAACATAGTTTGTTACAAGTAACAACAACATAAACACTAAACAATACAAACAATATTTTGTTAGTGATAAAAAAAATAAATTTGATGTTTATTGTTGCATTGTTAATTTTTGATAATTTAGGTGATATAAGGTAGTGTAATCAACATTTTAGTGGAAAAAAAAAATTAAACTCACTATAACAATAACACGCTTATAAAGCATGAAAATTCTAGAACTAATTGATTTGAAAATTAAAAAAGAAAAAAAAACAAACTAAAAGGTTTGTTTTCATTCCAAACAATTTACAGCTTTATAGTTTTAAATGTTTATTTTTTGGTTGTAAATGGATAATATATGAATAACAAAATGTCATTCATATTTAATTTCATTTTGTTTATTCATATTCATCAATGGTGGATCAGCTACATATCCAACAAGTCGAGTATCCATCATCATCTCTAAACTTTGATAAATAAATAAAAAATGAAAACAAAAAATTATCATGTCTAAACACAACTCATACCCTAAAAAGAGACACGGGCAAAAACCTTTTGCTTTCCTTTCTACTATTTGCAATTATGAAAAGAATCATTATCTACTTGGTGTGTTGGTTATATTTCTCACTCTTTATAGTGTCTTTTCTTTTTGCCTTTATAAATTTAACATCTAAAGTCAGGGGTGCCTCTTGCTTTCATGAGCCTTAAAAGCCAAAATTTAAAATGGGGAATTTTGTTGTATATATCATTATATTGTAAACCACTTGTGCAACAGCGCAGTGGCCAGCGCCAACTTGCGACCCCCATGGCCCACCAGATGAAGTCCCTTGCAAAATAGTGGGACGCAGGTTTGAACCTCATACCTGGTGGGTTATGGGACTAAGTTGTTTCACCAGACATAGTTGCTATGGGAGTCACACTATGGGTACCAATGCGGTACATGGGATTTAGGTGTTCCCATCCAAATACACTTTTGCAAAATATATCATTATATTGTATTAAAATTATACAATAGAATTTCTTTTGTATATATGTACATAGTGCATTAAAAAAAATTGGGGTCTTAAAAATCTAGAGCCTGAAGTACTGGTTCTACCAATTGTATCCTTAAGACACTCTTGTTACAATAGATTTTTCTTTATTAAAAGAAAAGCAACAACTTGTGCGCGCACACACATATAATGTTCGTACGATGTACAGATTGACGATATGTATGTGTAATATACATCCTAAAAAAATAATTCTACATATAAAGAAAAGTAAGTAGATAAGGTGAGAAATATTTATAAATGATCACGAAAGACACGATCGACACAAATTTATGTATAAGAAATTATTAGTTCAAAGTAACTAAAAATTAAGTATATAATTCATAATAGATAATACAGTAACAATAATGAAGTTAGAATGAGATATAAACCATACCAGATGGTTATTCCATTATCGAAGTTATAATTTTAAATATACAAAAGCCAATAAATAAAAAATTGTCATTATGTACTATATTAAAAGTCATTGGAGTAAATAGTAATTTTTTGTCTTTACATATACTTTTAGTATATATATATGTATATGATTTACCAAATATAAAACAAACCTTTTATTGGTAGGAGTGGTAAGATCCCCCATCTTTTTCAAAAAGACTCCGGTTCAAAACTTGCACTCTTTCCTCCTCTTATTTTCCCCCCCAAAATTTAGATTTTTGGCCCTCTTTCTTTTGGTTTTCTTTTTTTGTTTTTTGGAATTTCTAGAATTTACAATTTTTACACCTCTTGGTTTGTTTTTTTAGATTTTTTAAATTAACATATATAACCCTTAACTTTAATAATTATTAACATCTACTGTTTTTTAATTTTTTGTTCTAGCTTTTTGTTTTTATTTTAATACTGGATTTTTTTATCATTTTTTTTATACTTTGTAACAATTTGATTTTTTGTAACATATATTTTATAGTTTTTTGGTATTGTTATAACTTTTGTATTCTTTTTTTTTTTTGTAACGTTTTGTTTTTTTAACATATATTTTATAATATTTTGGTATTTTTATAACTTTTGTATTTATTTTTTGTAACATTTTGTTTTTTTAATATATATTTTGTAATTTTTTGTTTTTTATAACGTATGTAACATTTTTGCTTTTTAACTTTTTTTGGTTTGCAATATCTTTCCGAAATTTTATCTTGATTTTTTGTTGTGGTTTTATTTTGGAATTTTTAAAAAATATTTATTTTTTTGTGTTTTTTGGGAATAAACATGAACATGCTTTTGTGATTGTGATATGCCTAAAAAAAATGAAAACGGATATTTGAGGCAAAAAAAAAAAAGGTACCCGTGACAACACGTGGGTGAACCTGCTAGTTTCCATAAATACTATGAACTAATACCATTTAATGATTGGTTTTTAATTTAATTACACAAATAAATTATCGACATGTTAAAGTATTTAGTTATTTTTTACTAACCTATATGTTAGATCAAAGTTAAAGGGAAGTGATTGTTATAGAAATAGGAAGTTTTAAATTTTAGTTTTTAAGACATGTTTGTCTGCCAATAATTTTGATATTATATTTTAACGATTAAGTTTATAACAGCAACTAAGTTGTGTTAATAGATAATTGGTATATTAAAAGTATTATATATTTGTATTTATCAAAGTTATAACATACTTAAATTACATGATAAAATGTAAGAATGTTAAATAAACAAACCAGTTTTCATAAATAATTTTGAAATAAACAAAAGAACCATGTATAAATTTTGTTGAAATTACCTATTTACGAATATGTGAATCGATATTCAAATAGTTAAGTTGATATAATGAACATAATAATTTAATTCAGGTAAAGTTATTGTATAGTTTAAATTTAAGTGTATAAAAATTCAAATAACTATTTGGTGCAAGAATTTGATATAATATATTAGAGATAAATTTATTTTGATTTTAAAAAACTTTTTTTTCCCACCAAATGGTGCAAAATTTTGATTTAAAGATACTCTAGCAAGTGTCATATTTAATGTCAAATTAATTTTTTATTTGTTACCAATAAATATCAATGTATGCTACTGTGAAACATTATGATGCGACGAGTTATATTTTTTTTACGGGTTAATCACTGGTTCACCAAAGTACTTTTCTTTTTGTACATGATTGCACGATAAACTTTTTTTTATTGATATATGTTTTCTATAAACTTTTTAAATTTGTACATGGTTGGTACTTAGATGACCTGTTGACTGGTTCAACAAGTCACCCAGGTACCAACAACGTATATATTTAAAAGGTTTGTAGGGAACATATATATCAATAAAAAAAAATTATGGTGCAACCATGTGTTGGTCCTGATCGTTTAGTATATGTATTTAAACACGTAAACAACAACTTAATGAAAATTAAGAACACACGTTAATTTTCAATGGGAATTCTTTATTAAATGAATAAAAAGAATTACAAGAAGTAAT
>JAOXNX010000001.1:19501298-19515010 GCA_028566075.1 Solidago caesia | reverse complement strand
AAAATTCTTAAAAATTATTTTTAGTGTAAATTACACGGATGATACCTGAAGTATACACGAAATTACGGGTTTGATACATCACGTGCACGGCACATGGCTTGACTTAACGGCCAAATAGACGACCATCAGAAATAGGTACCGTACGCGTAGAAAATTGATACTTGGGGTATGGTCCGAGTAGAAAATCGCAACTTTATACCTGGAGATTAATTTCGGGTATACCTCAGGTACCATCCGTGTAATTTACTCTATAATTTATGAAAAGACATATATTTTAATCGAAAAAGTTTATATAGTTTAGGGGCTAAGTTAAAAAATAATAATGTTAATTAGTTAATTAATTAATGACTAGTTGTTATCCAAGATTTAAAAAAAACCAATTTTGTTTCATTGAGTTAAGTTTGTACTTTTTGCTAAGAAACATGTATATCACAAATTTGATAATCAAGTGGACAAAAGGGGGTTGGAGACTTGGAGCGCAAAGAAGACAAAATGAGGGTGTAGTGACACGGGCCACATAAACAAGATTAAAAGTGCACTAGGCCTATGAGCAAATGGACAAAAATGCTTCATCTTCTTCATTTCTTCCCTAGTTTTCTTCTTTTATAATCACCGCTCGTCTGCAAATTTTTTCTATCTTTTCAAACCACCAGGCCTGAATGTTATCCCCAAATACAAGAATAGGACGTGAAGGTCCTAACCGAATTTGTACGTAAGTCCTCGAAAAAATTATTACAGTCTCTAAATTTTTTTCGAAACTAAGGTAAGTCCTAAGACCTACCTACTCGTACGGTAGATCCGCCCAAAGACATAACCTGCTAAATATTTCATTCGTTCAAGTGCTTGTAACATATACTATGCATTTGCAGATAACTACTACTAATACGAAAGAAGGAACGAAGCATGTAAATTCCGATTTCAATTTCAAAAGAAAAACAAGGATACAATAATGAACATCATTAAAAAAATATAAAAAAAATTGACACATAAACGTTACAACACTAAGACATACAAAGAAACTGGAAACTGGAAACTGATAGATGTGGGGAATACAAATTTCACATGATGTTTCACCAAGAAATACCCTGAAAAACACACTCAGAGGCTAGTCATCGTCACCGGGGCAACGACAACAGCACACAAATTTCACCACGGCCTTCACACTCCTTGACAGTACATTTCCACGAGCAGGAACGTTTCTCTGGCTTTCCGTCATTTTTTCTGCTTTGAATCAAGTTACTAGAGTATTGATATATGGTAAATGTGTTTATATAGAAGCATTGAGGTTCTTTATATAGATGATGAGTAATGTTTCCATATTTTCCTGTTAAATTCAGGGTGGTTTCCATGGATTTTTCTTCGTTATCAGCTAATTTGTTTTTGTATAAGACGGTATCATCAAAAATCAAAGTTCCTGGAAATTAGTTGATGATCGATATCACCTGGTATTGCTTGTTCACATTTTGCTTGCTTGTTCACATTTTGCTAGAGTTGTGTGTTATAGAAATTTCGTATAACACACACACCTGGTGTTGCTTGTTCACATTTTGGCCCTCATCACACCCATATATATATGTTAGTTTCCAATGGTTTTTGTTGAAGTTTCCAAAAAAATGCATTTGTATGAAAAGGAAAATAAAATCAAAATTCCCAGTTTCATTTCTCCTTCCTGCTTCATTTTGGTTTTTAAATCATGTGTTTATTGTTCTCAAGGGAATTCGAGTCATGTTAATCTTACATTACGATTAACATTGACCAGTTGACCCGCATCTTTATCTTTACTCCCGTATAAAACAAAATACCCCTTACCTTTTTTTCAACTTTCTACCTTTGAAATACCTAAAATGAAATGTCTTTACTAATACAACTAACACTATTCATGATTCTACTGAATACCCAATATACCCTTATTGAAATTAATTTACAACATTTACCCTTTAATTTCTAAAATAACTACACTACCCCTTTTACGTCAATAACCTACACTACTCGCCGCTGCCGCCGCCACCACCACCAATAGTCGCCACAACCACTAACCGTTGCCGCCACCATCACGCCGTTGCTACCACCATCGCCGCCACGTTGCATGGGTATTCATCTATGGAAGTTAATCTTTCTAATGTCACATTTGTTGTTTAATTTTTATTTTAACATTTGCTTTTAAGAATCAAACCTTGTAAATAAATAACAATATTTAATCATAAAAACAAATAATCAAAGTTAAGACTAACAACAAGTACCCAAAAAAATTTGTTATTTAAATGTTTTAAAACTCTTTTTGTAGAAACTGTTAAGATAATCAACCAAATGATAAAATAGTTACAACCATATTGTAAAAAAAAAAAAAATCTAATATTATTTGGTTGAACATGAACATCATAGCAAAAATGAAAATGAATACAAGCACAATATTTTATTTGTTTTGATAAACTTAGATATATATCATTATCACAATTATCTTATCAATATTTATTTTTATCTTCTTATTTAAAGTCATATGGATTATTATATAAAGACATTAATTTGATAATTTCATTACTTTTAGTTTATCATTATAAAAACTTATAAATGTAACTTTCATACTCTTAATTCTATGCAGTTTAGGAGTGTTCATCAAATAATTAAACAGAACTGAACCATAGCGAGTTGACCGATTTCATACTTTTCAAGCTGTCAAGTTTGACATAAGCTAATAAAATATTTGTGTTAAAAATATAACCTAAACTGGTCCACTTTAAAAAGTTAAGAACAATTAATTAAATTCGTGCAAACAACAGGGGCCATCCATGTAAATTACTCTTTATATACTTATGACCTTATCTTTAATCCTATATAAAAGGGATAACCCCCCGCCCCCTTTTTTTTCCTCAAAAAAGCAAGCAATGTTCCTATTTTACCCCTTACTTTATTCACTAATTTAAACATCTCCATCTAATATACCTATAATACCTTTAATGAAATAATTTACAACATAGATTCGCCAACCCTTAAAATAACTACACTACCCCTTTTACATTAATAACCACACCACCACCGTCGCCACAGTCGCCACCGCCGCCACCACACCGTCGACATTACCATCATTTCCGCTGCATCATAGTTAAGATTAGATATCCATCTTTTATTAACAAGGAGTGCATGTTCACATGACAAAGCGATAACAATGAGTGGGGGGATTCCAAATTCTTTAATTGAGGACCACAAAGTTCTTACCATATATATATATATATATTTATTTACATTGGTCCAATTTGACCTCAATACCCATATGGTCAAAGGACAATATAACACTTGAGTTATTCTCTTTTTGCTCAAACTTTGTCTCCAAAATAAAAAAATATAAAAAAATAAAAAAAACCCCAGCGAAAGTACTCTAATAATTTTGTTTCTCTAGGGCCATGTTTGTAAGTATGTGAGGCTTTGAGAAAGTGTTAGGATTTGAGAAAGTGAGAGGTCATAGCTCTCATCTTTGATTTAAAAGTGGTCCAAATTGACTATCATAATTGAGACTTGATATTTGAGGACGTATTTGTCATTTGGTCTCATAATGGTATATTGTACTTGAGACAAAACTTTAAAACACTATATATATAGGTTCCAGAGTAGGTGGAGGATTTTTAATGTGAAAGATTGTAGAACAAAATTTTAATGCTTAATTAGTGAAAATGACCTTTAATGTCTCTAGATGAAAGACTTCAATCCTCATGTTTTATTATTAAGCCCACATTGTGTTCCTGGAGACTATACAATGCATGTGATTATGCTACATAATTTTAAAAAAGTGAAGCAAGAAAAAAAACCAAGATTACTGTATGATGATTGGATATATATGTTTGTCTTAGAAATCAATCACTCTTGATGAACACAATGTGGGGTTATGTTATTTGAAACGATATAATTTCACATGGTGGTTTGACAAAAACAAATTAACAAATATAAGGTGTCAACACAATAGATGATTTCTGCTGATAATGTATCACAATAAAGTTATATAATTAGAAGAATGGTACCTGGTGTTTGTACCATATGACACTAGCAATACCCCATAAATGAAATTTACCCAAGACATACTCCACTTTTTCAAATATGCACGCTGACCATACCCACAGGTATCATCCGTGTAATTTACTATAAATAAATTATATAGGCAATAGCAACCCTTGTAATAATATACTACTCTACGAGTGACAAGCACACCCAAAACAAATAAAATTTGGCAACGAGTTGTGCTTGTATTCGGTTTAGCTTGAGCTTGGCTTGTTTAATTGGATAGAGCTCAGGCTTGTTTCGAGCCTTATGGAGCTCATTATGCGAAGTTAAAGAGGCTAGGCTTGGTATAGTTATTAAATAAATCTATATTTTAATTTTTTAAATCCAATATTATTGATAAATTTTACATGAGTTTAATTCTAATAGCATATATAAATTTTAAATTTTCAGTTAATATTAATCATAAACAAGTTTGAAACTTCTATTTATTGCAAATTATCACATCAAGTTGTGAAACTTCAGGCGCTCTAATTTACACACTGGGCCTATGCAGCATCTAGGTTCTTTAGCTATTATCAGGTGTTAACATTTAAAGATCCGATCAATTCTGACGAACGCAATCTGGAAGCAGTCCTTATTATAACTTAGTTTCTAACTTCAAATAACACCTTATTTTTCTTATAATTTACAGATTAGAGAACCACAATTTGTATTGATTTGGCAATTCAGGTTAGGCCTAAAGGGTCCTATAACCCAAAACCATATTAGTTTTTGATTATATATTTTTATATGTTTGGTTCCAGTCCGAATTCATCTTGTCAAACACCACTAGTTACAAGTCAATGTCGGTATCAAATGAAAAAGTTTCATCTTCCACATCCAAAAGCAAAAGACACAGCTATCATCATTCCCATGATCACCCAAAAGCTTCAGATATCCCTTGTTAAACATTCTTTAGAGTCATGTGAACGACTTCACTCCAAATCCTAGAACTTGTTGGCCGTACCACTGAAGCAAGTGATTGTAAAGTAATTTACATTATATACAACAACAATTCATCTGATTTACTTATAAGCTACTGGAATTACCATGGCCCACAGGTTCTAGCAACCATTTTGCTTCAAGATTATCAAAATAGGCGAATCAGTCAACCATCTGTGAATCAATGGCAAGCACAGGGCACCTATCACAAAATCACGAAACTTCCAATAACATGAAATCAGTCAATTTCAGGAGCCTCCCCATTGTCTTACTCGGGATTCTTCTTGCTTTTCTTCAGCATTGTAGACATATTACCAATAAAATCATGGCCTGCTTGCTTGTCACTCATGAGCCGATCTAAAGCCTCGGCAGCAGCATCTTTTTCTGCTTGTTTCTTTGTCTGGCAAGGGCGGCCCATAAACTGCATGCCATTGAATTCACATACGGACCTAAACTGATTGTTTGCTAACTGGGTGGTTCGATAGCTTGGGACGGTATGACCAGCCCGGGTAAGCAATGTTTGGAGTTGACCTTTAGAGTTGTCACCACCAGGTCCACTTTCTACCCTGGAGACTACCGGTGGTGGTGGAGGTACTGATCCAATATAAGGTTTTGAATTATTATATAGCACCTGGCGGTTGAAAACAAAACTGCCATGACATTTATCTCCAGGAAGCAGCAAACGCACAGCAGATATAAGCTCGTGGTGGGTGTGCAGGTCCATTCTGGGATTCAATAGCTGATCCATAAAATAAAAGATGTTAAACTAGAACAGAAGAAAAAATAGCAACAAAAATATTTTCAGTTACGCACTTTGCACTGAAATAACTCATCAAGCTCTCGTCTTAAGCTTTGATACATTTCTGCTATCGCAGGTTCCATAAAGAACTCCAAGTATCCTCCCATCATTTTCAAGTGGCCATCCTGTTTTATGCAAGAAATAAGGAGAGTGATGATTGATAGGACTTTTCATTAAATAAGCAAAGACCCCAATAAGGGATAAGTATGGGCTGTAAGATGAGTGGGTCAAGTGGGCAAGGTAATGGTCACTTGTAGCACGGGTCGGGTTGACCCGTCAATACCTATTGTCCATTTTAAAAAATATATACAAATGACAATCTAAATCTTTAAGTTATATGAACTAAGAAAAACATTGAAACGAATTTTAAGCGGTTCAACCCATTCTGCTTTCAGCTAACTGATTTGACTTGATCCATTTGAGAAAAAATAAAACCCTAATCGACCCACTCCTGAGGTATGAGTCGAAATTGCCACCTCTAAAAGAAGATATGCACTCACCATATCACCTTTCAAAATGCTTCCACCAAATAAAAGTAGCACTGAATCGGACACAGCTGTTGAATCTCGAAGAAAAATGGAGTTCACTTTGATCTTTTCATTGAAGACAAGCCAAGGGTAAGGAATTTTGGAATCACGCGCATTAACCGAGTTCTATATCAGAAACAAGAAGAAAACAAAATCATATGAAATATTGAAATTACATGGCATAGTCCATACGTTTGACAGCATTTAGATAAAGGAAACTAACAAGTTTAAATAGAAAACAATTATGTAACCGTCGAACTTACAGAGTGTAGATGCACTGGACCATCCTCCATTGTTTTCAGCGAAAACGACTTTTCATTGTGCTGGAAATAAATTTAACATAAGGTATAAAATACAAAGAAATATCAATTAACATTAACAGATTAAGAAAACTTACAACGACAGAGCAAATTCCTGGATACAAGCCATAGCATATAACTGCCCGAAGGAGATTTTCATCATAACTCCAAGTGTTGTAACTGATCATATTGCTGTCAATAAGACCAGTATCTTTTAGCAATGACTGAAATTCCCTGCGCAGAGAATCAATAGCTTTCATTGATTGCGCAGAAAGGAAATTTTTCCAGCAATACTCGTATCCAGTAAGCTCATACTCAGCTACTTTCCAACCCTCAAATGCCCTCACAAGAGCAAGATGGTCACTAAAATCACGAGAAAACTGTGCTTTGGCTGCCTCTGCCAACTGTAAAATTATAGGAATCACACAACTGTATATGCACAATTTATTTTCTCCATAAAATAATATTCAAGTTAACTTCTTACATCCTTCTTGTCTAGAGGTGCCAAAAAAGGATCTCGGACACTAAGACCAGCAACAATTGTAAGTATAGGATCTAGGCAATTAAGAACTGCGCCGAGTATAATCATTTTTCCAAGTTTCGGCTCCACTGGAAGCATCGTCAGATAACGACCTGTCAAAAATTCAAATACAAAATAAAATTACCAGAAAACACACCCTTTAATCAGAAAGAACAAAAAAAAAACATACAAAAATTAGCATACCTAATACAGTCAGATTTTCACTCTCATCTAAAGCACCAATAATCTTGAGATACTCGATGGCATTTTGAACCTACAAACCAGCAATCAAAAACCGCTATTTAAGATGTGCTACTTAATAAATATAAAATATTATGAAATATGAGACTAAAGATTACCGCTAGTAACTCAGGGGACTGTAAAGCCTTGGATAAGAATTCAGAAATACTTCCTAGTTTTAAACTTTTGATTTGAAGACAGAGTGACTGCAGAGGCGTCCTTAGTATTTCTGGCAATTGATAATCTGCAAAAGCATCATAGACACATCTAGGATATAGATGGTAACACTCTCCAGGCTGAACGCGACCTGCACGCCCTCGCCTCTGTATATCCAACAAAAATATCAATTTGCTAACTCGTATCCATTCCGTATTGGCGTATTCACAGAGGCATACATAAGATACAAGGGAATTTCGGTGTTTCTGTTAGGCTATTAATCTTATCCAAATAAACTTACTTGTTTCGCAGAAACCTTGGATATCCAGGAAGGAAGCAGACAAGGTGTATTGTTAAGAGCATCATATGATGTCTCTTTGGCTTTTCCACAGTCGATAACAAAAACCACATCATCTATTGTGATACTTGTTTCAGCCATATTTGTAGCCAAAACTATTTTCCTCACCCCACCTTCTGGCTTTTCAAATATTAACCTCTGTATGCACAGTATAAAAGTAGGTCAAATTAAACAGATGATAAAAAAGAAATTGCAATACCTATATTAACTATAGCAACAGAAGGGGCTTTACCTGCTCTGAACTGGCCATAGAACCATGGCATCCAAGCAACAAAACTCGACTCGTATCTCCCAGGAGGTAATGTGCTTGTAGTTTGTCTCTGAGAGAACTTATGTCATCCCACCCGGTCATAAATACTAACACAGCACCAGGCTTTTCATTCTGACAAATATTGCATAGTAAGAATTCTATGAGGTTAAAACCTATGCAATCAGGATTCCAACAGGACATTGAATCCCTAGTTTGTTGACTGTAGTCCTTGAATTCAGCAGTTCCAAGTGCTTCCTAATATCATTTTCAAAAAATAAAATCATAAACACAAGCACAAGAAGAAATTAAATGGTCTGGAAATCTGGAATAAGAACAGTTACCTCAACAGCTGAGGCAATTTGGCTTTTTCTCTTTCTTATAAACTGTTTATTTGATTTCCATGTTCTATCCTGGCCATAATCATCAATTTGATTTTCTGCTGTCAATCTGTACCCAGATTTCTCCAACACATCTTCAAGATAATAGGTACGCACAGGATGCATAAAACCCTACCAGATTTGAAGCAATCTATACCTGAGTACCTGAATTGTGCCTTACATATATGCAGATAGATCTAAAGGTGGCAATTTCAACCCACTTACTAAGAGATTGGTCAATCCGGGGATAAGTTTTACCTCAAATAGGTAAAATAAAATCCAAATAGCTTAAATGGAAATAGTTAAAATAATTTGAAAAGGTCAAAATTTCCCAAGTGTAATTTAAGGAATAAAACCTCCCACATCATTTTATTCAAACAATTTAGACTATTATTGAAATAATATAATTTTTCTTATCATATCTGACGCCCTATACCTTGAAATTTAACAAAGGCTTCCCTTGTACCTTCTAATGCTTCGGTGTAGAAAGCAAGCTCACGGGCTAAATCATCATTAACATCCACCTTTTCTTCTTGTTGGATATCACGGCAATTTTGGACAAAAAGCATTTTGGCTCAACACAGCCAAACCTAACCCACCCGACCCCGTAAAAAAGATACCGAAAATGATCCCAACCTAAATTGACCAATTACCCAAAACCTACTCATTTTAGTACCTCTAACAAAAACCAAATATTACCGGAATCTGGACCAATGGAACACCACCAAAGTAGGATGAAAATAGCTCTGCATCCAGGGTAGCACTCATCAAAATGACCCTTAGTTCCGGGCGACGAGGAAGTAGTTCTTTAAGGACAATAAGAAGAAAATCTGACAAAAAAGCAACAGTTTTGAGACTGCATTTCACATCAACAATTATGAATGTGTATAGACCTCAATTACCTTCATTCATGCCACGCTCGTGAATCTCGTCTACAATAACATGAGTAACACCCTTTAAGTCCCTATCAACCAGTAATCTTCTCAACAAATATCCAGTGGTACAGAATAGCAGCCGGGTATCTCTTCCTTTTATACCTTCTAAACGAACTTTATATCCAACCTTCAGAAAGAAAGAGAAGCTTTGAGAAATACAATAACAAAGTCAACGTACATCAAAGAACCCGAGTAGAAATACAACATGGGTGATCTGGGCAAATTGAGTAACTGGTCATAACGAGTTTTTAGTAAAAATAGATGACCAATAGTGCGGTCAAAAACAGGTCACTTTGAGTAGAATCAGAACCTTTTTGTCAACATGTTTAGATCACTTTATAAATTATTAGTGTGTCAAATATGATTACAAAAATTAATTTTACCAGGGTGATCCCTTTTACCCAAAAAAAATATGATTACAAAAATTGTACTATATCTAATAATAATCTATTTAAAATAAAATGCTCTAGAAGCGTTTGTGCATTTAAAATACAATTTTGGCGCCTTTCAACTTTATCTGTTTCCCATTCTTGGTTTGAAAAAATTTGAGGTGCCCGGAGGCGACAAGGTCATTGTAGCCGAGGCGAGAGGCGAAGGCGACCGCCTCACGTATAAGAGGTGCCCCGCTTTATGCAAATACATCAATACTCTACATGTAACAATTTAATACTCTACATGAAACCTTGTGTGGAACTAAAATTATTAACTCTGATGTTGACTAAAAACTGGATTTGGGCTCACAAAAGGAACCAGTTACACGAAGTGACTGAAGCCATTGCTTCTCGCCTCACTGAAAAGTGCCCTGAGGCGTTGCCCCATACTCGCTTCCTGTAAGTGCCTCGCCTCCATGTATAAGAGGCGTTCTCATGATCGCCTCACCTTGCCTCGCCTGAGGCGTGCTTTTTCAAACCAAGTTCCCATAAAGCTATTTTTTAATTTATCCATACCCTTTATAGACAGTGGATTACCTGAATTAACCCATTCACTTATCAACGGTTCAAAATTGCCACCTAAAATCCTCAAGATAAAGAAGTACTTACAGTTTCACCCAACTTCTCCCCTCTCTCAGTGGCAATTCTTTCTGAAACAGACATAGCAGATATGCGTCGAGGCTGAGTGCAAATGATACTACATGTGGCCCCACGAATAGATTCAATCTCTGATTCTAAAATAAACTGAGGAACCTGTGTTGTTTTTCCACAACCAGTTTCACCTGAGATGATAACAACCTATGAAACATGAAAGTATGTTATTTCAATAGCATCAAGATTGTCTTGTGAAGATAAAAACTATGAAACTTCCGTAACTGCTAAGCCAAAATTAAAATACTTACATTTGTAAGATTAGATAAGCTCTCTTGCATAGAACCTTAACTTTGAAAACCAGAAAGAAAACTACAAATATTTTTATGAAAGATTGCACATTAGAGGTATGGTTGGTAAAACTAGCTGAAAGCTGGAGCTTGTTGCTGGTAGCTTAAATTGAAGGCTGGAGCTTATTTTTAAAGCTAGAAGCTGAAACTTATATTTTTTAAGATGTGTTTGGCAAAGTGGTTGGACACAGAAGGGCATACCAATAAAACAAGATAAAAACTTTTTAAGGGTATTTATGTATTTTAGCATATTATAAGCTCAAGCTAGTTTTATAAGCTACTCCAAGTAGTTTATTTTCAAAAATACACTCTAAACATATGAACAACCAAACAAAGCTAGAAGCTTAAAGGCAATCAAATATTAATCATGATCAAAAGCATAAACATTTATCCATAAACAATAGCCAATTTATATGTTGAGAAGAGAACTGATCAACTAAAACAAAATACTCATATTATGAAATACCTGATTCTTTAAAATGGCATTCACTATTGCATCTTTTTCTTTGTAAGCGGGAAGGCTTTTACGAAATTGCAGCATCCGCCAACCATCTGAAGAATCCTATAAAAAAAAGAGAGAACGTTTTTCATAATAATAATTGTACTTCTGAACATACTCGATGCTTAGATCAACCAATAAACTTCAGCTTGGTAAAACTTTGGTACATTTGGTATGTTACGAGTAAACAGAAAAAACATGATAAAAAAGTATAAGCTGATCTTAGAACACTGGAAGTATCGAACCTGCCATTCTTGTTGCTGAGTATGCAGTTGAATACTCCTTTGCTGAAGGATTTTCCCTATCGCCAACTGGCTTTGTAAAGGCAGCTCTGGTGGGTCAAAGAGTCCTTCATCGGTGACAACATCACCATTGCTACTTGTTCTTGAGAACAAATTATCTCGAGAACCATTAATACACCTAGCCTTATAAGATAAGTAATCCCTTAGATGCGCATCAACTCTACTTTTCAAACCCGGAGACAAGGACACCTATTATTCTTTAGACTTTTAGTATAATACATATAAAAAAGTGTGAAATTAATTGAGAATAAGCAAGCATGATTAATAAAACTACCTCCCTCTGGGGCCGTTTATCGTCTAAATCAAAACGATAGTTTGGCAACGGAACCTTGCTAACAACAAGCACTTTGGTATACAAATGGCTGCCGAAAATTACAGCAATATAGTTATTTAGTCAACGATGCAAAAAAATGTGCATCAAGTTTTCAGATGATAATAATAATAATGGGCAATGTCATCCACGTCCCTCCAAAACTTGGAAATTACTAATATATCAAAATATGCTTTAAGAGCAGTGTACCTACTGCAAGGAATAATGGGGTTTTGTACATAGATGAAATTTCCATGTTTAGAAAAGACATGGACGAAATTCTGCCTATGAATAATACCTATGCAAACCCATTTTAGTTGCCAAGGCTGATATTCCTTCATAAATACGTCTGTCCTTTTTTTCCCTTGAAACCAGCTCTTGTTTATCCTTGCTTTGCAGTAGTGTCGTTAGCCTCCACTTCCAAGAATCTATATCAGATGTGGTAGCACCCTGGAAATATAAAAAGAATTATATAATATAACAGCAAGAGTTCCATCAAAGATAGGATATGCATGCCCATTAATAAACCATTTGTCAAAAGCATAAGCTACAACATACTTAGTAAAGGACTAAGCCAAGACACGTATCGTAAAACTAAGCAATGATCCCGCAATATTTAAGTTTATAAAGAACCAACAGACAGCACGAAACATAGACCAGTGAATGGATTTTCAAATTTTGTACTTTCATGGAGCTTTACATCAAAAAGCAAAACATTCGTTCACACAATGATTAAGCATATCGGAAACAAATTTACAATGGTAAGAGCGTAAGAAATCATATTGACGATGGAAAATCTATACTTTAAAATGTTCAGAATGCTAATGACAAATTGGCAAGCATGGTAATACCATTGCTTGTAATTTATTGGCATCTGGATATTTGTGTCCAACATTTAACATAAATATATCTCATCAATGTTACTCAAAAATATATGAAAAAATGGGATGTCCATCAAATTGCGCTAAATCAGTATTGTAAAAGTCATATGATTACTTATAGGAGCCATACAAAATACCCAATTAAAATGCCCTTGCATAGCCAAACTGAATTGCATTACATAATCCCATAACTAAATTGGTATTCTACTCTACATTCTTGTCAAACTTGTGTTTGTTGAGGGTTATTGTTGTGTGCATCATGGTTGTGACTTCTGAGTCACACAGGGGTTAACCCTTGTCTCTTGCAGTGAGAGAAACTAATGTCGGTAGTCTTTCAGCTGGCGTCTCCTCTTCTATCTTATCTTCTTGATTGAAACAACAGATTTCGTTCATCTTTGTATGCTCTCTTTTCTCTTCAACTTTAAGCTTCCCTTGTCTCAAATCAAAATATTTCCAAAGCCCAGCTTTAGTAATGTACAGGTCTTGCTATATCTGTGCTTAAGTGGCACCTGGTGTAGGCACTCTAAATAATTTTGATGTCCTTCTCTCAGCAATGACTTGATGATTGAGTGGGAACTAACTAAAAGGACTAGTCAAGTTTTTCCTACAATTTATATGTATGTAATCTCAAACTACTAATAAAGGGATGTCATGGCCTAACAAGCCAAATTAATGTTCTGACTGGGATATCTGAAACCGAGCAAACTTGGTTCGGTTTACAGTTTGAAATGTAAAGCTGGTTGTTTAGGCCAAACCAGGCCTTTACATAATTATATTATTGTCTTCTAATACCTATGTAGTTAAGGACAAAAATTTGATATTTTCGAAATTTCGGTGGGATTTCGGAAATTTTAATATTATGCAATATCTATATATATATAATAATTAATACTTAATACTTAATCGAAATACAAAA
>JAOXNX010000001.1:19391152-19415914 GCA_028566075.1 Solidago caesia | reverse complement strand
GTGTCCTCTTTCTCCAGAAAACACAATGAGAAAATCTCGTTGCCATCTGTGTCTTCCAAAATATGGCGAGAAATTAGTCGAGAAAAAGATGGTTGGGAACGGTCTAAATGAGTTTGATAACGGATATAGGTTTGAAAAAAAAAAATAATTATATATATACTAGACTCATGGCCGCGCGATGCGACAACGATGGTGGTAGCGGCAACGGCGGTGTGGTGGTGGCAGCGGTGAATAGTGTAGGTTATTGATGTAATAAAGGTAATTGATGTAAAAAGGAGGTAGTTTAGTTATTTTAGGAGTTGAGGGATAGATGCTGTATGTTATTTCATTAAGCGTATTTTTGGTAGACCATGTATGTTAGGTGGTAGGTATGTTGAATGTAGATGGGTAATTTAGGTCAATCAATCCTGTAATTTGCCCCCGGGGGGGGGGGGGGGGTTGATGCTTTATACAGTTTTATAGATATATACACATTTTTAAAGTTTAATGAGGTGTCAAGTCATCAATTTACAGATCTTTAAGCTTTGTATTGTTACCTTAATTTGCAATGCATACAACTATACATAGTTCAATAAATAGGGCACACATTAATTTTTATGTTGCACAACTTAGTCTAAACAAGTGCGTGTGGCCGGCCAAATAACTCATACCATCAGTTCAGAAGGTGAAATGTTTCATGGATTTGATTGACTTCCATGCCACCACTCGTAATGCAATTTTATTCTCATTCAACTCCACATCATCAAAAATCACACAATAAAGATATGTGTGAAAGAGAATGTAAAAGATAGCCTAATGTGAGGAAGATAATTGATGATATACCCCTTCGGTTATACGAAGGATAATATGAGTGTAGCCTCTCACGCAGGCTGCATCCCTGAAAAAATGAAGCCCCACATTTGTTTTCTAGATAAGCACGATCACGTAAAAGCCGGGAAGGATCCCCATCAATCCTTTCCTAAGATAAATCAGATTTGTATATATCTATACCGATATATATCCCTAATGTATGAATTCATATTCCCATTCTTACAGATACACATTACCCTATTAATAGATAAGAGTAAAGGCAAGTAAATCGGATCTCATGCATATCTTTGATAAGTCTTAGAGCCGAATTATAAGGAATGGAATTCTATCACTCGGTCTCGGTCTCAAACTATCCCTCTCCTATAAAAGGAGAGGTCTCATTCATTAAACGCATCATGAAGATATGGCAAAAAACACACATCCACAAAACAACTACAGACTTTGAGGCGTAAAGTAGCTACATCCCTACCAGTTGGGAATCACCAATAAGTCATGAATAAATTCCATCTCACCCACAACGGAGCTCCTAGCGAAGTCTTCCAACTGGATGCTGTTTGGTGTTCAATCAATAATAAAGAAAGACAAATGGTTGATAATTATGACAAGGACTCCAAGATCAATTCCACTTGATACTTGGTGTATGTGAAGGATTTAGTGATTGAAACTCATATTTTTTTCAACAGTTATGAGGCACTGGAAGGTTGGCAAACATTTCCTAAATGATCGATGGGATCCGAACTCATTAACTTTATTTTTTGAACGACAAAAGTTGAAATGTATTACAAACACTAGCAAGACGTTAGAAAAAGTACTTACAAAATTGGAAAAAAAATACAGATATCACAATACTGTAGTAAAATTACACCATTTATGCCAATCAATTCACCACCTTATATGCCCTATTAGAAATCCACAAAAAGGATACGGATTTAATTTCTTCATAGATTTTGAATGCGAGACAGTAGCATTATCATGCACCACCTCATTTCTTATCTTCTACAAGCACCAAATAAACACTTGGAATATTGCGTTAATAATTCTCTTCCACATTTTGTCACGAACTTAAGAATTATGGTAGCATTATCATGTACCACCTCGTTTGCTGATTTGCAAAAAGGTCGGTAAACGATTCAAACCAGCTTGCCAATTCATTATGTTAACTGTTTTTGGTACCCAATTGTTCTACCAAAACCTGATGATGAAGGCGTTATTAGGTGCAACATCTAATCTTTTTCTTACCGCTTCGACCACTTAGCTATCCGAATTCATTAACTTTTAGTGTAGGATTTAGCAAATTCCTACACTATTTTTTAACTTTGGGGCCAAGTTGAAAATAGTGTAAGGGTAGTGTAAAGTTTTGTTAGAGGCAGTTAGTTTGTACTTATAAATGCTCGTCTTGTATGTATGTATTGTAATATTAATCAAAATAGTTTTTCTGAAGATTATTTTCTCAATTCTCTCTCAAATTTTCTCATTTTGTTCAGGAATCTTTTCAAAACTTCTCAAGTCTAAGATGTAAACTTGTAAAGTGTCATTAAAAGTTAATAGAATTTGGACCCCATCATTTAGTAATTGTTTGCCAACCTTTCATTACCTGTTCATATATAATTGCTGCAAATTAGCTACATCCTTTAACGATTTGTAAGTAACTTAATTAGTTCGTTAAGTTTAAATATCATATATAGATGAAAAATACTATAAATGTCACAGTTTACTGATTGCACGATATTTAATTTTCCGAATCAAATCCACAGTGTTGATGGATGTGAATTGGCCGGTAGGAAAGTTTTAATTAAACAAAGTTTTTCCCCCTTTTTAAACTGTATCACTTGGCCATAAGAAATCTTTGGCAAAATGTATGAAAAAAAAAACAGAGAGGAGCTACTAATTAAAAGAATAAAAACTAGCTAGTGTAACATTTTATAATACAGGATTGATCTCATGGTTATGCCAACAACAATTCTCAACACCACAATGATATGTTAACAACATCATATCGATCGGTCAATAGTACTCATCAGGATTCAGGACTAGTTAATAACTCATAGGTGTATGCTGCCGTCGGTCTTTAAGCTTATTTACCCATCAGGAAGCAAGTATTTCACTATTCAGAACGTCACTATTCAGAACGTACGTGCCGACGAGACTATTTAAAATATGTCATTGTTACACTGAACAAATTCAATAATGAAAGTCGCGCGCTAATGTTTCACTAAAACTAATTAAAACTGATGGATGACATAAATCAATACACTAATCATATGGCTAATGCTTTAGTAAAGTGTTGTATATGATGGTTTATAATTACTTTTAGCGAGACTCTTATGTATATAATGAAGAAATCAAGTTATATTCTTAGATAAAAATGAACAAATGATATAATGCAAAAAATACATGCATATGGTGTGTAAAAAACATATATATTAGACTACTATTGGAGAAATCAAATACATGTGATGGAGCATGTTCAATTATTATTTTCTTTTAAAAATAAAATCATTCATATATATAATACTCCCTCCGTCGTATTTTAAATGTCCTACTTTGACTTTTTGAGTTTTTTTTTTCTTTTTAACTTTGACTGTAAATATTTTGTTTGTGTTATATAACAATTGATATAAAATATATGAATGGATTGAGTTTTAAATGTATTTTTCATTAATATAATTATCGTTAAGTAATATATAACACAAAAAAATATATTTACGGTCAAAGTTGGGACGGAGAAAGTATTAATCAATTCGTACATTATACGGGGTATTAAGACTAGTAGACAAATATAAATCTATTTTTACACATTAATTAAACCAAAAAGATAAGAGTGAGTTTGGAACACGTTTTACTGTAATAGCAAAAATCCTTTGTTTCACACTATTAATCGATCATTTATTGTCAACAAGTATGAAATACCTGATTAATTAAAAAAAAAACGCACAAATTCATGCATAAAAAGATACGAGTATCTGGCAAAGATGGTAAACATTAATTACATAGATTTTGTGTTAATAAAATTTGAAACTGATAACCGTTTGAATTTAGGGATCCTCAAAAACATTCCTAATGTCCCGCGCCTAATGTAATAAGCCGCCACTAATCCCTTCTATAAATAGGGTTTAATTATCTCTAACACTGTACTCATTCACATATAAACCCCTAATATTTCTCCATATCTCATTTCTTCATCGATCTCGCTTAATTTTACAATCCATCCCTATTTTCGTATCGAAATGACAATCACCAACTGGACTATGACGGATACGCTAGAATTTAATGGCCCTCGGGTGTTGTTAGTAGAATCCGATAGGAAAGCACTTCGCAACCATACATACATGCTTATACTACATAGGTTTACCGGTAATTCATCGATCTGTTTTAGTTCATCTCGATCTTTTTGTTTATGTTGTGTTTATGGTATCATTTCATAAGTTGTTCGATGTTGATTTTATTAATAAAGATTGACGTGTATTTAGGTTTAGTAGCTTTAATTTGATAAAATTAATTACGTGCAAACAAAATTAATAGAGCGAAAACATGCTGGACCAGATCGATGTGATTGAATTTTTGCTGGGATTAAGATATGGCTTAAAGCTGGTTTCGTTTTTCAAGATTAACGATATATCAGAAAATGGTTCGACTATAAAGTACATGTCTTCACGAGTGTGGCCGGATGTATTTTTAACTCGTAAGAACCTGAAAAACGGTCGACATAGATTCATATATATATATCGTTGTAAAAGCTTACCATAACCTGTCCTACCGTATGTTAATATATTTCCACAAGGGTATCTAGGAATCTAAAAGAGTGTTTATAACATATGTAACAAAAAATCTGACTCACAGTGGCTTAAATGATATTAAGGAAAGAGCGAGTGTGCGCTTAACAGATTCTTGATTTGTTAAAAACCAGTCTGTTTAATTTGTTTTTGTTTTCTTCATACAACTTACAGTTACACGGGCAGAAAAAGCATCATCAGGAATGTCAAGGATATTAAACGGAGATACATTTGATTGTATTGTGGTCGACGCAGACAAATCTGAGATGGTTATGGTGGATTTTGTCCGTCAAAGTTTAAAGCGTCTTCCCCAAGTTTTTGTAATTGGTAAGATACAAATTAAACTGCTTACTAATTAGCATGTTTACACATGTATGTTTATCATCGCATTCTGTTTGAATAATTTTCTGAGACATTTTTTTAATAATTGTATACAGTGATGGGTTCAAATGATATTCGGAGGTGGATTTGTAAAGACGCTGAAGATTATAAGGTAGTCTCATTTCTCCCAAAACCATGTGGAATCAAAGAGATTTCCGATATGTTGAAACATATATTCAGAGACCGGATGGTATTTGAAGAAGACACCTCAATTGAAAAATTGATTCAAGAATACCAAGAGCGCAACTTCTTCCATAGGTTTGGTACCCTTGTTAGGCCATCAGCAATTTTCAACACCACAATGATTAGGAATAACATATCATTTAGAAATGGTGCTCGTCAAGGCCTAAACATGAATTCTCTGGAGCATGCTGTCATGTCTAGGCCAGTAGCCTATGTGGACTTAGCTAGTGATGACGACGAGTCTTCTCTGAGGAAAAATATTTGTCCCCGTACAACGAGAATTCAAGATAAAGGAAAAAAACCCATGGAGCAGAAGAGGAAAAAGTACCAACCATATGAATATGACACTTATCTTAAAAAGAGAAAAGAAACCAAGACGCGCACTGGTTGGACTTCTGCGCTTCAAGACATTAAGGAAACATTGATTGGATTCGACAAAAAAAGTAATGTACATCTACCCAAACATATATACTCTTGTATATATTCATTTAATTTAACTAATATGTATCCAGGGAGTGATCGATTGTTAACTCTTAGCAATTTTGGTATTTGATTATTTGATATGCATTTCGTAACAGTTTTTAATTCTAATACTTTCTCATTACAGAAACTTATCGAAACACAAGTCTAAAGCAAAAGAATATGCCAGCAGGCCTTCCATGTTATCACACTGCGAGTTACTTACAGGTATCTATATAGTATGTTAACGTCTGTGTGTGTGTGTATTTCGACATGGGTTCACATTCTGATATTCTAGAATATGTTTTCACCTCACGATGTTAGTTTTTTCAAGGAATTGTTCTTTAGCTAGTCTCCTGTTATTTCTAATTGCATGTTACGATTATATATTAGTTTATCATGGAAATGTCCCGTCTTGTATATTTTCAGGATCGCAAAGAAAGAGAAAACAATAATATGAACAAATCTAGCGTGGTAACTTGGATGCAAGAAGGCAATAACTTCCAAGTAGAAAGCTATGCCTGTAAAAGATTTGGGCTATCAATTCCATCTGATAACGATACATCCATACTTGAAGCCAGATACCCCGAGAAACAACCATTGAAGCTTAATTCTGCTGGTGCATCTTTTATGGCCATAGAAAACATCAAAGCGAAATTGTGTGAAGCTCCACCATTTTCTTTATCACAGCAAACCACCACCCCTGTTAATAATGCTAGTGGTTATTTAGCTCAGCCCCTAATAGTTGAGGCATCTACTAATAGCGGTTTTGGGGTAGTTGAACATCCCCATACAGGTACTGGTCAACAAATTGAAACTCAAACTATTCAAGCTGGTTATAGAAATGGAATAGAGCCACTTGTAACAGATGGGAACTTCTCACAACCCACTGTTGAAGAAGAAATAGCACCTTCAGTTGTTGATGTACTTGGGGAATCACAACTAGATTTGGGGATCACAAATGCCTATAATTACTCAAATGGTTTTGACAATACCAATTATTTAAGTATTGGGGATATCAATGTCAGTGAAGCCCTGGCACCCATTGATCGTTTTGGGGTTCTAGTTGAGACGTCGGTAACTGGAGTTGGTGGCATTATTGAAGCTCCATCTAAGGATGGTTTGGAAGATTTGACTTTCCCAGACGGGGAGAATTTGTTTGATGATGAAGATTCCAATTCGGAGACGCTTACATTTGGGCATCAAAATCCTAATTTTTCTGATCCTAGTATCCCAGGTGAAGAAGTAAACACAGAAGCAGACACACAACCACCCATAAACTCTATTCTCCCCTATGATGGTTCAGAGGGTAGAGTTATGGATGAGGACTGGTATGTGCATCTGATCCACCATGATCATGACACTTATTGAATGGATGACTCAGCCCACTCTATGGATACGTCACATGCGTTATGACTTGGTACATGTTCCATGAGAAAAAGCCTCGCAGTGATGCTCGATTTGATGAAGCAATTTATGTTTTTTTAGTTTTTTCTGGCAGTTGTAGAATATTTCTTTGGATTGATTTTGTTGGATGTCTTGGTTTTTTAATTAAGTTGCTGTTGTAAGTTCAAGTTGTTGCTAGCATTTTGCCTGAATAATGAAATTGCATTTTCCTTTAATATAAAAAGCTTAGTTTAATTAACTGACTATATATAATTATATGTACACGTTAAATTAAGCGGTGGACATGGCTATTAAACCTTTAAAACAACTTGTTCAGTATACTTGTTATGAGAATTAAGTAGGTCTTAAGGGTAAACTGTATTTCACCCTTATAAATAATTTTCTGACACTATATATAGTTGATATATTATCGGGAGGGACGGTTTGTAATAACCCATCAAACCACACGGACGATCGAGCAATATAGTTTAATCTATAGAATAAAGCTAATTGTTACAAAAATAACTAGAACTTGGGATAAAATTCAACAAGAGCATATTTGAATCATAAGCTTCACTGAAGTTTGTAATTGTGTAATGATTCATAGAATACAATCACATATAATATGATCAAATGACACAATATGAAAGAAATACTAATGTATTACATATATATAATGTGTATTCTATTACGAGTATCAAATTTTCAATCTACAATATACTATGAATAATAGAGTTAATAAATAACCGACCCATTATTGGCCTCACACTGATCGATCTTATAAATAAAATAAGAGAAAGTAAATCACGTAACACTTAGATTAAAGGAATATACGGTGGGATTTAAACCCCTAATCTATTTTTATGTTGCATGTCTCCCTACCACTAGACTAATATCATAGGAGCATGAATCATAGATGGAGTTAAGTTTAACTCAAGTTTGTAATTGTATAATGATAGAATACAATCATATATATACTGTGATATGAACGAATGACACAATATAACAGAAATACTAATGCATAACAAATATCATGTAGATAATTAATAAAAATATTATTACATAATGGTATTATGTTATATTATTCAATTATTAATGGTATTATATTAATCCTAGCTAGTAACAGTATTAAATTACTAGTTCAAATAGTATTATATTAAGGAAAGCTTCAACTACAAAACGTCCAAACCCGAGTACATCTTTGATGAAATCGCACTTGTTATCTTTTAATTGGATTGTTAATCGTAGTAAAGATTGTAACTTTAAATGGACAGATTGGACTATAAATTCGGGTTTATGTTAAACTGTACATGTAACTTTCTTGCTATTAATATTATCAATCACTCAACAAAGGAAAGTCTCGACTTTAGACTAAAATGTTGTGCATACCACAAATTAATTCAAGTGTCATAAGATAATACTATCTGGTTAATTTGGTATTAATTAATTAAATAGAATTGTGACTTCAAATTTTAAACTTGATCATATCCGTAGTATTTTTGTAATCCCCTCAAATATAAATGTCCCATACCTAATTAATGTAATAATATACTCGATCTATATAAATAGAGTTGTGTCCTAAATGTAACAAATACACACATTCATAAACTCATTTACAGTGCGAAAACTTTCTTCATATACCTCCTCACTTTGTGCATTCATTTTCTGCACTCTTTCTTTTTATTCCAATATTCCAATCGAAATGTCGATCACTAACTCGAAGAATATCCAACAAACATTTAGTGGCCTTCTAGTTTTGTTGATAGAATCTGACAAAGGATCACTCCATCGCCATGCAAACCAGCTTTCAGTGCACTCACATAGAGGTAATCAATTATATATATATATAGTAGTTGTGCATATCCTTCTTTAATTTAATTGATGTTAAGTTTGCGTTGTTGTTAATTTATAAGTTGATATATCTATATGTAACAACAAATCCAAAAGCACTTGGATTGAGATAGGGAGAATTAATTACTTCCACGAATTCTTCTTGTTCCACCCATGAATAAGAATTGATGTTTTTGATATAAAAAAAATGTTGGTTAACTCATTAATATATTTTTTGATTAAAAAAGAAAAATGTTTTTGACAATTAAGTTAGGTTTGTAAGCCTTGATTTGATGAAAACACAAATAAAATAAAGTGAAAATATTAGTCAAATCCAGATCTATACAATCTTTTGCTTGGAGAAATTGGTCTAAATTCTTCAAGGCTAAAGATCATAAAATGGTGCCATCCTAATCCACTTGTGTCAAAGAAATGGAAATAGATTAAAAGCTTGTTATAAAGGGCTAGAATACGATATAAGGATATCTATTTAGAATGTCTATTGTCACATAAAGGAAAAAAACAAAAAGTAATTTCATTTGATAACTACTGATATAAAAGACTTATAACCTCTGATCATACTATATGAATAAAACTTTCCACAAAGCTTAGTATCATCATAACATCATAACACACACGCCGAATTTACCTTCGATCTCGTTGATTAGTTTATTAAACAAAAAGCTTAAGAAAGTAATAAATTAAGGTGACACGAGATCGAGTTATTAAGTTTAAGGACGTCTTTTTTGAATGGCAATGACATACCCCGTCACCACCTTTCTTAACAACAATCAATTGTATTAGCTACTGGCAAGGCTCTATAGAAAAGAAAATGTTACATGGGGGAGGCTAGAAAGAAGCATGGCTTACAACTCCAAACTAACTAACTTGCAAAAGAATTTTTACATCATTAGCTAATTTGTCACTCCTAGGTTTTTTTTTTTTTTTTCTATCTAAAGTTCCAATACTCCGGATCAAGTAAAAGCATTTGTCTGTGCCACATTGACTAGTTCGATTTCCTAATTAAGAACGAATGAATGAGTGATGGAGTTAGGGCTTTATAAACCCATAACTTGACGACTGAGTCTAATTTGTACCATTTCGGTGTCACTACAAGAAAGCACAATTAATGAGACGGACCCTTTTAGCGGCAACACCATGTCGTCGTTGAATTCCCACTAAACAACATTTTTATTTTTGTTTTTTTTATTTTTGCTTTTTTAACTTCGCCTATGATCAAGCCTTCAGTGATGACAACTGTCGTCGCTAAAACAATTTCCCATTTTCTTTTTGAATTTACTTTCGCACTACAAGCGAAATAGTTCATTGGCGGGCGTGGGATCGAATGAGTCATCAATGTAGTACGTCAACCATCGCAAACCAATGCAATGGGAGGGAAATAGTTCCCTCCATGCTTGGTAGTAGAGATGGTAAAGGTTAAGAATGACCGTGATTTGAGATTTGTTTTGCGAAGAAGGAAATCTGGAGGTAGGGGAGGTAAAAAGGACTAAAACCTAGCCTTCAAATGAACAAATGGAGCAAAAGAGGGAGATACAAAGTACTTATGGTGGTGAGAGGCTTCCTAAGAAGCTGAACATAGGGCGGCAAGCAACGGCGATGGCAATGCCAGATTTGAGGCTTGACCAACGTTTATATAAAGCTGATAGTCGAAGAATAACTTGGAGGGAAATAAAAGGAAATTTGGCAGGGAATGGAGGAACATGTAGAAATTGGAGAGATCGAGATTGTAGTGAAGGGATCAATTTTTGGAAGGAAGGTCATGAGGATCGCAACGCCTTCAGATACCGTAAAAGTGGATAGAATCTTACTTAAGATTCAGTAGCATAGAAGTATTGATAGATTCTCACACAAGATCACTCCATCCCCGTGCATTAATGCATGCCTGAGCTCGGTGTCGTAATGGTACTAACCATTGGTACCGAGTATTTTTGGGAACGAGTTTGCGTATTGAGTATGAGATTATATGAAGCTGGACACTACTTGTAAAAGTACTCGGTTTAAACATGGCCTCTTTTGTAAGGAAAGATTATTTTTACCAAAAAAGAGTACCGGCCTGTAACATAGGCTATTGTAACGATGGCATACTCCAGCGTTGGCAACACCAGCCTTTGCTGATTTGGAAAAGCCTGGTATTGGCAATGTCGGGTATACCGTTTCTACAACTTCTTACATTGGACATACGTGTTCTATAAATCGCATTGAAATATATATACCGGTCGTCCAAAAAATCCTTTTGTTTAGCATGGATCAACCTTAGTAAAATAAAACCAAAACAAAAATATTTCATCTCCTCTCAGCAACAGTCCCATTCCCATTCGGTAAACATTAACCCAAAAACCATCAAAATAGAGAACCGAATCTTAAATCGTATGCCTACAGTAAATACTAGCTCGATATTGTATATTGTTACATGCATTTGTGTTATCAACTAATAAGTTGATCTATTGGTAACATCAAATCCAAATGCACTTGGATTGAGTGAGTTTCTTCCATGAATTTCAACTGTTTGCCCTATTTTCCTACTCTTTTGGGCCAGTACTAGTGGTTTACTGGAGTGCTCATTAAATGAGAATTGATGTTGCTCTTGTAAAAATTAACTAGCTAATTAACCGGGATATAACCCGAATGTTTTAATAAAATAAAATCCAACAACTTGAAGAGAAAGCCCTATTAAAATAAAATCTTGATGATGGAAATTACAGGGAACCAATGTTTTGAAAACTGGACCGGACACTGAACCGGTCTCATAAAATTTCACCGGTCAGACAGGTTAGACCGGGGTCGGACCGAGTTTTTAAAAAATAAACATTTATCAAAGTAATATCAAAAGAATTCTAATTTAAACACAAATAAGTTCAATAATATTAAGTTCTAGTATCTATTACCCAAAATAAAACCATATTTTAGTACCAAATATTCAATATTTAAACACATTCAATATTATCCAACATCAATACATAAAATGCAAATCGTTATCTTATTATAACTTGAAAAATATAGAAGAATACAATGGCATTATATATAATAAAAAAGAGTATCTTGTTGTGGCGGTGGCAAACGCAATGGTAGCGGTGGTTGGCGGACTTAGCTATGGTGGTTGGAAAGGGTTTGGAGGTTTGAAAAAAAGTGTGAAAGCTGAAAATAGAGATTAAGGTTGGAAAGTACTCTTTAAAACTAACAAAAAAGGGGGTTTGACTATGTTTGACCGGTTCAATACTGGTTTGATCCAGTTCAGGTTCTGGTCCGACCGGCCGGTTCGACGGTTCAACCCGGTTCACTATCAGGTATCCAACCGGTGGCTAATGAACCGGAATTCTTAAAAATACCGTTCCGACCGGTTGGACCGGGCGGTTCAAAAACACTGCAGGAAACAACATCGAAGTATAAGTGTAAAACCAATTTTAGTTTTTAATCTATTTCATACAAAGAGAAAAAATAAAAATAAAATATATGACGTCATTAAATATCTATTTTAACGGGATCAAGCATTTGGAAGGCATCTAGTGGTGCCACATCAGACTTTTCTTTAAAGTTTTTTACTTTGGACATCTATTTCATTAAAAATAGAGATTTGGTTTTTTATAATGTTTTTTATTATTATAAAAGGTGTTTTCAAAAAGTGAAGTTCATCGTGGATTAACATTAGGTTTGTTAGCCTTGATTTGATCAAAACTCAAACAAAATACAGTGAAAACATTGTTGGAATATAGATCTATAGACTCTTGCCTAATTTAATACAAGCTCTTAAAATTGTTTTAAATTCTTCAAGATTATGGTGCAACCCTAATCCACTTGCTTTTAAAATAAGGAAAATGCTAATTACAGCCCTAGAGGTTGTCGTTAATGTGCATAAAAAAATTATATCTTTCATATCAAAAGCTCACCTCCTGAATTTTATGATAAACGTATAATTATTTTATGCACGTTAGTGACATCCCGACCCTTAAAATAAAAATAAATTTAAGCATGTTTTATAGGATTGGAATTGGAAAATGATGATTTATATATGGTATATCTCTTGTGTTTCATATTTTATAACGGCAATTGTATTAGCTGCTAACAAGGTTCTAGAGAAAATGAAAACTTACATGGGGGGTTTAGAAAGGAGATTCGCTACAAGTTCAAACTAACCAACTTGCACAAGATTTCTTACATCGACTAGATAGACACAAAATGAGTACCGTTTCATTATTGATGAGCTAGTTTGTCGCTTTTAGTTTTTTCTTCGTTTCTTTTCATTTTGCACTAAAGACTACGAACATCCTTCCTCTACTTCAGATGGGTCTAAAGAGTGGTGAACACCAATGCTTTCAAAGCAAGTTCTTTTTTCTTGTGCATTTTAGTGACTTGTTCAGAGAGAGGACATCATTGAAGATGTTGAATGATGTTTGTTGTACATTCCACCATTTAATCATGTCACCCTCCATGTTGACCCATCACGGCCTTTTGATATATACATGCACTACAGTCTCATCTAGGACTTGTACACATAACCTTTTGGTCGTTTGGCACTTTGATACCGGAGGCCAAAGGCCCTTTGGTTTATGGAACTTTAACCAGCCTATATTGTATCACAGCAAGGTTGTTTAATTTAGCTTGATTGTTTCCCTGTGTACTTTGAACAGTTACAAGAACAACAAAAGCATCAATCGGACTTTCAAAGATATTAGATGGAGATACATTTCACTGTGTATTTATTGATGCGGAAGGATGTGAACTGGATATCATGGAATTTCTCTATTGTAGTTTGAAGAATCAGCCACAACTACCTATAGTTGGTAAGATTTAAAATGAAATGCTTCCTTATCATGTTCACACTTGTATGCTTATCCACATCTATTTGAATATTGTTTTCTAATGTTTTTTGAAAACTGTACACAGTGATGGGTTCCGTTGATATTGAGAGACAGATTGATAGTTTAGCCCAAGAATATAAGGTAGTTTCATTTCTCCGTAAACCATATGCAGACAGAGAACTTTGCAATATTTTGAAAAATTTAAGCAAAGAGAGAATGTCTTGCGGAGAAGGTTCTTCAACTATAAAATGTGTGGAAGAAAACCTTGAGTCCAACATTGTGCATAAGGTTGATACTACCCTAGTAGGGTCATCAGCAAATCCCAACGCAACGATGATCTACAATAGCCTATCATCAGGTGATGGTACTGATAAAGGTTTAATTAACATCAGCTCACAGGAGTATAGTGCCATGAGTCAGCCAATAACCATTGTGGATATCTCTAGAAATGATGATGAGCATTCTATACAGAAACGTATTTGCATTGGTACAGAGAAAGCCGAAGATAAAGGAAAAAAACCAATGGAGATAAAGAGAAAAAAATATGTATCGGTTGAAGATAATACTTATCTAAAAAAGAGAAAAGAAATCAAGACACATACTGCTTGGATGCCTGCGCCGCTTGATGATGACAAGTTTACGGAAGCACTGGATGCACTTGACAAAAAAAGTAATATACATCTACCCACATATACTCTTGTGTGTGTGTGTATATATATATATATATGATCATTTAACTTTCATGTACACGGAGTATATAATTCAAACTAGGGAAGAAATGATAATAGTTAGCAAATTTGGTAAAGTAAATGTACTTTAAATTTGATATGATTTTCAAAACGGTTTTTAATTCTTATGTTTTTTTTCTGACAGAAGATTATCCTGATGCAATTCTATGGGACACAAATGTGCTAGGTCTCACACGTAGTAATCATGTTGCGAGCCACCTACAGGTATTTACAATTTATGTCCATGTGGTGTGTGTGCAGTGTGTGTGTAATGATTTTCACATGGATTGATATTCTAGCCATATGTTTAGCTAGAATTTTTTTTGGTATCTAACTGCTTGTTACGATTCTACTCTGGTTTTTATATTTTCAGGAGTACAAAGAAAAAGAAAACAATATGAAGAAACCCAGTGTAGTGACCCCAATGCAAAAGGGCAAGAACTTGAAAGCAGAAAGCTATTCATACACAAGATCTGGGATACCAACCCCTTCAGATAATAACACATCCATCCTTGAAACCAGTAACCTCCAAAGAAGATCGATGCTTAATTCTTATGGCGTATCTTTTATGACCATAGATAGCATCAGAGCGAAATTGAATGGAGTTACACCATTTAATTTACCCCGGAAAAGCACCACAACCATTACCAACTCTGGTGGTGTTGTATTTCAGCCCATAAGAGGTGATACATATTCAATGAGTAGTCGTTTTGATTTGGCTGAAAACCCACAAAGTTGTACTGGTCAATCCGGTGAAACTCAAATAACAGCGGTTGGTTATGGGAACACAATAGAGCCACTGGTAATAGGTGAGAGTTTCTCCAATCGAGTCTCTGGAAAAGAAATGACACCTCTGGATGTTGGTGCAACTGTGGTACCACAATTTGATCTTGGAACAGTTAACTATATCTACCTGAATGATTTTGCCAATGCCAACTCCTTGGTTTCTTGTGGTAGCATTGTTAGGGAATCCTTTGCACCGTTTGATCGTTTTGGAGTTCCAGTAGATCAACATTTGTTAAATACTGGTGATGCCATTATTACAGGTTCATCAAAGGTTGGATCAGAAAAGCTATATTTCCGAAACATGGAAAGTTTATTTGATGTTGACAGTTCCAAGACCCGCGACTTTTCTGATACATATGCGGCTACTATTGGGGACGTAAGAGCTTCTATTGGCGTTCCAGGTGAAGAAAGAAACACTCAAACTCAAACAAAACCATCCATAAACTCTATTGTTCACCTGAACAGTTCAACGAGTAGACTTACAGAGGAACATTGGTCTCAGAAGATGATCCAACATGAACCTGAAATATTCACGGAAGATGTTAATGAAGATTGCGGTCACTTAATCACTGGACTATTTGGCTATACAGAGGACATTGTGGACCACCTGTAGATATTTTGCAATGGCATGGTGTTCCAACAGAAAATTTCTCATGAAGATACTTTACTTGATGATGTGACATAGTTTTTCATTTTTCAGGATTCCTTGTAATATAAACATTTTCTCGTGATTGGTTTGTTTTGGTGTTAATCTCCATTGGGTTTGTAACTTGTTGATGTAAATTTATGATGTTGCTTGCACTTTAATTACTAGTTTTAACAAATTTATGAAATACTTAATCATTTGCACATAGTTTAAGTATGTGCATCTTAAAGTAGTGCAACACCTACCTAGCTGCTATAGCAACCGAAAGCAGTGTCATTTCAAATCTATCTTTGTATCAAGAGTGGGATAAGTACGCAGGAGCAGGCTTCAGTTGTGTATTGTTTGTAGCATACTTAGCTTATTTTAATCGTTAAGAGGTGCTTTAAATATACTAAAAGTTGTATGTGAGATTATAAATAGATAACATTTCCAATAACACCTCTGGTGCTTGCAATCTCAAAATGAACTAATTGTGGAAATATATAAGATCCTATTTGCTTCTTTCTATTGGCGGGTTATTCAATCCTAGAAGCTAGAACTCCGAAGACTTTATCAAAGGTGAAGCTTTGAAGACATGATTAATCTAAACGCACTGCAATTATTTAAGTAGTGGTTTAGTGATTGATAAATTCACTTTTGAAAAGCGCTCAACTTGCTAGAACTCTCATTTTATTATAGATAGCATGTCCACTTCGTTCATGTCATCTATTAGTGGTAAGATAGAGCTTAATTGCAAGAAAACTTGTAGAATTTTAAAAACACCGCTAGTTCTCTCTAAAGAGGATTCTGTTTCTGGTGCATGTTTCAATACTGCAAACGTTGTTAATTTGTTTCTACTGTGTAAGAGCAATGTTATGTTGGAGAAATCTTTTATCATGGTAGCATATATGTCTAATTCCAACCCCATCTCATAATTTATGTAAAATATGGTATCAAGGATAAATCAGAACTCAATAAATGTTCTATCCGTTCGGGAATTGGTTTATTTCAAGTAAGATTTCATAACCGAAAATCAACACGGATCTTGTACTCACTTTCCAAAAACAATTTGACCCATACATCCGGGCATCACAAAAATTTGTGTTAGATAATACGTATTGATATGTTCTTGTTTTTTCTCGTGAAATTAGAGAACCCGATTGGAACATTATCCAAATTTGTGTTGTTATTTAACATATATAGAGCACTCAAACATTTTGAAATAAATTACAATTGTAAATGTCCAAAAACGGTTTCTAGAAGTTAGAAAACAGTTACTTGTCGGAAGGATCTTTATTGGCGAGGTCCTTTATGATAAGCTTGGTCACTGACCGGATCGGTCCCAGCTACAAGAGGGGATGCCCCTAGATTAAGACCCTTCAAACCCGTAACTGTTTTGTAAGTTCTGACAACCGTTTTAAGATAGTTACAACCAGACAATATTCAAGAAAGTTTAAGTGCTAGCCATAATATATATATATATATATATATATATATGAAATCGCAACATGAGTTTGAATTCTCTCGCAACCAGGTTCTTAATTTCATAGACAAAAACAAGAACACAACTATATGTATAATTATCTCAAGACAAAAATTGTTATCCCAAGCTGTATAGGGTCAAATTGTTATTTTAAGAAAGGGGTTACACAATTCCAATTGATATCTTGTCATTGAAATTTTACTCAAGATACGAATTCCCATAAAAATATAACTTTTTTTGAATTCTGAATCATTAATGATACCCTCTTTTGCATACATTGTGAAATGGAATTAGAATTACCCATGATATATAGCTGCCGACAGGATTAAAGATTTCTCCAACTCAACATTGCTCTCAGACAGCGTACAAACAAATGATTAACCAATTCTGCGCCATTAACACAAGCACCAGAAATAGTCATCCTCTTCATAAAGCTGAACTCTCCGAGTTTGTAAAATTCTACAAGCTTTCTTGCGAACCCTATCTTAGTCACTAACAGATGACATGAAAAAAAGGAAATGATCATTAGAGTTATTGAAAGCTTAGGACTAATCAAAAGTAAGTTTATTAATCAGTAAAACCACTACTAAAATGCAGAGCGTTATAGATTAATTTCGTTTTCAAAGCTGCAACAGTGATAAAATCTTCAGAGGTATAGTATCTGGGACTACATAAAGCATAAATAGAAAGAAGGAAATTCGATCTTAAATTTCAGCAATCGGTTCATTATGACATTGAAAGCATCAGAGGTGTTAATTACAAATGTTATTTAATAATCTCACAAATAACTTCTAGTATGTTTAATGCTTTTCTTAATTAGTAAATTAAGCTAAATATGCTACAAAACAACATACAAGTGAAAACAACCCTGCTCCTCCTTACTTATCCCACTCTATCTACAGGATGTGAAATGACATTGCTTTTCTGTTATTGTAGCTAGACAGGTGTTGCACTACTTTAGGCGGGACAAACTTAAACTACGGTCAGTTGATTAAGTGTTTTTTAAAATTTATTTAAACTTCTAAGGTGAAAGCAACAACATGAAATTACATCAACAACTTACAAGCCCAACGAAGATATAACATCGAACCATACCAATCCAGAGAATATGTCTATAACTATGGGTCTTTTTCTGTGGAGAACCATGCCATTACACTATGTCCAACTGGTGCAGAAAGTCCTCTGTATAGCCAAATGGTCTAGTGACTAAGTGACACCAATCAACATTAAGATCTTCCATGAAAACTTAACGTTCATGTTGAATCATCTTTTGAGACCAATGTTTCTCTGTAACTCTATCCACTGAACCAAGGGGACGATAGAGTTTAGAGCTGGTTGTGTTTGAGCTTGAGTGTTGTGTTCTTCACCTGGAATACCAACATAAGCAATTGCATTCCCAAAAGCATCTGCATCTATAAAAGAAAAGTTAAGCATCATGGGATTGTTAACATCAAACAAACTTTCCATATTTCAATAAAATAAATTTTCTAATCAAACATTTGATGAAGTTCTAATGGCATAACCACTATGTAATAAGTGGTCATCTACGAGAACTCCAAAACGATCAAATGGTGCAAGGGATTCCGTAACAATGCTACCACCAGAAAGCCGAGAGTTTGCATTAGCAAAATCATTCAAATAAACAGAGGAGTTTGTTCCAAGATTAAATTGCAATTACCACAGTTGTACCAACAAAAAGAGGTGTCATTGCTTTTCTAGTGACTTGGTTGGCGAAACTCTCACCTGTTACAAGTGGCTCTATTGGTTTCCCATAACCAACCACTGTTGTTTGAGCTTCACTGGATTGACCAGTACTACTACGGAGGTTTTTAGCCAAGCCAATCCAAAACCACTACTCATAGCATATGTATCACCTCATACGGGCTGAAATAGACACCACCAGAGTTAGTAATGGTTATGGTACTTTTTTGAGGTAAATTAAATGTTGGAACTACATTCAACTTTGCTGTGATGTCATCTGTGGTTAGAAAAGATACACCATAATAATTGAGCATCAATGGTCTGTGGAGGTTATTGTTTTAAGAATGGATGTGTCATTATCAGAAGGGGTCGATAGCATAAATCTTTTCTGGCATAGCTTTCTACTTGCAAATCATCACCTTTTTGCAACGGGCCTACTACACCGGGTTTCTTCATATTGTTTTCTCTTTCTTTGTAATCCTAAAAATATAAAAAGTGAAACATTTCCATGAAAGACGAGTAGAATTGTAACAAGAGTTAGAAAGTAAGAACATTTTAGCTAGAGAATAATCCCTTGAAATGAGGTGAAAATGTATTGCCAAAATATCAACCTGTGTGAAAATTCATACACACACACGTTGCATCCACAATTGCACAGACATAAATTATAAACACCTATAGGTAACTCGCATCGTGATTACGTTTGAGACCTGGCACGTTCACGTATATATGAATTGTATCTGGATAAGCTTCTGTGACAATAAAGCGATTAAAAAACCATTTTGAAAGCATATTAATGCTAAAGAACCTCTACTATACGAAAATTGTTGACTGTTACCATTTCCTTTCTATGAAATATACTCCTTACATGTTAGTAAAATGATCATATATACAAGAGTGTGTGTGGGTAGATGTACATTACTTCTTTTGTGAAGAGCATTCAGTGTTTCCATAAACTTTTCATCAAGTGCAGGCGTCTAAGCAATTCGTGTTGTGATTTCTTTTCTCTTTTTCAAATAAGTGTTATCTTTAACCAATTGATAGTTTTTTCTCCTTACCCCAATTGGTTGCTTTTCTTTATCCC
The DNA here is from genome assembly GCA_028566075.1 of Solidago caesia. Classification (NCBI taxonomy): domain Eukaryota; kingdom Viridiplantae; phylum Streptophyta; class Magnoliopsida; order Asterales; family Asteraceae; genus Solidago; species Solidago caesia. The sequence goes on along the minus strand of JAOXNX010000001.1, from coordinate 19,395,868 downwards.
TAGCTTTCGCTATACCAATGAAATTACTTTTCTTTATAGAAGCCTCATTATCATCACTAGATATATCTACATAGGTTACTGGCTTACATAGGGCACCACACTCGTATGAGCTGATGCTAGTTAGACCTTCACGAGTACCATCACTTGATGATATCCTACTGTGATCATCGTTGCGATGATAATTGCTGATGTTTTAATCAAGATATCAACCTTATTGACAATGTTTCCTTAAGGTTTTCTTTGACATATTTTATTACCTTTTCCAAATGACATCCTCCGTTTGCTTAAATGTTTCAAAATATTGCAGATTTCTCCAAATATATGGTTTTTGGAGAAATGAAACTCCCTTGTATTCTTGAGCTAAAATAGCAATCCGTCTCTGAATATCATTCGAAGTCATCACTGTTTACAATTTTCAAAAAACATTAGAAAAGAATCTTTAAACTTTATTCAACTAGATGTGAATAAAGCATACATGTGTGGACATGTTAAGAAAGCTGTTCATTTTAAATCTTACCAACTACAGGTAGTCATAGCCGATGCTTCAAACGCTACAATAGAAAAAATCCATAATACCTACTTCACATCTTTCTGCATCGACCAAAAGACAATGAAATGGATCTCCTTGTAATATCAATGACAGACCTAATGAGGCTTATGTTGTGTGTGTAACTGTTCAATATACACGGGGAAAGAAACAAGTTAGACAGAAGCCGACATCAAACAAAGGGCCTTTGGCCTACGGGTATCAAAGTGCCAAGTTAACTACCAAGTTAACTACCAAAGGTTATAGGTTCAATTGACTTTAGAGTATCAAATGGTGGTGTTGGGACAAAATTGCGGTTAACATGTTGTATGGTGGAATGTATATCAAACATCGTTGAACAAAACTTCAATGACATCCTCTCTTTGAACTTTTAGTTTGTATGCATGTATTGTATGTTTGTACTAATCTAGGTGGACAACCATAACTAGGGACAAGATTGGTCAGTACTGTACTCAGGAAAAGCTTTGGGTTCGAATGTTGGTACCGAATAGGCCAGGGACCAAAACTATCCGGGAATATACTGCTGTGATTTTTTTCAGCCATTTACCAAAACACGATAACAAAAAAAGATATCACTAAAAAATAAACATAAGCTTGTGTAATCATTAAAACAATCATAAGTTACAAGTATCCCAAAATTCGCATCGAAATCTAAAAATAAAACCAAAAAACACTTGAACCTCGCATCCTAATAATCTGTTAGTATTTTAGTGTAATGAGCATTGTATTTTATATGGGTTAGGAGGTACGGAGTGTATGACCATATAAAACAATGTACGTCAAGGACCAAAATAGCGGGGGTCAAGACTCAAGAGGGTCGCCCCCCTTGCATGGTCCTAGTGGCAGCACCTCTTGTGGCGGTCTCACTTATAAGCGATACGTTATATCACTTATACGTTTATACGAGAATGGACTTATCGATGTGTTGTTTGGCCTATAACCTCATGTCTATCCAAAATATTGGAGGTGGTTAAAACTGCCCTATACGTGTCATAGGGACAGTTTTCTCTCTTGGAACCAGGATTGATTTTTCAATTAAAAATTTTATCATTCCAATACGTATGATCACAATAAAATTTAGTGTAAAGGGATGAATTGTTGTACTTTTAAAGTGAAATCACGATTCTTATTGATATCCGGCCAATTAAAATATTCCCAGATTATAGATTTTACAACATAATTTGTTACGGTACCGTTATATGTGGTATTTTACGGGTCCCTGATGTAGTCGACATCAATGACGATTAAAGTCAAAAATCAAAATCAATCGTAGTCTAATGTGTTCGGTTGGTTAGATACCAATACTCGGTACCAAAATCTCATCATCACCCATAAGGCCCTTAGTGTATAGTATTCCTTATGAGTACATGTGTTGTGTTATTTAAAAGACAACTTTTCATAAAGACCTAGTGTTCTTATAAGAGGTCTCATGTTCGAATTTCTCTAAGTATTGGGGTGGTCAGGTAAAGGGTTTGGAAATAATTACGGGATCACTGATCCCTGGTAACCTTTGAGAAAACCAACTCCATTTATTTTCTCGTAGTGTCATTTCATTGGAAATATCCACTTTGATGGTATCAGATGGTATCGTGAAACCCTTTACCTCCCTCAATCGAAATCCCATGGATTAATCTATCATCCAACAACTTTCCTTTTCTTTCTCTACAAATACTCCTAGATTATAACCTTTCCACTCAACTTTGGTTATCATCTAGACTATTAATCGTGTTGTATTCGTCTGGACTTTGATTGTATAGATCAATCTCAAGGCCATAGGCAAATTTGTATTCTACATACTACTACCTAAAATGGGTCACAAACACTATATTATATTTATACTCCCTTTGTCAACATAATAATCGTCCATAAACATAAAAAGTTTGTTTTAAAAATAAAATTAGTACTGGGGAGTACAGGAGTAATATTATACTCCATATGTATATGTAATATGTATGGTGTATTACAATTATAGTTTTGGGACAAGTAATCGGGTTTGAGTTTGTTATTGGGCAATTGGTTGGGTTTGACTTAATACCAAAACTTCACCCACACCCACATCCCCACCCGCATCCGCAAAATTCTATATTAGTAATCTCAGACCTACCTAGGCCCATATAAAATTAGTCTGATCCATGACCCAATTATATTGGTTTTCGGGTTTCTCCGTCGAGTTCGATTTTGTTGTCATCACTAATTACAATTCCTTATATTGATCAAATCAAGATTTACAAACCTAACGTCAATCTATGATGAAAATAACTTGTGAAGAATATTTTCATTTATAATTAATAACATAAAAAAAATAAAATAAATAAAATAAAAATAAAAACCGATTAGCCCTTAGCAAAGACGTCAATTCTCATTTAACATCTTGTGAGAACATCTTCAATGGTGATTTTAAAATGGGGTTTATAAAATAAGAAGAGATCCACAAAAACTTTAGAACCACAGGGGAGAACCTTTTGATAGTTATATAGCTTGAAAAGGTTCAAAATCTTGAACCTCTCCTAAGTAAATTTAAAGTTAATGTTACATTTATTTATAAAACTTTAAAATATTTAAACATAGCGAAGATTAGTTTATAAAAAGGTTTGTGATGTGAATTGTTTAGGTGATACGATGTGCCAGTGGCGGAACCAGGATTAAAATGTAGCACAAAGTTTTTAACACACGCAAAGTAACGATAACAACTAGATTGCAATTTTTTGTTGTTGTTGTTTTTAAGGATTTCTGGCTACTTTTAGCGGTTTTTAAAAGTTTTTGGCAGTTTTCATTTCCCCTTCAGTTGCACAAATACAACTTTATAAGTTTAGTTACTTGAAAATTCTTTCAAAAGCTTTTGTGACTTTTGGCAACATTGACCGATTCATCCATTTTTATTTTATTTTTTTACATGTAGCATCAATAAAGAAAACAATATTATTCAAAAAAAATTTACGCTACATGGGTTAAGGGGACCCGTGCCCGGGCTACCTCTACCTTCAATCTAGTTCTGCCTTTGTGATGTGGCAATGTTGTGAACCTTTTGAAAAATTTACCATTGGAGATGTCTCAAGACACTAGAAGCCCAAAAGAGTTCTAAAACAGGACGGAACAAGTGGAACTTGGTGAAGAAATTCACTCAATCCAAGTGTTGTTGGAAGAAAAAAAATTGTTGTTACCTACATATCAACTTATGAGTCAATTCCCAAACATAAAGGATGAAGATGGAGATAAATTGATCACCTTTATGTGAGCAATCTTTTGTGAGATTCTATCAACAACGCATGAAGGCCATAAAATCTTCGTGATCATCATTTCGACCTGAAAAAATAGAGAAAAAGTTTGAGAGAGAGGTGAAGAAATGAGGTACATGGTTAATGGTGTGTCTTGCGTGTTCTAGTTTAATATATGAAATAACACAATAATTCTAATGTAATTAATATCTACCCCAAATAGAAACTGAGACGCTTAAATTTATTATATTACCCTTAATCAAAATTCTTATTTATAAAACTAAATGAAAACATTAAATATTTTTTTTATTTTTTTATTTTTGAATAGCAAATGTTAGTTTTTGTTAATTAAAGGTCAATTTGTTCTGTTAATTAAACATCAATTCTCAAGTTTGAACTTGAGATTCCAAGCAGAACAAAATCTCTTACCTTCCTTTTAGACCATTACATCAAGAGCTCATTGACAAAAACATTAAAAATTGACAAATGGTAAAAATGTCTTTTTGTGCCTTTTGAAAAAATTAAAGCTTGTAATAAATGCACTTTTTTAAAATTATTTGTGTTTATTTAGTGGACAATAATATTGAAAAGACCCAATTTGGGTGAAAACTCTACGTATCTAATTTTTTTAATATATTTTACAAAGTAAATAAATGATTTTCGTGCAAAATATATTAAAAATTTAGGATGTGAGTGAGTTTTTCCATCCAAATTGGGTGTGAAACTCATATTCACTTCCCCCTATATATATATAAATAAATATATTAATATTAATTTGTGGTATGTATAACTTCTTTTTTTTAAATGGGTATTAAATCTTTGTTGTTGACTCGTTATTTAAATTTTTTTTATAATACTAGCAATGTACCCGCGTGATACGCGGTCTTGGATGATATAAAAAATAAAATAAATTATAGTGTATATGAAATTCGTAAACTTCATTCAATACATGCA
>JAOXNX010000001.1:19357904-19368069 GCA_028566075.1 Solidago caesia | reverse complement strand
ATTTAAAGTTTCCGCTGTTATGCGCCGTTTGGCAAAATTTTTGGAAATCCAGTTTTTCTTAAATGTTGGGTGTTACATCCGGTCAAGTCTCTAACCGAGTATCCTCGTGACCATTTCAGAGCTTTTTCCCTAAGCACACCCAAGATGTTTATGTAGATAAGTTTGACTTCTAGCCATTAGGCTACCTAGGTGGTTGTTTACTAATACTTGGATGGTTTAATCTATATGTTGAAAACTTTTTATAAAGAAAATGAATCGACATACATGAAAGTATGAAACTGGAAGTAGAAAACAGCTTTGCTCGACTATCACATGTCAAAGCATGTGCCGTGTTCTTTACATAATATATTTTAAAAGAAAACACACAGAACTGGCAAGCAAAACTAATAGAAATGATACATTTTTACAAAAATTATATTCTCCATGCTACAAGATACTAAAAGTTATGGGTGAGATCCTAGCGCACCAAGAAGTCTCAAGACTTTTTGGATTGTTAGAGTACACAATATCGATATGAAGCCTTTCATGAACTTTGCAATATCAGCTTATAAAAAACTTACTTTGAATATTCTAACACAATGATCAGCTCCACAAGAAGCAAGCTGCATACTTTCGGAATCATCATTCTTTGCGGAGTTTCTCCACGCTAAACGGTTCACTGATGAAACATGGCACATAAACGGATCGAATTGGATGATTAGAGAGGCTTTTGGTAGTGAAATACTAGAATCTTGTTCACTTTTTGCAAGAGAGAGACTCCATAGCTCTATAAGCCCATTTTCCATTCCAACTGAAAGAACCCCATTGTTATTCTGTTGGTAAAGGCCCGTCCAAGATAGGGCAGTGACGCTGCTTTTGAAAGTGGGCAGAGTCATAAGTTGCACACAAGATTCTTTCTGCACCTCCCAGATCTTAACGGTCTTGTCTCTTGAACCAGTGGCAAATTGGTGACCAAAGGGGTTCCAAGAGCATGCCCATACTATTCTTTTGTGTGCCTCTTGCCTGGTTAAAAGCTGGTAACTGGTTTGATCTGAGCCATATAGGGAACACAATTCAAACCAAAATCTGTTATTGTTATCTTATGATGTTTTTTCCACAAGAGCAAATTGCATAAAAAAGGGTAACAAACCTTGGTCAGATTTCTATTTGGGAAATGAAGTTTGCTTGCACCAACAAAAGGATTAAACTTTTTAAAAAATTGATTTACGATGATAACCTGATAGTTAACCGTACTCAGGGCATATAACGGATAGGTCTTGTCACGTCATTATTGTGATATATTAATATTATAAAAGAGATTTGTCCTAAAACTCAATTGACCAATCACAATACTTACTTTTTTAATTGACCAATCAGAAGCTCAATTTACCTAAAAGTTGTCTTTACTAATTAAAAGATCTCTACAACAAGTTTACCTAAAATTGATCTTGCTTATCTAACTACTAGACGGATTCCCGTGCCATGCGGCGGTGATGGTGGTAGCGGCGGCGAGTAGTGTAGGTAATTGATGTAATGGGGATAATGTAGATATTTTAGGACTTAAGGGATAGATGTTGTAAATTAATTCATTAAGAGTATTATAGGTATATTAAGTGGAGATGTTTAAAATAGTAAATAAAGGTGAGGGGTATTTTAGAGTTATCAATTCATAACTTGAGAAGAGGAGGGGGGTCATTTGCTTTGTATAGTATTATAGATATAGATATCTACAATTTATTAAATTTAATTCAAGATCGAGTTACCAAAAATTGAACATTCCTATATAAAAAATATTAACAATTTCTTTATTTAACTTATTCAAATTAAATATAAATTGAACATAATATGTATACACACAATTTCTATTTATGTTTGTATCTGCATTTATTTGAAAGACAGTTTGTTTTGAATGTACATCTGATTTTGAAATTTTTTGAAATTAAAGAATATATATATACGCGTGTCTAAAATATCAGTCCGCACAAATTGCAATTCTGAGTATTTGATTTTAACTTAACCGCGTGTATGCACGGGACTAAAATCTAGTAAGCTTAACATTTTCGAAACTTTGAGCCTTTTTAATATAACTTGTGAAAGCATGAGCCTTACACGGAGTAGAAAAAATATTTGTTCCCAAACTAAGAATCCGAACAAAGTTGGTTACCTTTTTATGCAAGTTACGCATTTCATACACCCTAAACTGGTGTTTCAGAAGCAGCTATTTGTTAATATATAAACTGGTTGAGAGGACTTTTAGGTACCTGATCGATCTATAGAAAAGAGTGACAAATGGCGATCCCTTGAGACGGCCAAAAGATATTTGTCATCGTGAGAGAACTCCATTCGGGTAACTGTTAAGCTATGAGATTGCAATCGGCCAACTGCCTTCCATGTACCAACCTCCCAAAGCCATATTTCCGCCACTGACATTGATTGGGCCTGCGAAAAGGAATCAAGGGATCAGAATGACCCAATGGCCAATGGAAAATTTTTCTTTTCAATAAAGACTAACGCAGATGCTGAAGTTGGATACAAATTAATGTCGTTAAGGAGTGTCTAAATGTTCAATTTAAAAATATCACAATATTGAATAATCAAAACCAGATAAACAGATGTAGTAAAATGTGTTACAAGAGATGGTTATTGGAAGAGGTTTAACGGTTTCAAAATGTAACATTAAGATATTCAGCTTTTGTGTCTTTGACAAATTCGGACAAATTTACACATAAAATGACCAAAACAACCATCTTGTGATAAAAGATGAGACGATTTGTGAGAATTAATTAGGTTATAAATCGATATATGTAATTTCAGTTTACCAATAATATTGAATATTCTCAAGGTCGCATTAAACTGATTATCCAAAACCAATTAATCTCCCACCCATATCAAACACTGGAAACTGATTTTTAACTCATTAAAAGCTGATCATTTTCATTTTAAAACAGTAATAAGATATCTGGTTCCAAAACTCAGTCTCAGATCCAAACAAATCCTTAATAGCAATACCTTACAAGATGAGGCAACAAGTTTCCCTTGGTGATCACAACATAGTGAAAACAATTCATTTCCATGACCATATAGTTTGTGGGACTCAGGCCATAATGTATGCCATGCTAATTGTTCCTCGATGGGAGGTTCAGTCAGAACTGAAGGAACTGCATCTGGGATAGTCTCAAGTGTGTCAAAACCTTCATTACCACTTCTCTCTGTTGTTTCGCTTGAAGCTGCAGAAGAAAAAAAGTTTAAGTTGTTTTTTTTTTCTTCAAAATAACGTGGTGATTTCTAAACACTCCCACTCAATTTTCATTTTTTAAGAGATTTAGCTTAGATCAATAGTGAACAATAAAGATTAGAAGTAGCAAAATGGGCACCTCTAGTACAGATACAGAATGTTGATATGGAATATTTAAGAATGAAGTGCTAAATCTCACGAAAACAGGTATCACGATAACAAGAATGTATGAGATTGTGAGAATAAATTATAATATTTTAAGAAAGAGATGAAAAGAAGCATACCTTGAGCATAAATAGGCTTCTGAGATAGACCGAGAGCTGACATATTGGCACCCAATACCTGGACATCAACTTGCAGGTCATCGTATAGATTGGAAGTTGCGTGATTTAACGTTTTCAAGAATGATAAAGGGGCTTCAAAAACTCTAGCAACTTTCTCATCAGCTCCGCTTACAAATCTGTGGTTTCCCTTTCCTTGAATAATTGCTAAGCAATTAATATCGTGACCGTGAACTTGAGGGCGAGCAATTTCATGGCAAGTGTCATCTCCTCTTAAGTTAGCCTCATTTAGCCATGAAGCAAATATTCTAGTCGTCTGCATATAGAAATGATAGACAATCAGCTCCTTTTTAACATATTTTCAAAAACGAAAACTGCTTTGCAATATCTTAATGGATATGCACAAATGGGCCTAAGTACAGAGATCTGATCTGGTACCTTTAGTACCAGTCACAGGCCAAAGAGCTGCAATCAGTCTTTACTCCTAACATTTGATAGAAAAGACGGGTAGCTTGTAGAACAGATTAGGCACAAACGTCCGGTCCTTTAAGGCGGATACATGAAATTGTTTTGTTCCATGTTATATACAAGTAACTTTCTGCATTGTGCATACCATCTAATCTTGTTAACTATTTACAGGTAATGTAAAAGATAAACTTGTAAAACTTTTAAAAAGAAAAAAAATATATGGTTATTCTTCATAATATTTGATAATTAGAAATATGATTTTAAACTTTAAAAAATCTTGTTTTAATTTAAAACAATTTTGTATTTGTAATTTCAAAATATAAGTACTAATAGATAGCTAAATATTTATATAAAAGAAAAAAGAAATAGGAACGGTTGGAACGCCAACCCAAAGTCAGTCCCTTTTCCCAAGTGAGGGCCGTGCTTTAGCAACTACTGTAGAACCAGATGTAAGCCTGGTGTTAGGCGCCTCTAATATTTCCATGTGTGGGCTTTAAACTAGAAAAGAAAAATACCTGATCATCGCTGACTGACATCAGATATTCACCACACCGACCCCATGCAATATCTGTCACTGAAGCAAAATGCCCAGATGGAACTTTTTGCGGTTTCCAATTACCAATCTCGGAACCAAAATTTTTCCAAAGATGGAAAGATCCACCATAGCCATGGGCTAATATAGAATCACCATTCGGGCTCCAATGCCCACCATAGAACCCTAAAGCAGAATGACTCAACTCCCCAACAGTCACTACATTGACCCAGATACCCGTTGTTCTCTCAGGTTGCCATATCATCATAGTCTTGTCCATAGATGCAGATAAGATGCTTTGGGGTTGATAGCATATATTATTTTCTTTTAATAAAGGTGGCTGCCACTCGACTGAATATACCCAGTCCTCATGACCAATGACAAGAGATTCTAACGATACTTGATAAGAGAAAGAGCCCGCTACAAAAACAGGCCCTTTTATGTAATACGCCAGGCTGTTTTCTGCTTTCTTTTTGTCAAAATTACCAACGGAATCACACAAAGTCATTTTCCATATGCGTATGCCTTTATCTTGAGAAGAACTAACAAGGAGAAGATTATGTGGCTCTCCATTTAGTGACACGGGTAATGAAAAATCTAAACTTCTGATCCAATCTGTATGCCCTTTTAACTCACAAGCACGAACAAACTATGGGCACAAAAAACAAGCAAAAATTAAGCCAGCAAATATATAAAGTAGAGGCAGCAACTACCAAATTTGACGCATTTATCTAAGAACAGGTCAACTTGTATGTTTTATCTCTAAATAGTCAAACAGGTAAGAGCAACTTAAAAGAAAGTAGGCCAAAAGTTGCCTCAAAGCACTTTTGATGCTTAAAACCTCCAAAATAATTTTATTTATATACCTAAATGATTCTTAAAATTAAATATCTGTTGCAATCTTATCTCGATACACTCATTTAGTAGAAAAGACTGAAGTTTTAAAGATTTTACCAGCACAGAAATTACTCAATTTAACTCATTACCAAACCCACCCATTTAGTGACCTATAATGTAAAATGCAAGAACACGGGCTTCACATAAATACATACCTGTCCTGTCCTCTCACCCCAATACAAATGAATCTTGTTATCGAGTCCCCCCATAGCCAAAATAAGGTTTGTGGTACTTCCTGGCAATTCCGCTAGAGAAAGTGTAACCATTGGTTTCAAACCAGTAGAGAGGGAATGCAAATATGTAATTGTACAATCACCTGCAATTATTTTTTAAAACTCAGTATTAACTTAAGTGATACCGAATATGACCTCAACTCTTAAGGCTAATTATACCATCACTAACCTGCACCATCAGGTAAGACTAATTTCCACAGATTAACAATACAATCCGAAGACGTAGATGCAAATATTGCTTCATTTCGAGATAACACAATTGCAGTAATGCACGTAACACCTTTCTTGTGTGATTGCACCAGTTGTGATACATATCTCCACTGTATACAAAGTTCATAAACACAAATTTCTTCAAATTCAGTCAACCAACTATTACCGAAAAGAGTATAAAAATACTTGTTCACAGTCTCAACAGATTGTTTAAATACACCGAATCAACATTCAAACAACTATAAACAATATGATCAGTGATCACAACGTTTAATTGCATTGATTTCTGAATTCAAATAAAATATTGGGATCACGACATATAGTAGCAACAAAAATTCTTAGAGATTCCAATTTACATTATCTATTATGCACATCCTATGTCATTAAATGCTATAAGTAACATAAGTTCAGCAACATTCCACACCGGTAACTTAACCCGTGTATTGTGTCCCATCCTGATTACCAAAATACGTTAAATGACCAAATACCTACACTGATGAAAACCAGACATTTGGTTTTATATGACATTATATATCAAGAAAGTTACCTTATTTTCAGCTAGAGTAAACTCCCATAAAACAATAACTCCTTGAGCATCACCAGATAATAAATAATGCTTTTCCCAATCAGTGGCTACAAAGTAATAATTCAGTAAAAAAATGACCCATCAAATTATATAACCAAAATATTTATAAAAAATTGTACCTTTAAATGCAAACTTGCTGTTTGGAAGCCAATGTGTACAGTTAACTGAAGCCTTATGACCTGGCAGTGTAGTCAATATCTTTGCAGTCTGTTAAAATAACATAATTTTATAATAAATATAATGTTTGTGTTAGAAATCTAAATAAAAACAGGGAAATATGTTTATACATAAAAATACCGGCTCCTAAAAATATTTTTTAAACGCCAGGCGTCATGTACAATATTTACTGCGAACTTTTTTTTTTTTACTGCGAGCTTGAAAATTAAAAAATATATATATATATATATACCTGAGGGTTAAAAATGGAAACGGCGTTTTGGGAGCCGAAAGAAACAAGACCGCAGGCGCCCCAAGAAACATTGTTCACGACTCTGTTGCAACCGCCTCCGATAAACACGCGCTCTACCTCTGTTTTAAGCATGCTGCTGTGTGAAAAAGATGTGTGACGGGGTTGACGGCGAATGTTGGGAATTGTTTTAGGCTGGGGTTTTACAAGTGAACACGGGTCGGGTTGAAAAATGACATTAGATTGGGATTTTGGGCCTGTGATACTATATAGGCCCATACATTCTTACATTCTCATTTTAGGCAGGCTTTGTTTGTTGGGTTAAATCCATGAAATGTCCATTTTTACTCAAAATTTCTAAGTAACTAACCTATTTAGATTTTGATTATTAAAAGAATTTCGTTTTCAGAAAATTTTAATAAAGGTAATGTCATTAGTTTTATTATTAGACATCCTGTCATATTGGTTGGCATGCCATGTCATTAAAATGTCCATATGGACTGTTGACTTGACTTTAAACATCATCATCTTCTCTAATTTTTCTCCGACGAAAATTCCAGTAAAAAATCCTGACAGCTATGTTATTTTTCTTTCGTCCATCATTATCAACTTTTCTCCTTGGTTGTTTAAAGCTAAATCATGTTTATCAATTTATTATTTTCCAAATTAAATAAACTCTTTTATGCATAAAGCCTAACCAAAACTAATTCCAAAAATCCTATATTTAAACCAAAATTAAAGTAAAACCAAATCAAGCTAACATCACATAAAAAAACGCATAGACTTATACATACACAAAAGCGGTTTTTATAACACCAAATCAAACCATTAGGTGGGTTGTTGGTAGTGAAAACCATGGTGTGCGACGGGGTTGGATTAGAAGTGAATGAAACAGAGTTACAAAAGTGTGCGATAGGTTTATGCGACAGGGTTTCTGGTAGCTAGTGATGTCGGGGATTGTGGTTTGCCGGATCTGAAAACTAGATGGTGGAGAATAAGATAACGGTGATGGTAGTTCAATTACATATATATACAATCATTGGAACAAGGAGAACAAAGTATTGGGTAAATGGGGGGCTATAGGGCAGAGAGGTGGGGGTGACGGGTGGTGGTGGAAGTGCTCGGATTGGTGGTTGTAGAGGTGGGGGCGAGTAGTGGTGGATGTGGGGTATGTGTCCGATAAGGTAGTGGTGGCGATACTCGGTTCGATGGTTGTGGTGGTTTCTGGCAGGGTGAGCAGAGATGGAGGTACTCGGTGGTTCGGTGGCTCCTGGCCGGAGAGGGAGGGGTGGTGAGGATGACCGGAAGTGGTGTCCGGTGGGGTGTGGTGTGTCCACTCAAATGTCCACGTAGACAAATTTAATGACGTGACATGTTAATATGGTAGTTAACAAATATCTAATGACAAAAACTGACGATATTACATTTATTGAATACTTTTTGAAATTAAAATCCTTTTAATAATAAAAATCTAAATAGGTTCCCTTAATTATGAATTTTAGATAAAAATGTTACCTTTTTATGGATTTAACCCTTGTTTGTTTGTAGAGAATATATATATAAAAAAAGGATGATTGTGTTGTTTTGATCACACTCGAAATATTCAACATGTCCATTTAAATTTCGGATAGAACTCTTTTTAGAAAAAAAAAAAAAAAAAAACTTAATGCATGAATCATTTACCAAAAAATGTGTTGTTTTATGTGAATGCTTTTTTATGTTAGGATTTTCTTGTTGCTATAGATGAACCGGTATCTTTTTATAAAAATACAAGAGCAACTAAAGACAAGAACTCAAACCCACTAGAATCAGACGACGACGCTTCATCATCTGAAATCAGGAAATCGGGGATGATAGCTTCGGGAAGTTGTTCATCATCGGACATTTATGTTGTGAAAATCAGATTATAAAAGTGTATAGAATGTATGTGTTTATGGATATAAATGTATAGAATGTATGTGCTTATATAGAATGTGGTGGGAATTTTTTTTTTAAAAAACAAAAAAACATAGCACGCTCCTCCAACGTTCACAAGCTCCTGACGTTCAAAAAAGGCAAGCTCTCGACGTTCATTTCTATTGGCTGCATGGGGCTGAATTCACTAACCAAAACTGCTAGCCGATTCTTACCAAAAATCAGGGGTTGGGGAAGCCGGCGTGCCAATTTTAGTCGAGGAAGGAACCGAAGAAAAGAAATCGATCACACCTTTCATCCTTATGGTGTTTAGCGGCCTTGTTTGTCTTTTACAGCTAATGTGATGGTATATCTCACATTTTTTATGTCTAACAAAAATTCTTTTGTGTCGTATGTTAATATGAAGATAGAAAAATAATAATTTATATAATAGTAAAGATAAAGATAACAAATAGACACCTTCTAAAAAAATATTTTGGTATTATATATTTTCCGTCAAGGTAACGTTTTACATAAATCCTGCATATAAATTGTTTCTTACATTATACTCCGTAACTATTAGAGTAGCCGATTTGTATAATGACACGCTGACATTATACCCGCGCGATACGGTGACGCAAAATAACATATATTAATTTCTAGATTTATTTGGATCTTAATCGTTTACTGATATTATTATTATTCGGTAAAAATAAAATTTATATAATTTTAATATAATATTAGTTTGTTAGAATTACAAATTATTTATGTATAAAAAAATTAATGATCATTTATTCATTTAAAATGGAAAAAATGATTATGTTTAAATTAATCTTTAAGATAAATATTATTTCTAAATAAGTTAAAATGAAATTGGAATCTTTCAAATTCCATCATATGATGGAATTTAAGATTCCTTAGAAAATTGGATGGAAAGTTCAAAATTCCAATGAAATTCAAAATTTGATAAAACTAACTTTTCTATAATTATTATTTGATTATAAAACTTATTATAATTATTATTACTATATATTTTAAAACTATATTTATCAATTATTATTATTATTAAACATGTTTTTTTTTATTGTTAGATAATTTATAATTTTATAAAATTTATTAATATTTATAAAATTTATTAATACTTGTATTATTATTTTATAAAAAAATTATTATTAAACATATACTTATAATAACTTTTAACAACAGGATTAACAACAGACTCTTTCACGATATATTCAAAGCTGCTGCATTGCACAGGTATCCATCTAGTTTAACTTTCATTATACATTTATGGGTAAATTACAAGAATGGTACCTGTGTTTTACCAAAATTTCACTTTTAGTACCTAGTAAAAAAAAATTACGCGATTAGTACCCAAACTTGTCAAAATTTGACACTCGCAGTACCTCCGGCTAACGGAGTCAAAGTTTTCGTTAAATCTGGTC
>JAOXNX010000001.1:19335976-19349096 GCA_028566075.1 Solidago caesia | reverse complement strand
AAATCAGGGGGGGCTTTTTATCATTAAAATATTTATGTGTGTGCAGCATATATAATGTTAACAGCATATAACATTTTTCCATTTAATAATTAGGTATCTGTTAAAACTTTGCGCATTTTTCAAGTGCACACTTATTCGGGATGAAGTGAGTATTTTGATGGCTACAAACCTATATCGTTTAGAATATACTTTAAATGATAATGCTAACTAACTCCTTGGTAACCGTTACATCTGAAAGTTTGTACAAGATATCTTAAGTTCCAGTACAATCTTGTAATGGCTAGGAAAATATTCGATAATGAACATCTCGATTTTTTTTTATTTTGAACGTTAATGGGACGACTGCCCCCAATACCAGAGCCTGATAGCGTCAGGGCTAGTACCGGAGAACAGCTACCGTGCGTCTGGGAACCACAGGGGAGGAAAAACCCCTAATCTAGCTGCGCTAAATTAGGAGAAAACCTTGCCCCCTCAGTAAGACTCGAACCCGGGTCTTGCCTCACAGGAGGACTTGGGATAAGAAACCACTGCGCTAGGCAATGTTTCTTAATGAACATCTCGATTAGTTTGAATATATCTTATTTAAAAAATCTCTTCATATAATTTGTATAGAAAAAATTTCATATATCTTTACTTTGAATTGATAAAGCCAGTGCCTTGTGTTGAGTACGTTATTTATTCCTTCGTTATATGACAACGTTTAAAGCTCACTATGCATGGTCCAACAACCAATCTTCGATGTTCTGGGCACCATAAAAGTTACTCCTATACGGAGTATTTTATAAAGATGGATAAGATAAAAATTAACGATGCTATATTTTAGAAGGTGTTTGGAGTTTTGGTTGAACCAACTAGTGAAATCAGTCTTCCTGAATTGATTATTACGTTTGTATAATATAAATGATAATAAAAAAAAGTACAAAAAGTTATCATGTACAAATCTTTTACAATAACAATAGTTTTTCTTTTACAAAAGACAATAATAAATAAGAATCACAACTATCTATGTTTAATACAACAAAGGAGAATCTCTAGACCGACAACAAAAGTATACGAAATTTACTTGAATTTCGTTTTGTATAGGTACCAACCCATTGCATTGTATGGTTATACATATATATTGGTGGCCATGGTTTCTATAATGTCACGCTTTCATGTTAATAATAAGAAGAAATCTCAAAGTTCTTGTCATGGATTATACTGATCACATTGATTGATTAGACATAACCACATTATATGTTTATGTTTCACTTTTCCGTTTATGGTTCCTATATATTTTGTCGCATAACAATTAGTGTGTATATATATATATATATATATATTTTTTAATTTTCTTTTTTGAAATTTGTAATACAATACAGAATATTTTATGTCCCTTGTGTTTAGATCAACTGAACATCTAATAAGACCCAAGTGACTAGAAGGTCATGGGTTCAACTCTCCCAAAAGGGGGTTTTCCCATATTATATGGTCAGTAATTCCAAAATATTGTTCAAAACAAATAAAAAAAAGAAGGATATTATATTTAACAGATTTGAGTTTTCATTTATGTTTGTAAGTACCACTATGATTTAATTAGTATCTAATTTTATATATTCATGTGTGAGGCACAATTAGGAGTGATTTACCCGCATCCATATTTGCTAAAGCATAGTATTGAAGTATAGATGTATGTAAAATAAACCAAATTACCAACAGTTTCCAAAATTTCTTAAAAGAATCTTGATGCAAAATTTTCATACCATGATATAAATTTCTAGCCAATGTTCATCTTCATAGACTTCTAATTTACAACAATCATCTTAATTATTTCTCTACATTAGAACTTGTTACCTTGTGGTGGCTATTTCCGCGACGTTGAATCAAGCTCAAGCGCCACAACCACCACCGCAGCCTCCGCCACAGGCTGCGGCTTGGTTGCTAGGAGCCGAGTCATGTTTTGATGCACCAGCTTCACCATCTACACATGTGAATATGATAATTGTAAAGATTGAGAAGGTGACCATGGCAAACAAGAAGAGTAACACTGCATGGTCTGCAAAGCCTTCATGGATGTCCATTCTTTCGGTCACTGCTTTCCATTCTCTTCCCATTATTTTTCTGCTTTTTATGAGTGGAATGAGATGATCCACAATTTTCCAAATGGATATTTAACAACTTTTCACCAGTTGACTTTTGACTTATTTTTAAATTTTATTTTGACTCCAGTTGCATTTGTCTGTGGGCTGAATTGTTCAATTCTTATCCATCCTTCAATCTTTCTATTATCACTTGTTAATATTATACAACATTTTACTACACAAGAATTCAGGGTTTCCTAATTTCTGGATCTCAAAGGTTAAAATAGTGTTATCAATTCTTGTTATTTAGTAAATATATCACAATTATTAAGTTTTGAACAAACATTAGTTTTCAATTTTAGCTATTCATAGTTTCTTAAGCAGCTCTTAAATTTCACTATTTTTCTCTATGTTTCTGTTAACTAACTGCTTTATGAAACGAAAATCTGAATAGAACCCGATAATGTGTTTAATTTACATATGTATCTTTAAGTCCTGATTATATTGAAAGCATTATGTACATAAATTGCCACATATAGATGTCTCGTATGATAAAACAATGTGACTTGCTTATGCTGTTTAATTGCGTTTCTTTTCTTTCACTTGTCCTCTTGGGATCTTGTCAAGGAATTGAGTACCAAATTGCTCCAGTAGTAATTTCATGTCTCTGATTCCTTTACGTACAAGATGATCTACTTCATTCTCATATCGTTCATATAGAGCCGGCAGGATTTCAATGCAAAGAAAGCCTACAAAAAGATTGAACCGAATATCAGGATATATATATATATATACACACACTAGTCATCACGTTTAGAATTATAAAGCATAACCACTAGAGCTTACAAAGGTATAGGAGATTCAAAGAACTGAAATGACTTCCAATAACAGATATCATCCATAAGGATGTCATTGTCTGCGAAAGAAAGAAAACGTATTAGATACATTTTACTTCAAAGATCTATTCAAGAAGTTTTAGTATAGAATACGGTTTACACATACCAAGAAAAACCGAGTGAGATCTTCTCCGCTTGCTGTATAATAGAACTTAAGTAACAATTGGTTTGTTTTTCTATACAACCATTTAAATGTGGATTCTGGTATAGTGATCTCTTCAAAATCAGGAAGATCCCTATGTGAGAATTTAGTTCAGACAATACTTATCCTTCACCATATTTGAAGCTAATAAAATTAAATATGTATGCCAAAAAGAGACAGAGAAAAGTGAAAGCGTTACCATTGCGTATATTTGGCCATGGTGTAGGTGATGTAGATGATCAACATGCCAAGGATGGAGATGTGACAAAGAAGAGAAACAAAGTTATACTCATAAACCTCAAAAAGAGACCATATTGCAGTTACCCCTAATAGAATTGATGCCGATAATCTTGTGTTCCTCCATAGAAGCACGTCTGATACTGCAAGTGCCAATTAAACTGTACGTTAGTGATAGAAATCGATGAAGCGTGGTGTCTTAATGAAATGTGATTAAGCCAAATGTTATTTACGATACAAATGGATGTTTTGGTGCAAAAATATGACATCAAGGTAGATCACAGATGCATTCAATTTATTCATTTTTGTTACATATAATCATTTATTGATGTATAAAACTATACTGAAATGCTCATCATATAGTTAAAAAAATTTTAGGGAAATACCCGGTCCATTGCTAATGACAGAATGAAAAACTCTTTTGAACTTCGATGTATTCTGATATGTGGTGTTGTCGTGATGATCTGAATCACTAGAAGATCGCGACATGGTTGCCAAGTTAAACGAGGTTGACAAACTTCTGTACGTATAATCGACGAGTAATATAATCAACTAGTAATTGGAATCTAAATGTACCTAAAAGCTTATTTAATGTCAAATATATAATCACAAAAGGTTCTAAACTTTGTGTATAAGAAAAGGTTTGCAAAAAAAAAGAAAGGGATGACTTTGGAATGGCTTTGGGGATTACTCTCTAAACAACACTACATGTTCTCCAAGTTATAGGAATAGTATGCAAGACTTTATACCATTTTATTTCTTTCTGTTTTTACATAGTAAGAACGAG
Organism: Solidago caesia; assembly: GCA_028566075.1. Classification (NCBI taxonomy): domain Eukaryota; kingdom Viridiplantae; phylum Streptophyta; class Magnoliopsida; order Asterales; family Asteraceae; genus Solidago; species Solidago caesia. Next base: position 19,344,974 of record JAOXNX010000001.1, on the reverse strand, counting down.
TACTGCATAATTAAATTTCGATTAGCCGTTTGTATATGACAAAAACCTGTACTATTAATCGGTCAAACCGGCCCGATCTCCCCCACCTTATCCAAATTACTTTCGAGCCCAATCCAACTCCTTCCATGTTTACTGTAATACAATACTTTAACCAATCAAAAGCATATGAAAGCAGGGTCTGAAAACCTTCACATAAAAGATATTAGACAAATAGTTGTCTGTGACAAAACTCACAAACAGTTGTACATATTAAATAGTAACTCGATTAGATAGAGCTTAAACATATCTTAATCTTAAGTTTCTTTACTTTTCTTTTTCTTCTCTACAAGATGACGGCATTAACGAAGATATAGTCATTCTAACTTATCTAAAGCTTTTCAAACTGACCGACGCCTCCATGGTCTTGAGCCTCTAAAGATGTCATACCCAAACCTTCATTTTTGTGCTTTTCCCATCCACCCGTGTCTGCCTTTGAATGGACAAAATAATAAACAATTGATGCCACCATTGAGATGAATGTTAAGGCGGCTCCACCAGCAAACACGCCCTTGCGTAGGGTTTCACATGAAATATTGTTACCTCCGTAGATGGCTCGATATTTAGTGTGATAAGCATTTTTTGCAGATCCTAAAAGTAAGCATGCTTCTGCCCCCACAAAGCTGACCCTGTTCACATGTTCAAGAGCAACAAATCAAAATCAATGTTAATCTGCGCTTTTAATCAATAATAACGTTCAGTTTACAAAGGACTCATATGGAAGAGACCTGAAATGAATATATATGATCCTGTGTCAATATTAGCACCACTTATATCAACTCCTTACGGACCAAGATCGTGGTAAGACACTAAAACCTAAAGTTTATGCGGGTCATGTCAACAGACTGGTTTGCACAAATACATGGAAAAGATGGGCCAATAGTTTCAAATAATTTAAACCAGGGTAAGCCTTTAGGATGTAGGTGGCAATTTTGAACCATTTACCTATGCATAAGCTGTTTCAGATTATATTTTATCTCCTAAATCAACTTCTGTAATCGTATTAGAGACCCAAGGTGTTTTGGGTTAACCCAACTCGATCCGTGTTTTGACCTGTCACCCTATCACCCCAACCCGTACCTCTATCTCTATTTTTAGTCATACAGGTGTGTCTAAGACATGCAACTCCCTTTTATACCTCTTCATGATTTCATGTTAATACTACTTCACTTTCATAACAAAAGCCTCCATGCAAGGGGCACTCTATTTCCAATAGAAATCACCCACAAAGTGCGTGTTTTACAGTTTCTTCCAATATCATTTTCAAATAAAATCAACTGTAAGGTGTACTTTTGCTTATTTGCTCTACCAAAATCCTTTTTTGGAGAGCTTTGGCAAACATCAGTGACCAACCTATATATTATATGAACAAGGTAGCAGTAGCTATAATTATATGGTTCTAATGGAGGTAGGAAGAAAACCAAGAATTTGAAGCGACCTTTGCCTCGTAAACATGGTACTGACATCTAGTTTGTTCATGTGATTGACGAGGCCACAATGAAATAACAACATAAAACTCCTCCAATTCTCTAATTCCCTAAAAATATTAGTAAACTGAGGAGGTACATCTGTTTTGCTTCGTACCCTAAAACGAAACATCAAATGGTGTTTATGCATCAAATGAAGTCATCAACTAAAACAACATTACAAACATATGTGGTTTATAATGTCATGTACAAGTTAAATTGAGTTTTGGGTCATTGTAGCAGCATGTATAAAAAAGAAGACATGCCGAACCGCAATCTAAATGTCATTTTCATTTCTTGCATGCTGACCATTATGACACAGGTTTGCAATACATTCCGCGTGGACAGCATACCAAAAGTATCTTGGATTTCTGTCCATTGTAACATGCATAAAAGATGTGGTATCAACTGAAAAAACATTCATCTTTTCTTGGATGGATAACCTTATGACATATGTACGCAATACTCTTTGGATGATACAATCTTGGAATTTTAAGTAAAAAAAAGAAGGGTAAACCAGAAGGAACCCCTTAATCCCTTGTACCGCATTGATACCTACACAATCAACCTGCAAGATTTTCGTGTACCGAGATAAGTGCACCTGAGTGAATACCACCACATGGAGTCGATTAAATCCGCTCTGAGACGAGAATAGAACCCGCACAATTTTTATTAGGCTTCCCCCACAATGGGGCCATACATAAGCGGTGGCAGATAAAATTCATGAATATATGACTATCCATGTAAAATTCATGGTAGAACAGAAATGTTAGTTGAAGAACTATTCTTGACAGTTCAAATGCCAAGGCATCTTTTGATCTGAACTAGAGTGGTTTTACTGTTCAAGGTCCAAGCTTACAAATTGTTACATTATTAATATTAATATTAATATTGATATTGATGCAATATTGCAAGTAGTAAACAAGAAACAATATCCAATTGATATAAACAAGAAGTCTAAATTGATCAGCGGTTGCACCCGCATTTCCATTCCCTATGGTTTATCACAACAATATATAGACTAGATGATTCAAACTCGACATTCATAAATTTTAGTTGTTTATAAATGGATTAAGAAATATTTGTTAATCATATCTCCATTATATAGTTATCTAGATTCAACAACTATTTGTTTTTCATCATTTTTAAAAAAGAAGAATATGATTAGATGTTAAATTGACCACATATCGAGTAATAACCTTTCTTTTTTAAGTGGCATATCAGATTAGAACCTAAATTGAGAAAATTTCAATCTGACAAGTATCAGGTTAGACATCGCCTAAATAATATTCAATAGACCACCATACACCCCAAATCATCAAAATGTTAAAACATGGGACAACAAAAATCATACCTAACACGCAAAATTTCAACATGGGAGCTCAAACAAATAATATACACAAATCCTACTCATATCATAAACAGAATAAATCAAAGTTGTACCATGTGCGTAAGTCATGATTCTAAGGCCAAAAAGACATCATACCCTACTTACACTAACAAACATTTATCTTTGCTTCCTCTATCTCATAGTCTCATACAAACATGGGAGTAACTTTTTCCCCACATTTGGTACATATCTTAAGAGTTAAGACCTATTTAACTGATAATAATACCAAAATTAATATATTTACCATTCGAAAACAACACTTGTAACAAAAAAAGTTTTAATTGTAAAACAATTATTACAAATTTTCTAATTTTGGCTAAACAGGATAATCCCACCCGAGCCAACTTTGTTAACGTGGCAGAAAACCCAAGGCTCCACCAATACCTCCACAAACCCGTGAAACCTAACAAACCACCACCAGCCATCAACGATTCTAGATTATTAGGCTGGGTCCGGGCGGGTAGCCCCAACAATTTGCAGCTCACGGGTTTCAAATATTTTAATCACAATTGTTCCATGACAATAAGTATAAACAAAACAAGCACATGATGGGCCCCTGCCTATAACAAATATCAGAAATATAAGATAATGACACTTAATTTACCCTAAAAAATAATAATAATAACAACATAGCACCGACTAATCAATTTATAATAAATAACTAATTGAATAAAGTAAGTTAAAAAAAGAGACTGTTGTTCATAGCTCTTGGGGAGGGTTATGGCGGTTAAAAACTATTTTTAGGGTGCGGTTATTATTACGTAAAATATTTTACCGCGTGTTATTCGTAGGTGGGCTACTAATAGCAAGATATTATTATTAAAAAAAAAAGGTAAAAAGGAATTACCAGGAAAAAATGAAGAAAAAGATGGCCATGGTTTTTGAACAGCCTGGAACAAGACCTTTACCAAAACACAAACACTTGGTAACGCCGTTAACGACCGTTTGGCTAATCAAGAGCAAACCAAACGCCGTTAGTCCGTACACCGTTGATGCATCCGAATCATATACACAGTAATCGTATTCATCATACTTATCCGGTACTACTTTCGCCTATAATTTGTATATATGTAAATTTAGATACAAACTATATATAAATACAATAATAATATTATGTAATAAGGAAACTGATAAATACATATTTTTTTTTATTAAAATTGTGGGAGGTACCGTGCTACGACGTCGTTCAGCGCCGATGGCGAGAACAAAGGCCATGAGGTTGAGCGAAACGACGGCCACCAGAACGGAGATTGACACCGCCATTTTGATGAGCTGTTGTTGCTGCTGGTGGTGGTGTTTCAGTTTCACACAGCAGAGTATGAGTGAGTGAGTGAGTGTGTGTGTTTTCTTGAACAGATTTTAAAGGGTGCGAGGCTTTTTTTTCTTTTCTTTTCTTTTTGTTTTGTTGGTGAATTTGCTTTTACTTTATTTTTTCTTTTGGACAAAGTTAAATTAGCTTTATTTTTGTTTATCTATACTCCTTTATAAAAGGGGAACCCCACCCCCATTTTCTCAAAAAAGCCTCTAGATGTGACTAATCTACCCCTCAATTATAACTTCTATTTTTCCATCTCCACATAATATACCTATAATACCCTTAATGAAATAATTTACAACATAGATCCCCCAACCCATAAAAAAACTACACTACCCCTTTTATATCAATTACTTTTACATTAATAACCACATCACCACCGTCGTCATCGTCGCCGCAGCCGCTATCACCCATTGTCTCCACCACTACACCGTCGCCGCTACCACCACCCGTTGCCACCGCCATCACTTCCGCCGCATCGCGCGGGCATACGTCTAGTAATTGTATAATGTGAGAAGCTCCCACAATATAATTGTATAATGTAGCGTCTAAAGTATTAATACATATGATGTACATGGGTTTTTTTTTTTTTTTTTTTTAATTTTATAAAAAAATAAGATAGCTAACCTGAAGCAATTTGCTGATTCGACTGAAATCCTTTGCATAACTTTGTTTTGGGATAATTGTGAGAAGCTCGATGACTCCAACCAAAACTGCATCATCATAGACGGGGACAGCTAACTGTCCCATAAAAATTTGATCATCAGTGTAGCTATTCTGTTCCTCAGCAACCCCTGTGCGAGCTGCTTTTCCAACGAATGAATAAATGCCATCATCTTGTTCTGGCCCCTTCAAATAACAATTGTTTAAGATACAATTTTCCCTATAACTTCTGAGCCCTTCGTGGTCTTGAGTTGATCGGAAAGGTTGATCTTCGACGGTAAGATATTTATAGTGGGCTCTTCGAAGGTTCCAATATTGAAGTAGTGATTTTGAACTTCCTTGGAAGTTGAACTTGTTGAAAAGACTTTCGATCTTGGACTGCATTTTTGAGAGCTAAAAGGATAATGTGGACTGGGATTTGAATATATAGAGCTTAGTTTGAGACTACAAACTTATTTAAGAGTCCAATTGATCGACAGGGCAACTTTGAAGTTCAAATAAATTTGAAAGAGACTTTACCCGGGGTCCAATTAACAGGGCATCTTTGAAGTTCAAATAAATTTTAAAAAGACCTTATTTGGGGATCTAAATAACAGGGCATTTGTAAAATTTAACCAGATTTGAAAAGACAACTTTATTTGGAGGTTTAATTCACATGGCATTTTTGTAATTCAATTAGATTTAACAACACCAATATAAGCTTTAAAGTTAAATTTATTAAGGGCTGAATTAACGGAGCATACGAGTCAACAAAGTGACAAAGGCAATCCGCAAGTAAAGATATTTTTTTAGATTTGCGTTTTAGACACCAAGCTTTATTTGGACTAGCTGGCCCGTCTTTGTCTATTATTCAACTAGTAAAATACCCGTGCGTAGCCCGGGTTACAGTTATTAAAGTAAATATATATGTCACATTACACAACTAAAAAAAGAGACTAAATAGACTAAATCAACATAAAACTAATCATAATAGTAAAGGTAAAAAAGTGAAAAGATATGTAAGAATGCAAATAATCCACAAAGTCATACGAAAGATATGATCCAAACATAAGCCGAAACCTAAAATGAGATATGTTCAAACCAAGAATGCAAACATTTATGAAAATCCAGGTTTATGTGACAAATAGTAAAATATTTAGACAAACTAATCAAGTTGAACCCTACTTTTTGTCCAAAATCAAAAATTAAGAACGAAGATTATTGATAAGGTAGGGTTTGGCATGGAAAATGTGGTGTCAGTGTCATGTCACTACATCGATGGTATTCAGGGTGGGGTTGTTTATGACCATTAGCTTGGATGCCGACAGGGGTGGAAGTAAATGGTCTATTATTGTTCTTGTTTCTAAGGTCCCTCCCAACCATACCATCAAATTCTCAATGCCACATCAGCGTCACATCATTCTTTCCCCCCAGAATTTACCCCATACCAACAATACCACAATTCTCTCCAAATTCCCAACTTCTCACTGTCACATCATCGTCACATCATACATCATCTCTTTCTTTCTTTATATATACATATATATAACACATACACACACACAAAGCTACAAATCCATCACGTTCTCACCAGAACACGGCTTCCAGAACGCGCCCAGAACGAGGCTGTGTCATCGGCGTTCTGGGGAGAACGCAAGAATGCGTGAGAACGTGAGCTTGGTGCCATTGGCGTTCTGAGAACGCGGGTGAGAACACAGTGAGACTTTGCCGTTGGGAGGGGCCTAATACACACATTGATAAATTAAATAAGTGGATCCATGATGGTTCGAACCGGGGATGATAAACAACATTGGTAAAAGTGGTGTGTCTATGATAAAATAATTAAAGTGACGTGACCCTTATCAGGGCTGGCCCATTAGTAGTATGGGGTTAGGCACAGGCCTAAGGCCCCCAATATTTAGGGCCCTTAAATTTTATATATTTAGGCTAGACATACACTAATTAGGGAAAATAGAACATATAGTACAGCCGTGAGCCGCCCTCTTTCTTCTAGCCGACATGAACGATTGAATGACTCCAACTCAATTCTCAAACATCATCCATCTTATTGAAAATCTAAGTTAGTCATTAATATCCTAGAAAATCGAAGAGTCTTCACTCTTCACAATGATTATGACATTTGAATTTATAATTGTCCAAGTCTCCAAGAAGCTTATCACAGAAAGGGTACTAGCACTTGGAATCTGCAAAGAGGGCGAAGGTGCAACTAGGATAGCTCTGAAAATTTAGCTACTAGCTTTTAATTGTAAATCATAAAATGAATAAAAATTGACTTTTGTTGGTTAGACTTATTTAGTGGATTTTGATGATTCATTACAAGATGTAGTGGCTTGATTTCAATAAGCCATGTGTTCTCCACTAGTGTAATTTAATTAGTTTAATTAATTAGGTTAATAATATGTTCCACCATAAATAGGACAATTTTTGCAATAATATTTAACGGTTAAATGACATTTCGTTAGTTACTATACGTTACACGTCAAACATTTTAAGTTCCACATTCGAAGTTACGTATAATAAAACTCTCAATACAGGAGAATTATATTAATTAAATCGTCTATAAAATTCAAGTGCGTTCTAAGTACGAGTTATACAAATTCTAGTACGGACTCGAAGACTAAAAAGACACGGTTCTCACAATATTGAAATGAAAATGTTTTTATAACTACTTCTTAATGAGTCTAACTCATTATCTTACTCAGCTTTTTATAAGCTGACACTTGCTTTTCAAATGTGTCAATTGTGCTTTTCGCATATTAGCCAGGAAGATGTCTGGTATGAGAGTGAGGCGGGTAGACTTGAAATTTTTTCCTTAGTCTTAGCCTTATTTATTACTTTTAGACTCTTACTTTGCTATGGTTTGTTAGACTTATGGATTTCCTCTTATTGATGTAATGATGCAATAAGTAACACCAATATAAAAACATGGAGTTCAAGTTTCACTCCATGTCCCTTTAATTATAATATAACGTGATTTATCTTTACTCATGTTGACTATAAAAATGGTATGTAAGAGCCAATAATAAGTCGGTTATCTTTTTCTTTCTTTTACAATACCATATAACACATTGGCAATATATATCTTGCCTATCTAGAATTTGATATGTGTTGATGTAAACTAATATCTTCTAGACACTTCGTACAAACCCTGGTATTTGATTTGTCTTTCTTTTCTCATAGTTTATAATTGGATTATTATTATTATTATATTTTAAACCTTTAAATTATGTCTAGGTTTAGAAACACTCATACATTTCAAAAGCTCCTAAAAATCTGAACCTCACGAGACATTTGGTCTTTAGTCACGCTAAGAAGACCAAAAAGAAGATTAATTACAACCTACCACGTTGAATCAGGTTCTAGAAATTCATATGTTTGTACTAAGTTTTCACTTTTCCAAATAGAAACTTTGAAAAGTAATTTCTTTAATGAAGTAAAATTAGAATACCGAATTGCTAAACAAACAATATCCAAATCATTCTAAAAATAGGATGTTAAAAAGCTATTATATAACTTCAATATATATTTTTGCAATGCGTTATGTTGTATCACCATTTAACTTTTTAGCAAAAACATATGACTAAAAGGTGATGACTTCTGGTTCTGTCAACTGTCAATTTTTTTTGGAGGTCAATGGTGGTGTAAGAAAGGGAATATATATTGTGGTATTACAAGCATAGTGTTCGCGTAATGCGGCGAGAGTAAATATTTTCTATTTGTGTCATCCGAAGACTTTTTCTGGTGATTTTCGCAAATGATTTAATAGTTGAGAAGATAACGTGATTTTTTATATTACTCTTTTTGAAAGAAAAAGAAATTCAATTAAAAAAAATTATTTTATCGATCTGTATTTTAAACTATGATAAATGATGGAAGATTAATTAATTTATTAATCAAGTATTAGTGATTAGAGACTTAGAGTAGTAGACTAGACAGTATCGACACTTTCTCACATACCATCGTACCATCATGTTAGTATCACACATTTTTCTTACTCGAATTCACTAATTTTCATATTTTCATATAATAATAATAGGGAAATGATCATTTGCACATGAAAATTTGTGTGAAAATCAAGGAACAAATCTCAGCCACACATTTCCTCCTATTTTTCTCTCTCCTCCATAA
>JAOXNX010000001.1:19283603-19295343 GCA_028566075.1 Solidago caesia | reverse complement strand
CACATATAGATTGGTCGGTTCGTATAGTGAAGGAGGCCGTACCTCATCATAAACAAAAAAAAAAAATGAAAAAAGGGAGTAGGGGAGAGAGGCAGAAACATTTTCTTCATAGGGTTCTGGTGGCGCCAAGTGTATCTCCAGAATCTTTTTTTAGTTATATATTAGATGTATAAAATTAAATAGGTTTTTCTTTTTTAAAATCAAATTACTTTCATTTGCCAATGATCCATGGTCCACGCGGCTCACGAGGTTCGATGCTCAACTTGGTCTTTGTGGGATTTTTCATGGAATTGATGCAAGTGGGATTGGGCTCCGTATGACTAGATTATGCTAGCTAGTTGTGACCTTTCATCATTGTGTCACCCCGGACGGATGTCTAGGCCTTAGTTTGTTGAACGCTCACAAAAAAAAAAAAAACTTTTATAGACTAACGATTTATTATTGGTATTTGGATCCATCGACAATTGTAAAATGATGTGTGCTTTTTTTGTTTTTGCATTTTTATTATATAACTTTATGGTTGATTGCGTCATTGGATGAGCCAATTGCAAAATTTCTTCGTGGATTTCAGATATGAGATAAAAACTTAGGGTGCTCCCAATGGCCACGTCGTGGCTCGTCCTCACTCGTGTCGTGGAAGTCGCCATTGGTACAGCCATGTCGTGGATTGGGTCTTAAGGCCAAATTTTGAACGAATTAAGAGGATTATTATATATCATTTCTCATAATAATAATGTGGCAACATGCAAGTAATACTCAAAGTCCAAAACTGAAGATACCCAAACCTGAAAACTGAAAAAACTTGAAACCACATATGAAGGCCCTAGGCGACCGCCTGACCCATTAACCTTATTGGGTCGACCATGAATTCGGTCCTTGGTTGGCTGGTTCAACCCAGAAACCAGTTTACCCCACACGGCACTAAAAAGGTAAGACTAGTTTGCGTCTCATTATTTGTAAGTTTTTCACACATGCGAGAGTGATCAACAAAAACTTGGGTGTCGTATCTTTTTGATCCGTCTTTGATATAAGAATTAAGAGTTTATCACCATTATGAGGTTTTTCTATGATAACATCGCATTTTTTTGCATGCATGCTTGACACTTACGAGTTGCATGCATGATCATTATTGCTCAAGTTCCCTATGCATTTTCAACAATTATTCAATAAGTTAACTAATTACTATATTACCATTGCTTTAATTCATAAAAAGTCATAGAGTCGATTTAGCAAAAGAAGAGGTCAATATTTGGTGGCTAGTTATGCACATGCTTCAATTTAAGGTAAACAAATTCAATACGATCGATCAGCATCACGAGTTCTTCAATTCCTTGGCTACGGGCTGACTATTGAAAGTCGGTGTTGAACTCCCCTTTTCAACTTTGTATTATTATTATTATTATTATTTTATTTTTTTTAGTTTTCTAGGTATAGCATATTCATGCACCTAAAGTATCTTCTTTCTTTATACTCCGTATTATACAGTACTGATAATAATAATAATAATTAAGGTTACTTGATCCAACAAGATGATGTCTAGGATGATGTAAAGATCACAAAACAAATAACTTCACATGGGCACGGGGTACTAAGATAAAGATAGGTTGGATAACGGGTTAAAACCACGAATTTCATTTACCACGTTGGGTCGGGTCGGGTCAGGTCAGGTCGGGTCGGGTTAGGTTAACATGCAAACAATATTTGTACGTTTTTTAGTGTATGATATGATCCAATTAGCCTTCGAAAGAAAAGTGAACAGAACAAACGTAGGATGAAATTATTGACTCTTAGGGTATGTTTGGTTCAAAGATTTTAAAGAAATAGAAAGAAATTTGGACTTCCTAGTGTTAAGTTAACATGACAAACACTCCCGCACCTCTCTCTTCTCTCTATATCTACTTTTCTATATTAAAAGAAAAAAACAAAAAAAAAGGTAAGGGAGTGATGAGTGGGGGTGAGTGACATTCATTGTAATTGGTGAGTGGAGGGAGAATAGAGATGGCGGAGGAGTGATGAGTAGGAGATGAGCATTCTGTAAGATCCGAACTTAAAACAAAACTTCATTTTTTTTATTTAATTATGTATTTGAAAGTATATAAATAAAGATAACTCGTCTAGGCCGAAAAAAACGTCCAATAAAAAAGTTGTGTGCGAAAAAGTGGAGCGCAAACGCTATGCACGGAAGCTCCGTGCTTAGCGTCCGTGCTCCTGCACTCCAAACCAATTTTTACAACCATTTTAAACTACTTTTCGTTTGATAAAACTAGACATATCATACGCCGTTCTGAAGCTCTTTGGGTCTACTTTTTAACAAAATAACTTGTTTTCACCAAAACTTGACCATTTGAAACTTACGGTCCCTCAAAAATAGGCTCAAGAGTCACTTTTGACGTTTTCCCCAAAATAAGCTATTGACTCCAAAATTTACTTCTAATATATCATACCTGGAACAAATGTTCCCACAAACATAAAACCATAATTCAAACATAAAAATATACATATAGACTTAACACACCCGTTTGACACGCTTTTCACATTAAAACGACCAAACGGGTCATATTACCCGCAACAACCCGCTAAGGGGCAACTCGGGCAAACCTTCAAATTTTCAACATAATCACAATCATTTTCACATGTTCCAAGTAGTCGACCAACAATAACAACAAAATGACCAAAACCATTTACTTAATATACATATACATACATATAAATTTTCAATATACCAAACCAAGTATGTGACCTCATTACGCTAGCTTGACCAAATTACTAAACAATGTTGTACATGGCAAAAGACTCGGTTGTTATCATTACAAGGGTCTAAATGAACTTGTACTACTAATAACTTCAAATAGTACAAGATTTCTACCTTTACGCTTCAACTTCCATTCTAACCAACGCTACACTTGACTCCCTTTTTTATTTTCCTTTGCCACTTGCTCTTACAATGCCTATAAAAATGTCAACAACTAAACAATAAGCATAAAAGCTTAGTGAGTACTAGAGACTATATATGCATCCATAAGAATTTATGCCATTTCCACATGTGTGTGCACACATAAAATCAATCAAACGACTAGGGGACCACTTGCAACCCGTGCAAGTGCCACTAGTGACAAATCCTCAACATATCATACGACTAGTGGACCAATTACAACCCATGTAAATGCCACTAACGACAAATCCTCAACATATCATACAGCTAGTGGACCATTTACAACCAGTGTAAATGCCACTAACGACAATTCTCAATATGGCATACGGCTAATGGACCACTCACAACCCGTGTAAATGCGATTAACGACAACAATCAATACGATATGCACTCACACGATGCATACGCGCTTCTATAATATCAAGTACTCACCTTGCCGGTGCTTAGCCCTATCAATATATAGTCTCTATATCTCCGATCACCTATTCATAATTCATACAAAATAATCATCAATCACTAATCATACAACTCAATCTTCTTTTGGCCATTTCTTAACACTTCCAATATGAAAAAACTCATTTCTAGCTTACTAGCCAACTCAAAATCATCATTAAAATGGCCAAGGCACACAACTAATAATTTCTTTCAAAAATAATCCAACTCATAATCACTATAATCAAAACCCATCTCAATAATCTTTTCTATTTTATAAACAATATTTATATTTATATATTTTAAATAATACCTTTTTAAAATATAGATCATTACACATTCCCTCCTCCTTTAGAGTTGTGAATTTATTGATCACTATGTCATACGACTTTTAAATTTCTTTCCGCCATCTGTACTACTCTATTATAAACATCTTTATATTAAAGTTAAGTAACATCAATAGATAACTTTAAATTGCCACACATCATTCTCTTTTATCAGCCTAATAAGAAAAAGTGAGACGTCACCCGTCTTTTACACCACCATTCACCACCTCAGCAACCGATAGTTGCTACACAAGGTGCGGCTCCTGAAACTGTCTTCTTCTTAAGAAAAAAAATTAATTCTATCAAAAACTATTCGGCGGTGGCTTATCACGGTGTATCGTGACAACAATATCCTATTTTGCTGTAGTAAGCCACCAGGCTAGCCTTCTTGAAGACTTTTTAACTCCAATCATATACTACACTCGGACATTTCTGAATGAAGATCCTAAGTTACTGCCTAATGTTTGTGATAACAGTTTCAATGAATAACATTTTAGCTTCTTTTTCATTCTTAGAGCTCATTTCATCCATCCTACAACACACTTTTCTAAATCTTGACCCTTCACACCGGCAAATGTTGCAAACTCTTTGTTGTATGAACTTGCTTCTAATATCGCCTATTGTTAAGACGGCATGGCATTACATCACGGCATTCATCTGTGTATAGTTAATAACAACGATAAGACATAAGGGAGAAAAGCAAGAAACTCAGCCACATATTGGATCTTTTTACAGATGGTTTTGATACCATGAGAACCAAAAACACATAACATAAATGAACATTTATCCGGCAGAAAAATTACAAATCCAGAAAACAAAAGGTGTCAAGTCAGCTTCTACATCATGCTATAACATTTGTATAATATTCTGTATGTAATCAGCCACTTCTCCGAAAAAACAAAAAAAGCGCTAACCAGAACTTAACTCTTCCTAAATCAACCCATAAAATCCAACCACCATGAAATGTATAAAAACTACTCTTATTTTGAACAAAAAAAGGACAAAATTATGACACGTAATTGGTGTCACCTACAATTATTCATCATCATCATCATCATCAAATTGCTTCCATTGACATTACATGAGATCATTTCTCAAAGAGTTCTTGTAGCATGATTAGATCTCATATTGGATGTCCTAATGTCATTAATATCATTTGATGTCACTTCTCGAGGTGGCTTCATCTGACCGTCATCTGGTTTTTTAGGAGTGTTGTGGGGAGGTAAAACATGCTGCAAGAATCTATTAATCATCTCATAACTTGTAAAAGTAATGACGGCAGACGGTGTCGTTCTCAAGAGATTAGTTCCACAACCCCTATAGAAACCAGCCACACCGTCTTTTCGGAAAACTTTCTTTACGCAATCAACAACACCGGCATAATGAGTTTCGGGGTTTTTCACATGCCCTTGTTCTTGAAGTCTTGAACGAATCACCTACCACACCCACATGGTAATCAGAATCATATATTCACTTGTAATATAAGAAGCTGTAAGAGAATGTGTGTACAAAAAGACAATGCAATACACTATCTACTTCTAAACAACCGATATGTGCAATATCCATCTTTTTAACTATTTAACGCAAAATATTTTCCAGTTAATAACAAAATATGCAACTGGTAACCATTTAATGCAGCAACATACTTACCATTTAAAAACTTTATGCAAAAAACTATATACTCCGGTAAGAAATGGTATGTTTGTGCATTAAATGGTTAAGAAGAATATGATGCATATACCGGTAAGAAGTAAAGGTAAATTGCATTTTCTTGCTTTCTTCCCTATTAAAATCAGATATGTTTATCTAATCCTTAAAAACTGATTATTGTCCTGTAACCAGATTCAAAAGGCAAATCAAAAGGCCCCCCGGAACATTTTGGATAGATGAGATTAGTGAAGTCACCTCGTGCGGGTATGTCGATAATGAAGCGAGGACTTTAGACATTGAGGAGGCAATTGCAAGTTTCCCGGGACTTAGATCGTTAGTAGTTGTATGATCTGACCACTTGAAGTAGACATGATCAGCAATTCAGCATTATTTAAAACATTCAGATAACTGGATAATAGATGTACAAAATTCAATGCATGATGTACAATAAGTATTACCCCTGTCAGCCAAGTAATATTTGATCTTCTCATAAGCTGGAAACTGTATAGCAACATGACTAATTCCAGCAAGAGAAGGTAGGAGTCCACTGTTACAGAGTAACACAAGTTGGTCAAACAGCTGAAACAAAGGTTATGTGAATGATTACATCTTAAGAAGCATACCTGTACAATCCTTTATAGCCTTCCTCGCGAATGATACGCCTCAAGGCCGAAGATATGCTTGTATATGGTATGACACCCTCTCTCATCCCTTGCGTCTAAACGGAAGACAATTATATGCATTGGCAATTGGCAATTCATATACATTACACATTTAAGTATCATCCATTTAAACCTAACGTTTTAAAACTTTTACAAGTTCTTTTGCTATGAATTTTTTTTGGTTATGTTATGCATACTCACAAACAATTTGTAATGGTTAATATTTAATAGCGTAGGTCCGTCACTGTCTTCATATAAATGAGACTTACAATTGCAAATTCATTTTTGTTTCCTTTCACAGCACATACATCGAATATAAATCGATGAAGAGCAGGTCAAAAGAGCCAAAAAGGTTGACCATTGCAGCATCGCCTACCTGCATTCAAATGCTTACAATGTCCTAGATGCGTTATTCAAAAACTGGAGTTAAAAGTGTAATTGGGTCTACCCAACCCAATTCAGCTTGACACACACATAAAGATTTGCCTCTCTTCAACCAAACCATCATCGAACCCAACCAACCAGCCCCCCATTATTGCCACCTCACATAACTAGAAATATTAAAAGAGAAGATCAAGGACAAAGAAAATTACTTGCAGCCTTGTCTTGACAACCCACAATGGATTTGTGGTAATTGCAGTGGCGGCTCCAGCACCAGAAGCAGCTATCATGTTCGCCCCAAAAGAAAGATGTCCACTTCCGTCTACTGCAGATTTTAACAAAACAAATATACAAGTTACTTGGTTTTAATTACAGCATCAATGCATCATCTTACGAACAAGTAAACAAATATATGGCCAGTAACCAACCATGTGAATCAAGAAGCTCTTTGAGTTCCCCGTAAACAGCGAAATAGACCTGCACGCAAAAACTGTTTATATCAAGATATACTTGGGAACGAACTAGCTAACAACATGAAAGTAGAATTTGTTCAATGAAGAGAAAGGTTTTGAAATTTTTAAAATCGTTGATCCACCGTCGTTCAAAAACATAGCATGATTTTGACATTTAGATACATTAAAAAAAAGATACTAATTTGGTTAAGTGCCTCACCGCCCAATTTGGAAGTAGTGCAGCTACGGTCGGTGAAAGACCCCGATATAGTCCCCTAGGCCCCTCCTTTCTAATAATGGTTTGTAGGCTTGTGACAATGACACTACCTGATCAATGTCAACAAGAAATGAGAAACATGTCTAACGAGGAAAACTGTATCATGTTTAAGTATGAGTTGTAGACATATTCTCTATTAGGGGATAGCCAGAATCCTCGAGTAGACTGAAGAATGAACTTTTCTCAAAGATTCCTGTCTAATTTAGAGGTGGGAAAATGGGTGGGTCAGGAGGGTTGGGTAATGGCTCACAATGTATTCAGGCCAAAACTGATAAGCTTTAAGTGCAAATAAAATAGGCCGTGTTTCAGGTTCACTTGGCCTATCAACACCTTTTTATTCATTTCTTTTGATATAATGATTTTGGTAGGCTGTAACCACTTAATTGTACTTCATGCGGCTTTCAACCTATTTGATCCGAATTTAGAGCTAGTTTTCCTATATTAACCATTTGAACCATTATTAATAGAACACATTACACAAGGGTTGACATTGCCACCTCTACTGTCTATACTTAGCAGAAAGTAAGGTTGAAAATTTTGTGGTCAAAATTCATTTTTGAGTATTCTCTATAAACTAATTTTCTCAAAACAAAGTGTTTGGCAATTAAAAAAACACTTCTATTCATTCCCAGCAAGACATTCATTTATACCGTTATCTTCCATTCTTCATTTAGTGCATCTCATCTTCATTTTGGAACCCACAATCAGATATTCTGTTCTTCTCAGACCATATAAATAGGACCCGAATGGCGCAAATGTTTGATAAACAAGTCAAATCTGGTTGGAATTTCTGCATATCACCGGTGGCTTGGAAGTCACCTTAATGCTTCTAGCCTTCTATTACCTAAGCCTCATATAAATCTACATAATTGTAGATTATATGCATCCTAATAACAACAATCTTGTGCAGTATATACTGTATATTATGATTTGCGAGTTTGAATACTGAGGAATCCACTCCAAAGAATCTGACCATTCTCAGCTTATGCAACAAGTTCAGAAATTTATACTACTCTTTGCACATACGAGCATGTTAATTGGTTAGATAGGTGCTGTTGCAAGATTATGCTACGAACCAGATTGAAATAATGTTAAAAATGAACATACTAACATTAATCGATTAAGATGTTAATGAACAAGGAAACGACTTGTAGCCGGGAGATGGCTAACTCTCATAGATAACGGTTTGCTTTCAAGAGGTAAACTAACTCTCCTAAGATGATCACCCACTATATTATAAAAAGGGTAATGATATTCTCACAGCAATAATTAGCCATTCACAACAATGGCATGCTTTACATAGTTATACATTGTGCATTACACTATTGTATATGTTGTGTATCTGCTAATTTTTGTTGTGCGAATATCATTACCCTATTATAAAAACAACGATAATCAGCATCCCAAAAACTTTTGACTTTTGAAATGATATACGGAAACTATCCTTCCTTAACAAACTTAGTTTAATAGATTATAAATGTGCAAAGAGGGATTCTGGAGTCAAAGTTTGCCAGAAAAAAGAAAAGTGAAACAGTAGCAATTATTATGGGACAGCTAGAGAAACATATTGAACTCAGGGACGGCGGGAGTATCACTTATCAAACTTGAAAAGATATAATTATATGGAAATAATTACCAGTAAGTCTAAAGATATTCATAAAAATCTTCAATCAAATTTATCAAAAGAGCTAGTCTTTAAACATCTGCCTTACTTTAGTCGGTATTTATCTAAATCCTATACATACACCCTTGAGTCACAAGAGTATTGCTAAACCTTGCAGAAACACAAATTAGCCCAATACACATACTTAGCATTGTTTGCATCAATAAAGTTAAAGCATGTATATCACGAGTTAATATCGCACACACAGATAATAACATAAACCGAACATAACAGAGTTGAATCTACCTTTATTCCTTGGTCCCTCAGGGAGGCCATAAACTTGCAACCTCGTCTTGATCACATCTAGCGGGCTCATAATTGTCGCAGCAATAGCACCTATACACAAATGCACTGATCATTATACATAACCACCTTAATATCCAAAACTGAAGTAAAAAAAAAAAAATCTTTTTCCGCCCTATAAATTTCAATCCTAATTACCCGATAAAAAGTCACATTGCTAACAACACAATTAAATGGTGATCCTATTTCACACAAGACTCGTCATGATTCGAACTATCACTTGAAAAAAATTTAAATTTACTAATAAAAACTAAAACCCATTTATAATCGGATACTAAAGATAACATCTTTCATAAATTACATTAATTCAACAATGCCAAAATTCAAGTTTTATATATTTTGTTTATAACAAGTAAAACCAAGAAACTACAAAACCCTAAAATAAAAACTTGAAATCCCGCCTCATGTCCCTTTAACCATAGTGTTATGCCGATTTACCTGTTCTCATGTTGGCCATGGAACCGGTCGGTGGGGCCCGATAATGGTTGGGTTATCCAAACAAAATTAAACAATGATAAAGATCCTAAATTTATACGGAGTAAAAAAAAAATCATACCTGCGGAAGCACCAGAAACGGCGTCGTATATGATATCCCTACCATTTCTTGGCTCCGCAACCGTCATACTCCAAAACACTCAAAAGTAAAAATAATAATTTTTTTTAAACCCGGAAGAAAATAAAATTGGGGTTTTGAAATTAATGGATACCCAGATGAAATTAAGTTATAAATCTTGAAAAAGTTTAAATCTTTATGGATTTTATAGTTATTGCACAAGAATATAATGGAACGTATTTGACGCTTTCTTTATGTTGAACAAAGAATTTTAGCAAATGAAGATTTTGACGACGTATTTTGGGGGGTTACTTTAATTGTTTGCTTTCACTTTCCGATTGATCTGAAATTATAAAATTTTTATTTTTGTCCAAATGTCTTTACATATTGTGGGTTTTGAGTAAGCTCCTGAAATATTTATACACCATTTAAGTTTTATTCCTAAATACAACAGATCCAATTGTGTGGTCCAGTTTGTAGATCAAAGAAAATGTGAATTTTAATGGAACAACAAGTAGGCTTAGCTTTAGGGTGTTTGGAATTGCTTTTTAAATAGCATTTTTTTTTTTATAAAAATTGTATGTTATTGTTTATCTATAAAAAAAAACCAGAGTAATAAGTAGGAAAATAAGCAATCCTAACCACCCCTTAAGCCACATGTATGAGGAGTGTAAAACAAAAGATGTGTATGTGTATATAGATCGAAAAGTGGTATGACAATTTGTTTATTTGTATATGTTGTTGTGTATAAACCGATTTTGTTTTGTTTATTTGAACCTCATTAGATAAATATTTTTGAAATTGACAAGAAAAAATTAGGAAACAAACACGAGAGATCCTGGTTAAGCCGTATATATTTGAGTCAAAAAACTCGCCTTATATGAATAATCGAAATAGAGAAAACCTCATCTATTTACCCATGTGTATGTTTCATTAACATTTGAGAAAATAAATAGATATTGATATGAATACGTATACTTCTAGTGACATCTTTGTGTATAATTTACCCATTTAACTTAAGACTCATTTATGCCGCTTGATTTTTGACCAACCATCATTCAATTGTAGCATTCTTTGATTGTTCTACTTTTATAAATGGTAAGCAAAATGTAAGTCAATTGGTGTGTTCGTGAGTTTTGTTGACGTTTATGGGTTATTTTTCATTTAGTACTTTTTGATAGTTTGTTCATAGAAATTTGGCATGAGTCTAAAATTCAATCTATCCTTTGGTCAATTATCTTCGTATGAGTACAAAAAATATCAATATCCTAAGAAGTAAGCAAACATTGGAATAAATCAACCTGGCAACATCAAATGGTGAATCCGTACAACATATAAGGTTTTTTTTATTGGTTATTGTTATTTTGAAAAATGCATAGAAAGGACTCTGTTAGCTCCAAAAGAGTTCAAAGGTCAGCTAAATAACATAACTTTATGTACTGCAACTTAATCGAGAGCTTCAAGGATCAAGGCATTGGCTCTTGCGGTCATTCGTAGAAATAATATAGACGGCCTATAGATTATATACATTCCAAAGTTCCTGGTTGGAGACGGATCCTTTTTTCCGACATAAAGAAACTGTTTCTTACCCAAACATACCCATTTTTGCAACATACAGAGCTTACGATTCTATTCTAATGTCATCAATCATCATAGTCCAAAAATTAATGATCGTATTCATGTGCCAAAGCCCAAAAGATGAATTTGTCGTTTAAGTTTCTTTTTAACAATGCTTGCAGATCCTTTGGTAAAAGGGGTTTCAATCCACAAGCCATTTTGGTATCTTGTGCCAGGGTATTGGAAATTGGAATGCAACTACAAAACATCCTTGGATTACATTTTGGTATCTTGTGCCAGGGTATCTTGTGCCAGAGTTTTTAATGAGAAATACATATATTTAATTGTTGTTATGCTTGCTAGAAAAATAGTGATATGCCGAAGCAGAATGATTATATATGACAATTAATTAATGAGCAAAGAAAGAACAAGATCCCTCCAGATCGCAAGCAATTTGTTAGCGATCCTAGGATAGTTAGGGTGGAGGGAGTGGAGTGCGGGCTAGGGAGCGGGTTGGAGGGTTGGGGCTTGCACACCGCCGCCGCTTAAGAG
>JAOXNX010000001.1:19244920-19260608 GCA_028566075.1 Solidago caesia | reverse complement strand
AAATGGCAAGTTTTTGGATTAGTAGCGTAGACGACCTTGGACTTTGGCTCTCGGTATAAACTTGTATCTTTTGTGTCAAAATGGTAATACGAGTTTAGTGTCAAAGTCTTTGAACTCAATAATGTAATTAAATGTTTATTTTAGTCGTTATGGATTTTGAGGTCAAGTGAACCGTATGTAATGACATAGTCGTTTTGAATGGTTAATTATTATGAAATCTCTTTTGGTCCAAAATATGATTTTCTGTAAGGTCATAATCGTTTTGAAGTGTTATATGTGCTTGGTATTGTTTGGAATAATTTTTGATGTATGGTGTCCAGTGGGGACCGTATCATACGGCCCAAGCACCGTATGGTACGCCCCAAGTGTTGTAAAAATGTGTTGGCTTCTATGTTACGGTTTACTTTACGCTGAAAGTGTGTTTTTGGGGGCACCGTATCTTACGGTGGTCACTTTTAAAAATAAAAAGTTAATTGTCTCGCCGAGATGGAGGGTGGTCTCGCCGAGAGTTGGGTGAGTCTCGCCGAGATTGAGGGTGTGCCTCTCCGAGAATTGGTGAGTGTCTCGCCGGAAATTTTTTTTTTTTTTTTTTTTTGTGTCTTTTTGGTTTGGTCGTTTCAGTATCCCTGGAGCTTGTTTGGAATTACATCAAAAACATCACAAGGTGAAAACTGGTGGCTCAGCCCTTGCTGATGGGGTTTTTTCTTGTATCTCGGGGAGTTGTAATTGGCACAAATTTTTTCCAACATTTTTGCAAAGTTAGCAGTCAAAGATTCGGGTAAGTTCTAGATTGAGATTACTGTTGCTTATCTAGAATTTTGTATTTTTAATTGTACTTTTTGACCTCTAGCATCTTGCTAGTTGATCCTTGTTATACATATATATATATTTCTGTTGCCGTTCAAGAAAAAAAACATTTTATATGACTCCTATAACACTATCTTCGTCATCAACATCATAAAACTGAAAATCAAAATATAGTCTGGAAACCAACCCATACACTTCTATTTGGCAATGGTTAAACATAGTTCTGCTGTTTAAAAAAAAAAACCGTAAAAAATAATTTTGTTTGTCAATATGATTAACAGTTAACAGTTGATTAAGATAACATAGATATTTTATTTCTTAATATGATTAAACATAGACAATTCAACCTTAAGTTGGCATGCTTTCAAGAAAGAGATGCAGGTAATGCTAGAAGAAAGTGATTACAAGGGCATTGCTATACCAAAAATCAAGAAATGGACAAGGAAGAATTCTATATATGCAAACCCTTTTCCAGAGTGTCAATGTCTTCTAAAAAATATGATTAAACATGTTTTAAATTGAGTATTTTTTATGCCATTTTCCATATTTTAAAATAAGAAGGATTTTACTTCCTAATTTTGAAAAAAAAAAAGAAAAACAAAGTTGAGAAAATTAAATGTAACAAATACAATTATTAGTTTTGAAAATACATCAAGTATATCAATAGTCCGTATATCAATGTGCTAAACAATGCGATTGATACGGGGCATTGCGATTGATACGGGGCATGTTTGACATATGACTTTTAAGGGACTTTTAGGAGATTAAAGTCCCGAACTTTTAAAAATAAGTCATTTTAAAAAAAATAACCCTATTTGAATGTGAGATTGTAAAAAGAAACCCCAGCCCCAAAAAGCTTCTAAAAATCTCAAAAGGTCTTTTATATGCATTATTGATATTTTTAATATTTTGATTTAATTCATTTTTCTATTTGATTTATCTGACTTATTTTATGATGTATTTAGTTCAAAATTAGTATTTTCTATTTTCATGTACATCGTTCGCTCGATAATTGATTACACAAACACAACATTTCAAAAATCAAAATCAACAAAACAAACACTTGTGGCAAAGAAATGACTACACTCTTCTTTTTTATTGACTCTTATCCCTCATGACTGTGTCCACCCTTGATTGGTGCTGGAAGCCAAATCCAAAAACCAAACGCCTCTGGTACGTGTGTCACCCCACCTCGCACGTGCCATGCACGTCCAGACAAAAACCAAACCCACAAAGCTCATTTCCACACACTCGGGTCAAGTCGTCCACGTGGCATACCACTTCCCATTTTCCACGTGGCACACCTTATATTGTTCCCTCTTTATCCTATCAAAATCAAATCAAAATCAAAATTATATATATAATAAAATTTTATTTATTTTATTTTAGTATACAAATACAAATACAAATACAATCTCCGTTACCTCCGTATTTCTAGAGAGAGAAACAAATTACAAAAAAAAAGTGTTTTAGAGAGAGAAAGTTTGTTGTTGTTTGTTGATGAGACTGGAGACATATTTAGGGTTTGTGAAATCTGAATCAGATTACATCAATTAATAATATATACATATACATATAGATATAGATATAGAAAGGATTTTGTAAGTATATATAATGGCGACGCCATTAACGGGATTGCAACACCGGGACGTAGGAGGAGTGGCGGTGATGGCGCAGGTGAACCAGATAGATCCGGGGAATGGTAATATAGGAGGTGCATCGAAGAAACAGAGCTGTTCATCGCCTATACATATATTTTTGTATTTTCATAAAGCGATAAGGTCGGAATTAGATGCGTTACATCGTTCCGCAATTGATTTTGCTACTAATTCACATGTGGAAATTGAGCCCTTGCTCAAGCGGTATCATTTCCTTAGGTCGATTTATAAGCATCACTGCAATGCTGAAGATGAGGTATACATATCTCTATATTCTATATATATATGTATACATAATTCTGTATGTATTATGTATATTTATATATCTTATATATATATATTGATTGATATAATATGTTTGAAATTGATGTTTAAAATTGATGGAATTGCTTTTTTTTTATTTATATGAAGGTAATACTAAGTTTATATTTGATTTTTTGTGTACATGTTAGTATATGACTTGATATATATAAATATAAATATAAATATATAAGATCTATTTCATGGTGAGGTATGTTAATGAGATGGAATATAATTATAGTGATGGAATAAAATCATAAATATAATTATAAAGTAAGATATACTCTGGAAGACTATTAAAGGTCAATTTCGAGACTGGGAATCATACTCCGAAGCAGAGTTTTAATAGATACGGTGGCAGCTTATATGGATGATAAACGATACATAACAATATTTGAAAGTTGGATATACACAATAGTTTGTCTACAGTTACATACAAGCTATAGATTTTGGGTATTAGAAAAGGTTCAAAGCCAGGAAATCCAAATTTCAACATGAATAACATTAGTTATGGAGTAAACAACTGTTTTTGTGCTTAAATTAGGTTGTATATTCTTATACAAAAACCAGTAATGTGTTTTAAATGCTAAAGATAATTAAGTCCTTTATCTTTTTTGTATCAATAATAGATTTTTGACTACTAGAGAAACAATAACACACACAAGTCTTGACCCAATCAAGTAAGAAGAATTACCAGGATAGGGCACTAGCTACTTTACTTATGTTCTGCTCTTCATTGACATGTGACCAGTTGTATGTGATACTATAGTTCTGTTCAGGTCTTCATTGACACGATACCATTGTTTTATTGTGTTTATGACGATATTCCTTGCTTTTAGAACATATACATGCTGATATTTTGGGGAATTAGTCGGGAGGGGGATTTTTGATTTTTAGTTAAGCTGTAGTTGATCACTTGATCTATTGTCCGACTAATGCTTCTGTTGTGTACATAGGTACCTTCTTAGAAGTTAGAAGCATGGGAATGGGTGCGTGTTGGTTTCGGCACACATATTCACACATACGTATCAAATAAAATAAACACATTACCTAAACAAGGAAATGGCTGGAGTATTTTTAGCTGATACTAAATGGTCCTTCAAAGTAGTTGCTCATATCTATTGGAACACAATAATTTACACACACACTCACACTCACACACTTATTTTTTGAGTTTGTTGTGCGTTTTGTATTTGATTTCTGCATGTGATATACTTGAGTAGCCTGTTGCTATTGATCTTCAAGGTTTTTCTTTTAATTTCATGTATTATTTAATGCAATAGAAATTTTGTACATTATGTCTTTGGTTTATGATACCATGTCCTTTAACTTTCATACATATGGTGGTGTAAACTCATCATTGGTCCTGCTAGTGAATTAATGCTTACTTAATAGTTTTTCTTTACAAGAACTCTAAGATAGATGATGTCGTTTTGAACTAGTGTTAAGATAGTCCTATTCCAAACAACAAACATTTTGTACTCTTGAGATGAAAGTAGAATCAGTAGTTTGGTTCCTTAATATATACCTTCCATTAAATCAATTGAGACTAATTTTTTAGCCCCTAAAAGGGACTTGGAGCTTTATTTTGTAACTTCTTTTTGTTTTTACTTTTGTTTTGGCAGGTTATTTTTCCAGCTCTTGATATCCGTGTGAAGAATGTGGCCCGAACTTATTCTCTCGAACACGAGGGTGAAAGTGTAATTTTTGATCAACTCTTTGCATTGCTAGATTCAGATATGCAAAACGAAGAGAGCTTTAGGAGAGAATTAGCATCTTGCACAGGAGCCCTTCAAACATCAATTAGCCAGCACATGTCCAAGGAGGAGGAGCAGGTAACACTTTCTTCTTCTTTATTTATTTATTTATTTATTTTGGTAATCATAATATATCTTTGTCCTTGCTAAGGGTGGTGCCTCAAATTGTACAGGTGTTACCCTTGCTTGTTGAGAAGTTCTCCTTTGAGGAACAAGCATCGTTAGTTTGGCAGTTTTTGTGTAGCATTCCGGTGAATATGATGGCAGAGTTTCTTCCATGGCTTTCAGCCTCCGTATCTTCTGATGAACGCCAGGAGATGCGTAGTTGCTTATGCAGAGTAATCCCAGAAGAAAAGCTTCTTCAACAGGTGACATTTTCTTTTCATTGAACGTCTTGAAAATGTCTTCACATATGCTCGTTTTCATCTGACTTGGCGTTCTTTTTTACGATAAAAGATTATTTTTACGTGGATGGACGGTGTCAATGCTGTTAAGAAACGCAAAAGTTCAGAAGATGATGCCACATATCAGTGTGCATGTTCTTCCAGAGCCAAAAAACAAGAACCTTCAGATTCGTCTCTTGATCGTCCTGTAGATGAAATACTGCACTGGCACAAGGCTATAAAGAAGGAATTAATTGATATAGCCGAGGCTGCAAGAAGGATACAATTGTCTGGAGATTTTTCAGACATTTCTGCTTTTAATAAGAGGTTGCAGTTTATTGCAGAAGTTTGCATATTCCACAGGTATGGTTGCCAAACATAACTAAAATCTCTGTTTTTGAGGTTTTTGATATTGTATCCGAATTCATCTTTTTCCCTCCCACACTTTGATCGCAGTATTGCAGAAGATAAAGTTATATTCCCCGCTGTAGATGCGGAACTCTCTTTCGCACAAGAGCATGCTGAAGAAGAGAGTGAATTTGACAAATTTAGATGTTTGATTGAAAATATAGAAAATGATGGAGCGAACTCATCTTCATCTGAATTTTGTTCCAAATTGTGCTCGCATGCTGATCATATCATGGCCATCATTGATAAGCACTTTAAAAATGAAGAACTGCAGGTGTGCTTTCACACAAAATAACACATTTATTTAGTATTTAGCTATTTACCTTCTGCAGTTGATATTCCTTACACCATAAGTCACTTAGAGATGTAAGTTACATTTATAGGTTCTCCCACTTGCACGCAATCATTTTAGTCCAAAAAGACAACGAGAGCTTTTATACCAAAGCTTATGTGTGATGCCATTGAGATTAATCGAGTGCGTGTTACCATGGTTGGTGGGATCACTTACCGAAGAGGAAGCAAAATCTTTTTTGCATAACATGCATATGGCAGGTTTGTTTGTCTATAGTTGTGTATTCAGTATTTTAGTTGGGATGCTGTCAGTTGTCAATAAATTAATTATGTTGTTTTTTATTAGCTCCGGCTTCGGATGTTGCACTTGTTACCCTCTTCTCGGGTTGGGCTTGCAAAGGACGGCCACGAGAAACATGTTTGTCTTCTGGTGAATCTGGTTGCTGTCCCGCAAAAGCATTTTTGGAAAACAATGACGGTTCCGATTTATCTTTCTGCCCCTGCAACCCACCAAACAAGCGATGCAATTCAACTTCACGAAAAGAAAGCAATGGTTTTGGCACCCCTGGAACCCTAGCTGTTCAAGCAAAACAATCCTGTTGTGTTCCTGGGCTCGGGATGAATAGTAGCAATTTGGGAACGGGTTCTGCAAAGTCGTTACGTTCCTTGTCTTTTGGCCCATCTGTTCCTTCATTAAGTTCCAGTCTTTTTAACTGGGAAACGGGTATAAGCTTGATTGATGAGGGCACAGGTCGTCCCATTGATACCATTTTCAAATTTCATAAAGCAATTCGCAAAGACTTGGAGTTTCTTGATGTCGAGTCAGGAAAGTTGACCGAATCAAGTGAGAGTTTTCTCCACCAGTTTAATGGTAGATTTCGTTTGTTATGGGGTTTATATAGAGCTCACAGTAATGCGGAGGATGATATTGTGTTTCCTGCATTAGAATCAAAAGAAACTTTACATAATGTTAGTCACTCGTATACCTTAGACCACAAGCAAGAAGAAAAGCTTTTTGAGGATATATCAACCTCACTTTTTGAACTTTGTGAACTTCATGATAACTGGATTAAAACCAATTCCGTATCTTCTGATCGTAATGATACTTTGAGAAATTACAATGAGCTAGCTACAAAGGTTCAGGGGATGTGCAAGTCCATTAGAGTAACCCTGGATCAGCATATTTTGCGTGAAGAACTTGAACTATGGCCTCTGTTTGATAGACATTTTACGGTGGAAGAGCAGGATAAGCTTGTGGGTCGAATAATTGGTACCACAGGTGCTGAGGTGCTACAATCAATGTTGCCATGGGTGACATCTGTTCTTAGTCAGGAGGAACAGAATAGAATGATGGACACGTGGAAGCAAGCGACCAAAAACACCATGTTCACCGAGTGGCTTAATGAATGGTGGGAAGGATCTTCTCCATCTTCAGATGCATCACCATCAGATGTAGAATCAGAGAACAACATTTCACAAGGTTTCTCATTATGATATCTGCTGCTTTTTTTTTTTTTTTTTTAATAATGTGTACGGGTCATCGTTCTTTCATTACGACTAGACGTGGCAAAAATGGGCGGGTTGGGTGATAAAGTTGCAACCCAGCTACGAGTCAAGTTGGATTGGGTTGACTCGAAATACATTTTCTAACAAGTCATCAACTTTTAGTGTCTCAAATATGATTATGGTAGTTATATATTTTCAATAATAATTTATGTTGTCAAAGTGATTTAGGAGGTTTTATGTATTAAATTTATGTTTATATTTAATTTTGTCTGTTTGACTTGTTAGCATATTACATAACCCAACTATCTGTTCATAAGTGAAGGGGTTGAAATTGCCTATTCTATTTATGAGTTAAATAGTTTGTATATGATAAGTGTACATTAAGACAAAATCTAAGTTTGTCTTTTTAACAATGGTATCTGTACTTGTAGTTTCTGATGTACATGAAGGCTTGGATCCAAATGATTATACATTCAAGCCTGGGTGGAAAGATATCTTTCGGATGAATCAAAATGAGCTCGAGTCAGAGATAAGAAAAGTTTCCAGGGATCCTACTCTTGATCCCAGAAGGAAGGCTTATCTCATCCAAAACCTTATGACCAGGTTCTTCTTTCTTTCTTTCTTTCTTTCTAGTTTTTATTAGTTTACTTCGTTTATTTTTTTAAATTAATGATTCTTGTTACTTATTTATCATGGTCATTTCTAGTCGTTGGATTGCTGCTCAGCAAAAGTTACCTCAAGGAAGAAATGGCGAATCATCAGATGGTGAAGGTCTACATGGATGCTCACCTTCATTTCGTGATGCAGAGAAACAAGTATTTGGTTGTGAGCATTATAAGCGCAACTGCAAGCTTCGAGCTGCTTGTTGTCAGAAGCTAGTTACTTGCAGGTTCTGTCATGACAATGTCAGTGACCATACGATGGACAGGTAACCATTTTCCACTAATTATATCTTCTCATATATATTGGGGTTCAGTTAGATAAATAAACCATTTTTAATGATTCATCATCAGGAAAGCCACAACTGAAATGATGTGCATGAACTGTTTGAAAGTTCAACCTGTTGGACCAATATGCTCAACCCCATCTTGCAATGGACTATCAATGGCAAAATATTATTGTAGTTATTGCAAATTTTTTGATGATGAAAGGTGATTAAACCATCCTTCAACTCTCTGATATGCATCAATATTCTTAATTATCTTCATCTCAAATTTATGTTGCTGTTTTCAGAACGGTATATCATTGCCCTTTTTGCAACTTATGCCGCCTTGGGAAGGGGCTTGGAGTTGATTTTTTCCATTGCATGACGTGTAACTACTGCTTGGGGATCAAATTGGTGGATCACAAGTGTAGGGAAAAAGGCCTGGAAACAAACTGCCCTATTTGTTGTGATTTTTTATTCACATCAAGTGCAGCTGTCAGAGCACTTCCTTGTGGTCATTTTATGCACTCTGCTTGTTTCCAGGTGGCATCCTGTTACATACTTCTGTCATTTTCACATACTAAAAAGATTCTATGCTGAATTATTTGTTATCTTTACTTCCAGGCGTATGCATGTACACACTACATTTGTCCAATATGCAGCAAATCTATGGGTGATATGTCGGTAAGCAAATATCATTCTTTTTAGTAAAACTTTGTAGATGGGGCGTTAATTAATTCATTTTTAGCACCATTGAAGATGATATGCATAAGACTTTGGTTAGAACATAGGACCATGCTTCTAGATAAAACTTAAATGATAGTTAAGATGAATTTGTTTGGGACCGCATTGTACCAATGCTAAATTAATCATTGCGGGATTAATTTAAATTATCGTATAGTATGAGAAAGTGCAGACAATGGTTTGAACTATAGATAAAGCTCAAGCAAACCATCTTTTTTTCTTCTTCTTTCGATTGGGCTACAATTAGATGGACCGGGTTTCATGTGGATTCTTAAGTTTAACTGATGAAGAGCAACATACGGTGGAAAATGCTTACCGAAGATATTCACGTCTTGATAGCTTTAGGTTCTTGGTGCAAGAACATCACATACTTACTGATATAACTCAGACAAGATCTTTTGAATTGACAATGACTCTTGCACTTTAATTTAATCTAGCATACTTGCTTGACATCCCCTTTAATGCCTCAGTTTTTTGTGCTTTGGTATGTGCCTCCTCTGTGCTGAAGCGTGGGTTTTGTTTTATCTGTTGCTTTATATGTCTCCTCTTTTATTATCTGGAGCATCTTCGTTGAAGGATTTCACCTTTGCTAATAACAGAAGTAGTCAGACGCTTCTCCCCAGATAGTTTTTCTGACTTGGTTAATTCCCCATATATCAAGTGCTTTTAAAAAGTTATCCCCTAAAAAAAGAAGAAAAATATACACAACATAAAGATCTAGATACTTTGTCCTGAAGGTCAAGGTCCAAAATCTTGCCTACATAAGTGACCATCGACCTTGGGATGATGGGATCCCCTATTTCCCTCTCTTGTGGGATCATCATTAGGCTTTAAGATAGTCCCGGAACTCCTAAAGTAGGCGCAAAAGATCACCTGCTTTTCAGTCCAGTTCAGCCTTAAGATAAGGTCATAAGGCCCATGTCCCCCATATGCTACTTTCTTATATCTGGTAAGCTCATTGTTTTCTCCCATAACCTCTTTCTACCAAATGTATCAATAGGTCAGAAACCATTGCCCCTCTTGTTTATGATTTCATGGTCCTATAGCGTTGTTTATCTGGGACCTGCCGCCCTGCTGAAAATAATGTAAGTTTTGTTGACATGAAGTTACGATTTAACCATACACAAACATACGTAGCGAAAACTTTTAAAGAGTAAGATGATCCGTTAGGAGACGCGATTGGAATCCGGAATCTTGAATGTTGAATCTGTCAAGTATACAAACCAAGGTGATTCCAATGTACAGGTCTCTATGGTAGAGGCTTTCACTAATCCTTCTTCATTCACAAAGCCTTCCTATATCTCCAAAAGATAAAATATAGTTAGAAGCCATCGGTCCCTTCTCATGTAGATATACTGGCCCACGTACATTGGCTTTTGTTTCATTGAAAATGTTGTTACTTTGATGACGATACTTCAAATAGATTGGATTTTAAATGGATGCAATCAGTAGCTTCTTGTATAGAAGCCTTGGGCGACCTAACTTGGTTTTTGTCTCCCCAAAAAATTCTGTTACTATAACTTTGGCCACACACTTTTGAATAGCTGACTAATTTCGTATTTAAGGTAACTTTACCATGTTTGAAGAGATTACATATGATGCATTTTCTTACATATAAAATTTTTGGTCATATCAAAGAGCATTGTGAAACAATGTATATAGAGAGCCTGATTCTCTTCCAAATTACTACAAGGAATTTATATATATTTAATTTTCTCTTTATTTTGCAGGTGTATTTTGGTATGCTCGATGCTTTAATGGCTTCCGAGCAGCTCCCAGAAGAGTATAGAGACCGCTGCCAGGTAAAGATTTTATTCTTGATCCTGTTGACTGATTCTTACAATCCCGCTACTTTACTCACATCATTTGAAATTTCAATCAGGATATACTGTGCAATGATTGTGATAAAAAAGGAAGTGCTCCATTTCACTGGCTTTACCACAAGTGTGGAGCATGTGGATCGTACAACACCAGAGTAATCAAGGTTGACCCAATTATTGATTGTTCAAGCTAGAGAAGCTTGCCGGTAGAGTTGTATAAATACATTACATTACATTAAATTACCATACAGTAGAAGTGAGGATGTAAATCGCCATATCTTTTTGTTGCCACGCGTTGTATTGCTTTCTTTCCCATTTTCATATATAGATGCAGGGTAGCATATGTGAAAATAAAACCGTCACTTAGGATATCATAGGATTATGCTAAAGTGAAATGATCGACGGTTGTTCAGTTTTGTAGCTGTTGTATTTGAAACCATTTGGTCCTGCAGCTTTAGCTGTTAATATATGGCTTGTTTAGTTGTAGAAAACACTTTTTGTTTTCTAGAAAATTTTTTCAAGAAAACACGGAAACATAAAACGTGATCAAATTAGAGTTTTTCAAAAAAATGGAAAACATTATTTTTTATTTTATAACATAAATTTGGAAAACAACATTTTGATAGTTTTTATTTTTCAAATTTTCATTTTCCATCCCCCTTGCTCTCTCTTCAACATTTATTCTAGCTTTTTAATATTGAAAATAAAAATATCATATTTTAATTTTGAACGGGTTTTTAGAAATTTTATTTGTCTTCAAGAGATGGACATTTTATTTTCTAGAAAATTAGAAATGGAAAATTAGAAAACATTTTTTACAACTTTAACATTTGCAAGGTGATGGTGATGGGGTGATAGTGATACTGCTATCAGTATCATGTTTAACTAATAAAATTAGTTTATTGAAAGGCATGTTTATTCTATTGTTCATACATATATTTTTCATCATTTGCAACGCGAGGTGTAATGCGAAGTTTAATGGTTATTGAAATTTGAAAATAACTTAACAAATAATCTTATACATTATTTGATGTAAAAGTAACTTGGGTCATGTCTCATGAGCCAATGTTTAGTTCAACAAATGTGCTTTACATGCTATATAATATGATAATATGATATCCAACTAATTAAGAACCCAAAATTGAACACTTTCACCGGCTTCAATCAAATTGCCATACTTTTATCTTACGTTGTACCACCAATCATATTCTAGCACTTACGACATACCTGCACTGATACAAGGTTATATATCATTGTTACATGGAATGACGGATATGTTAATACCGATCATTGACTTTTTGTAATTTCTTCCGTTGTTGTCTACCTTTCCCGAAATAATTATCCACTTACAAATTTGTTCCATCAGAAATAGTTTAAATATCAAATATTATTGGTTGCCCAATGTAACTATTGCATTTTTCTTAGGTGATTCTTGTCTGGGACAATAATTTTAGGACGGATGAAGCATTTGTTTGGAATCTTGCAAGGATGCCATTGCTTTCATAACGGAATATATGTTATATTGTATAAAAGTTTTCGTTGTGATTACCCCGTAAAAGCTTTGTCACATCAACCACTCAAAACACACTGACTCACTTTTTAAGAGTAGTAAATCTATATATAATCTAAAGTTAAGTTGAGTTTAGAAATAAATTTTGCAATAAATAATCATCTATATAATCTAAAGTTAAGTTGAGTTTAGAAATAAATTTTGCAATAAATAATCAATTATATATAATTGAGTTGAATTATACTTGCATTTACATTTTTTATTTTGAAGAATTCTCAATTTATAATAATAATAATTACAATGCATTTACATTTTTTAAGTTTATAATCAATTTTGCAATAAATAACTCAAATAACTACATTAAGGTATTAGTAATTAGCAAGAGCTATCTATCGAAGAGGTTTTGCATTAAATATACTTATTACTAGCCATGTATAAATGTTACATAAAAGGGTGGTAATTACTATGGTAATCGAAGAGGTTGAGGTTTTCATGCGTTATGGTCCATTTTCCTCTGAAATATTGGCTTATAAATAGTGTTTAGTGTATCACGTTGGTCATGAGTGCTTGGGGAGAGAAGGAACTTCAAGTGATTTGTTGCAAACGGTTTGGATCAAAGATGGGTTGGAACCAACTCAACCAAGTGACACATTCGGGAAGTACTGTAGCACCTTTCATGAAAATGTGGTGTCAATTAACTACCACTCCATTTATGTTCACATGACAACCACCAAGCAATGTGACCGTCATCTCAGTATCGTCCAAGTCGAATCATAGCTCTACTGAACTACATGAATGAATCTTAATGTGGGCTCCACATAAACATATGTTGATGCTCACATTCATCATCTTCACCATTGCATGTACCAAAATTTCTATCACAGTTGTTTTGAATTCTACTAGGTATGATAATAGTCACTATTAGAATCATAGAATGTCATGTTTCTTTATAGTCTTTGTATTATTCTGAATCGGTGATATATAGTTTAATAGTTACAAAGACATATAAAAGTTGAGTTTTCTGTAATAATTTGGTAGTGATTTTTTTTTTTAATTGAAAACGTAGTTAGTTAATTTTGTTTTATAGATATGGAATAAACCCACTACATGCATGTGAATTCCATGAGTTTAAAGACAGGCCCGCCTTATTTGAGATCATGATATAATTACTTCTCAGTGTTAATCCAGTTACTATCTTTTACATCACGGGTTGAAACTAATTATACGTGTTATGATTATATTATATTTGGTAAACAATCCTTGAACACACCAACACATGTAGAAAGGAACCTAATGACAAATGGATTGTGTCTTTGGGGTTTAGTGACAGTATCAACGAGACTAACGTACTGTTGTTATATATAGCCATATAGGGTTAATATGAAGGGAAAAAAAAATTATCACATATGGTTCATTATTTGTCAGTTTAGCTTTTATAATCATGAAATCAACGGATATAAGTTATTCGACAAATATGTTTGGGGATTGTTATGTAAGAGCATGCATGGTGAGGTATCACTAATTAAAGATGTTACGATCTATTTTTCCACTGCATATAATATTTTCAACTAAATTAATTTATTATATAAATGAAAGATATAAATAATATTAATTTGAGCAAAATAAGAATCGTTTAGTATTGTTTCTTTACAAACTTATATAGAGGATGCGTAAAAACCTCACAAATAATAGTCCAACCACTATAAACACACTACGTTGTTTCACTTGATATATCATATGCAATTTACTATTTATGAGTAACCAACAATACAAAATATATTGTTTTACACGATATTTAATATGCGCAAGTAACTATTTTAAAGTGTAAAGATGTATAGTCATGCTCTAGACTTTCGTTTACGTGATTTCTTTTTCTTTTCCAAAACTCATATTTTATAGATAATTGAAGAGATTTTATTGCATTGAACCTTGAACAATCAATTTCCTGCAATCATTTGATTTTCTTATAAGCTAAAAAGTCAATATTTAATACTAACTACTATCTTAGAGATCATATATTTAATAACATCTTATGTTAAAAAAAAAATTCCTCTATCCACATAATTACATATTGAGTAAGCCAATGAGGTACAAATCAACTAGCAATTGCTTAGAAACTGTGAGGTGGCATCCTTGATTTTATTCATAGGTCTTGGTTTCAACTCTCCTGAGTGACAAGCCTATGAGGTTTTTCCATTGAATTCTCTTTGATCACATCCTGGTGGTATAAGACTTTAAAACAAATACAACTTTATGGTGGGTGGTGATTGAACTTAAAATAAGGTATTTTATTTGTAGTTTATATGTGTTTTTGATTATTGGAAGCCAACTTCACCCATTTAGTGCGCTCTTTCTTTTAGGTGTCGAGATCTTTAGGAATCTTGTCCTGACACTGACTCACATGTTTTGTACCTCTACCTCTTCTACTTGTACCCGCTATTTGGTCCCCAAGCTACATAAATTGTTATGATAATAATAATTTCAAGTTCATATAATTAGTAAACATATCATCTACCATACCAATTCCAATGTCCGCTTTCCTGTCTCTTCACCATTGCCCTCATATATACATTGTTATAAAATAATGTTATAATTGTTATATTAGTTGTAAAAATTAATGAGATATAAATAAATTATATTGGTTACTCTATACTTAACAAACCAATATAAATAAATTATATTGGTTGTAGTCTATCCTTAAACAAACCATAGGTGTCAACATAATTTTGGGCATTAGGGATATGAAAATTTGGGTCATTAAAGTTGCATTATGTTAAAGCCCGGCTAATTTTTTATTTTTTATTTTTTGAAATGTGACTTTCTATTCAAACAAAACTTCACATCCCCAACTAGGGATGGAAACCAGTATATACAACAATTACATTAGACAAAATTGAAACAAATCCATTCTCCTCAACTTAAATTCCTATCTTTAGTTCTATTACGATACCAAAGAAATCCTAACGCTTTAGTTTCTTGGAAGATCAACTTAGCATCCACCTTAGCTTCGTCGAATCTCCTAGCGTTCCTAGCTTCCCAAAGACACCACACGGCCACAAAGACGATGCCTTTAAAAACTTTCTTTTTCTTGCCCGTGACACCAGCATACTTGTGTAACTCAACCACATCTTTAACCGAAAAAGGAAATAAGGGACAAACCTTGCACCAAACGCTAATTCGATTCCATACTTCCATCGCTACCTGGCAGTTGCAAAACAAATGGTCCACCGATTCATCCCATAACTCACAGAAAATGAAGGTGGATAGACCAAGTAAGCAATTCCTATCGCGAAGAGCTTTAATCAAGCTCTTTTCTTATGAGCGGTTTCGAAATGCAAAGTGTGAGGCATACCACTGGGCTTTTACTAACTCCATTACTCCATATTAATGTTCATCCGTTTTGGAATAGGCAGTTCAATGAGGCTACAGGGTATAAGCCATTGCATGTAAGGACCATCTATTTTTTTCCACCCTTACTATCAAACACTTCAACCTACCAAAGGTGAGGTGATGTTTCTTGATGAGCTTCAGCAAGGTTGTGTGGGGCCCATAATTGTCATGGTTTGCCAGAAATGGGAC
>JAOXNX010000001.1:19204662-19220957 GCA_028566075.1 Solidago caesia | reverse complement strand
CTTATTTAATATATCATTTAATGTCTATTATTTAATCACTTATTATTTAATATATATATATATATATATATATATATATTTATATTAATATTAATTATATATTATTTCTATAATACATTATAAAACATTTAGTCCATCCATCTTTCTCAAAAAAAACAAACTTAACCAGCAGCCACTCACCTCTCACGTCTCGCCGCCACCACCATCGTTCCGCTGCATCGCGCAGGTAATATTCTAGTTGACATAACAAAGATGAATATTTATTATAAGAGAGAAAAGAAAAATATCAAACTCATGTGCCATATATTTGATATGTTGTTCATGTTTTTAGGCTCATAAAATTATACTCTTAATATTAACTAGTTCACGTAATACGGTGAGAGTAAATATATTTTATTGGTGGCATTCACTGACTTTTTATGTTAGTTCTCGTAATTGATGTAATAGTTGAAAAGATAATGTAATTTGTTATATTAACTTTTTAGAAAAATAAAAAATTCAATGAAAACTTTAAATATGTCCTCCAACAAAATGGATATGGAATATTAATAAAGCATTCTATTAGGCTCTTGGTGTACTTCAATGGACATCACAACTAATAAAAAACTAAGGCACATCGTTGGATCGCAAAATCACATAATCATGTTTAAAAAACAACTTCAAGATCAACATGTATTTCCCAACACCGGCCACTTTGCATTGCTTCATGTGTCATCTTCCACATTCCTATTGGTTATCTCTAAAAGAATTCAAGTTTGAATATTGATTGACTTACAAAAGATGAGGATGAGTATGACTACGATTATCAAAAGAGATTTTATTTTATTTTTTTATAAAAAAATAGTCAATTCCCACATGCATAATCCTCAATAAATAAACTGAATATAAAAGTGGATATCCTAGTCAAGTCAAATAATTTTCACCATTTTGGCATTTTCCCTTGTTTTAAAAGATGGCAAACTAGATTGAGCATTAATTTTGCTTAATTTGTTAAAAGGGATAAAAAGCATAAATATTATTACAAATAAAAAGGAACACATATCAAATGCTTAAGCAAAATCTTTATATTGATTAAAGATAAAAGATAGTTGACTTAAAAGTCAATTACCCAATTAAAATCTTTAAATTATTAAAATCGGGACTATGCCTACATAATAACCCAAAAGAAAAAATAGATTACAATTACGCCACTATCTTTTCATACATGATAAACCCTAATAAAATATATTTAAAAAAAATACTAAAAATTG
Source organism: Solidago caesia (assembly GCA_028566075.1). Classification (NCBI taxonomy): domain Eukaryota; kingdom Viridiplantae; phylum Streptophyta; class Magnoliopsida; order Asterales; family Asteraceae; genus Solidago; species Solidago caesia. The sequence goes on along the minus strand of JAOXNX010000001.1, from coordinate 19,219,707 downwards.
TTTAAGTAAATTTTATAACATAAAAAGTTATTTTGAAAAAATAGTACGAAATATCTTTCCTTACCATTTAATTTGTTAAATTTAATTAACTTAAATTTAGAACCGGTAAAAAAGTATATTAATAAAAAACTAAAAATTGTTTAAGTAAATTTTATAACATATAAAAAGTTATTTTAAAAAATAGTAAGAAAAATCATTCCTTACAATTTTGTTAAATTTAATTAACTTAAACTTAGAACCTGTTTCTTTAATTAACTTATACTTCGTTAGGTGTTCACATGAATTTTATCTTTTTATCAATCTTTCAACCTTAGTCCTTGAGGGCTTATCCTTCGGCCTAATGCCCTAATCTTTGATGGAGGTTTAAATATACTCTCTTAGGTCATCACACTTACCATATATATCATCAACATCTAAAGCTTTTTTATATATCATCACACAAACCTAAAATTTTAGGTTTCATCCCTAACTTTTTGAAATTACATATTTGATCCTTGACTTTGGAACACCATCAATAGTTTTATCCTACGTCACCAACAGACGTTAAAAATGTGGTCACTTGACCTGCACATAGGGGGTATAATGGTCATTTCTATTGTTACACTCCTTTTATACAATAAACAGATAACCGTTTGAATTTTGGACCATAAATCTCACTCACACACACTCTCTCTCTCCCCCTCTCTCACTCTCTCTTCATCTTCTTCCTTCTCTTTATTAATCTTCTTCATTCATTCGTCTTCTTCACAAACATTAGGCTTTTTTCTGTTCAAGTGTAATGTCATTTAGATTCACACCTAAATAGTCATCATTCAAAGCTTCGGTATCATTGACTTGTTGACTAGTATCCTTTGGTTGTCACTTTAAAATTAACTTAGATGAACTACCCCTTCTAACAAGATTCTTTGCCTTTACCATAGGCTCTTGTTCATCCTTACCACTTATATCTTCGATGGTCACACATTTCCTATGTTTAGGTGGCTGTAAATAAGTATTCAAATTGGTGAATCTGAGTTCAATGTAAAGCTTAACCTCAATCAATCGATATGTAGAAACATACTTATGCAAAATGTGAACATCTTTATCTGTGCTTAATGCATGTGGACCAAAATCTAGGTCATAGTTTGGGGTTAAAAAATGGTAATATAGGATTTGTCCCATCTTGTAACCTAACCCGATCATAATTTTATCTAAATCCAATATTGAAAAACCTCGATATCCACAAAATCAACATAATAAACCTTACCATTAACATACATCCTATCCGGCCACTCAGTGAACGCTGCACCATGGTGTATCTTCAACAAGAACAAACCAGACTCCTTCTCTATCAAAAAAAAAAAAAAATCAATTACAAAAATATCATCAAATATGCATGAAAAATATCAAAAAATTAAAATTTATACTAAAGTTTTGAAATTTTAAAACTTACCATATATCATAGAGTAAACGAGACCTATGTTGTCTTCATTACAAATATTCCACTCTACAAGAACCATTTTATTTCAGGCAACAAGAATCATATGATTTCTATGAATTGATTGAGCTATTTACTTTAATGGAGGGAAAAATTTAGTGAGAGCAAGAAGAGAGAAAGAGAGTGATTGAGACCCAGGACAATAGATTAAGATGACGAGTAATAAAGAGGGGTCATAAAGGATTGTAAAAATGAAAATGACCCTTATACCCTCTATGTGCAGGTCACGGTACTACATTTTTAACCTCCGTTAGTGGCGTGGATCAAAATTATTGATGGCGTTTCAAAGTCAAGGATCAAATACGTAATTTCAAAAAGCTAGGATGAAACCTGAAATTTTGGGCAAACCCTAGAGACCAAAAGTGTAATTAACTCTATCTTTTATCAATAGCTATTTTTTTTTTAAACAACAATATAATTTTATTGATAAACTAGCAAGAGGCTAGGGGTGTACATTACAGAAAGTTAAAAGATCACAATGAGTTCCATTCCAAATTCTTGTACTTTGATCTTGCAGTAAACCATAGATACACCAAGTATTTATGTTTTCAAATATTCGTCTTGAGTTGGTATTCTTATTGGAGAATACTTTGTCGTTTCTAGCTTTTCAGATGATCCAACAAGATGTAAGAATGATCAATCTGATGACTTTAAGCTTTGTAGGTGAAGCCCCGGGCACGAGCAGGTTTGTGTAAAAGAGGTCTTTGGTTTGAAATGCATATATTGGGGGTAAGTTGCACCATATTGACACGTAGTACCAAACACCGTGATTGGACATGCCGTGAGAAGATGATCAGTTCACTACTACAAAACCAGCTATTTCCCACGGCCAAATCCGTGGGAAATCCGTGGAAAAAGACTGTTTTCCCACGGATTTTGGCCGTCGTTAAAAGGGGCGTGGGAAAATATTTCCCACGAATTTTCCCACGGCCACTTAATATTTCCCACAGTTTTACCACGAGCATAAATTCGTGGGAAATATTCCCACGGATTTTCCCACGCCAATACCAACAGATTTCCCACGGCTTTTCAACGAAATATTTTTGTATTTTTCCCACGGATTATTACCTTCCCACCAATTTCCCACGGATTTTGTTTCCCATAGATTTCCCACGGATTTTTTTGGATTAGCACAAATTTTCAACGGATTGGTTTCCCACAAATTTTCAACGAAGTACACTATAGAAAACTAGGATATTCCGGCAAAAATATCCTTCAGAAATCCGTTAGTATATATAGTTTCACTTTTTCGATCTTCAATTTTTCATATATACAAACAATTGAACATTTGCAAAAACATAACTATACACTTACAAGGTAAAAGAAACAAGATGATATCCAAATAGCAAAAACATCCGAACATGTAAAAAAATAATCCAAAATCTTCATTCCAAGCAAGTTCAATAAAGGATCAAAGTAGGAACATAAAAACAAAATATAAAATTATCTAAAAAACTTCTTTCAAACTAAAGACTTGGAAAGCTCCACCCTTTACTTCTCGAGCTTTAGCACTATCATCAATTCACCATTTCTAAAATAATTAATAAGCAATATATTAGTTACATATAAGTTCAATCAAAATATGAATTAAAATCAAGATGCACTTAATATATTTAGCATGAATCAAGCACAGTGTGCTAGATAACAAACAATAGCTTTATATTTGAAGTAGGTTTGTTAACATTTTCACGATGAGAATAAACAGTGGTCAAATTGGAACCATGTGCTGCATCCCATACCACACCATCCAGCCAATCTTCTTATGCCACCTCATTCCCTCACTTTTCCATATCACACTCCCCTATTTCACTGGCAGTGGAACACCACACTGCATCCCATACCACACTATAATTTTCATTTTTAATCCTACAATTTTAAATATTCAAACATTTAACCCTACAATTTTCATTTTTATTTTTTTAAAACTAGAATTACATGAAATATGACATCTAAACATATAATAATAATAATAATAATAATAATAATAATGTATTTACTATAGGATATAATAATAATATATTTAGTTTAAGGTAATTTGTAAAATAAATATGAAACATTAGGGTTAAAAATGAAAATTAATAATAATATAAAATAGTTGGTCATCTTCTTCATTTCAAAAGCTGTACATGTATATATCTTATTTTATATCCATATCTATATATATATGTGTGTGTATAAAATAGTAAAAAAAAAAAAAAAAGCCATCAAAGTTTATCTGTAAACTTCCTTTCTTTTATCCGTAAACAAGAAAAGAGGGCTGCTGTTGTTAAAAAAAAAAATTATGTGTTTTTGAGTGTATGCCTACTGCTGCTGCTGTGTTGTTTAAAAAAAAAAAAAAACATTTACGTTATGGACCTCCAACGGTCAGTAACGGCTAGCAACCTTCACCTTCCTCGTGCCACATCCGATACCGTGTAATTCATACCGTGCGCGAGATGAGGGGACCGGCGGCAGTGTTCTCGTGCCAGATCCGATACCGTGCAACTCATCTCGTGTCCACTGCCACCCCCAAATAATTTCTCACCTCCATTCAAAACAAGAGTATTATCATCATCATCAAAATGGAATGACATCATCATCATCCAACCACTTTTGTTTTCAAAGAGATGGAAGAAATGTTTTCAAAATTAAACCCCATGGCCCAAGAATTTGTTCTCCATTATCAAACCCCTTCACCTTCCTCTCCTCAGCAATTTGGTTACTTTAACAATTTTCCTGCTCTAAACTAACAATCATCTTCACACCACTTCTTCAACTTCAACTAAAACTACAAGCAGGGTAATCTAATATAACCACCATTCATTTCATTTCTTTTTATTTTTCTTACACATTTTCATGTTTCTTGATGTGTTTTCCTTACATTGGCTTATATAAATATATATATAGAAGAAGCCCAAGCAGGGTGGGCATGGGAAGAGAAGGATTAATACCCCCAGAACTAGCATGGCGCAACGTGCATATGTGATTAAAAGGACTGTTTATATCTCTAACATTGATCACCAGGTCTCTCGATCTGTATTACTTCTTACTTTTTTATACAGTATCTAAATACCCTGCCTACTAGCTTCTCTTATACTCTTTGTTAAATAGGTCTCTGAACAACAACTTGCATCTCTCTTTACCTGTGGCCAGGTTATATCTATATATATCTCACTTCTTTTACTCACACTCACCAGTCAATAATATCATCTAATCCTTTTTTTTTTTTTTTTTCTACACTCAAGATTGTTGACTGTCGTATATGCGGCGACCCTAAATCTGTTCTTCGCTTTGCCTTCATTGAATTTACTACTCAGGGTATAACCCCATTTTCATTCATAATCGTTGTCTACTACTACTAAAACTAAATATATTTGTGGCTTGTGTTTGGTATCACATTCCCTCCTCCTGACTGCGGAAGCTGCAACCAAGGCATTGATTTTGAGTGTAACTATGCTTGGATATCACTATCTTCGGGTCATGCCTTCTAAAACCACCATTGCACCAGTTAATCCAACTCTTTTGCCCAGGGTGAGATTCTTCAACCTGTGTGTTTTTTTTTTTTTTATGACTTTTGATCCACTATTAGTAATGCAGCCCTAGAGTTGTGTCATTGCTAAAGCTGTTATGTGTTTTTTTTTTTTTTGGTGTTTTAGTCTCAAGATGAAATGGAAATGTGTGCAAAAACTATCTACTGTACTAACATCGATGAGAAGGTAGGTCACTGGTTTGCTCTTAGTCTCCATGTATTTCACTTTTACTAACCTTTGTATGTCATATCTTGTTTATTTGAACCAGATTACCCAGGCAGATATCAAACTCTTCTTTGAGTCACTTTGTAGAGAGGTAGGCCTTCTGGCTGTTTATGTGTAAAAAGTCTGGAACTTGTTGCATTAATTAACCCCAAATCTTTTTTAGGTCTACCGACTGAGGATGCTTGGAGACTATCATCATTCCACTCGTATTGCATTTGTTGAGTTCCTTTCTTATAATGGGTTTGTTGCTTCTTCTTTTTAAGTTTAGTAATTTTTATATTTTTATTTTTATGTGCACAGTGTAATTGATTGGATAATGTAAGTTCCATGGGGTTTTAAGGCTTTAAAGTTGTGCTCTGTGTGATTTGGTTGGATCATCTAGTAAAAATGAAAAGGCTCATTTCTAAGCTTCAAACCAAACAATATGGTCCCTGTCTTTCTAGCTGATATATAAGTATTTTATATCCATTTGTACATGTAGATATATAGGAGTTTTGTGATCCATATATTATATAATATATCATACCTCTGTTATGTATCTTCTTAATTAAAGTTCATTAACAATATATAATTCACCCTCTTTTTCTGAATCTTTCAGCAAATGGTTGGGATCCAGTTACATTATTTGTGTGGCTATATATCTCTATGTATGTAAACCATTATCATTTAACTCAACATACTACTTTGATTGGCTATATATTTGGCTATTTTTAACGGGCTTTAAGAGTTTTTGGCACTTTTAGTAGTTTTCATTTCACATTTAGTTACACAAGTACATTTTTATAAGTTTTATTAATAAGAAAATCTTTCCAAAGCTTAAAGTTAGTTTTTTTTTCGTACATTCAGTTGGTACACAACATTCATGAAAACCTCACCGATTAATGGTGAGGTCCTGTACGTACTCTAGTGAACGAGGTGGTTGACTATGAGCCGTTACAGGTATTTGGAAGGAGAAACCCCAAGCCATGCCATCTCAGAGGATCGAACTCATGACTTGGGTAAAATCCTTGCCCTCTCAGGCCAAAGCCATCGAACTCATGACTTGGGTAAAATCCTTGCCCTCTCAGGCCAAAGCCATCATGGAGGGACTTAATTCCTAATTAAAGGACAGGGATGTACTTACCATGTCTTGAACCCAAGACTTCCCACTTAGAGAGGAAGGAGTGGTGCAAGATGGGGGTGTGGTACCACGTGGTACCACATGCTACACCATCCCCTCCTATGAGAGATGGAGAAAGATGCAAAAAGTGGGATGAAAAATGGCATGTGGGTCACGAAATTCATCTTGCAAAAAGTTGGGCTACAAGCAAAAAGTAACAGGAACCATTCCTTATATTTAATGAAATATGAAGTAAAAAAAAGTGAGAGATGAGAGATGAAAAAAGATGACCATTCCGTGTAAAATGAGATGGGGAAAGATGGATGATGTGGAAGAGAGAAAAATGTGAGAGATGAGAGATGGGAAAAGCCCATTCCCTCCACCCTAATAGGTACATAGTATTTAGAAATTAAGGTACGTTGAGAAGTAGTCGTTGTAAGTATTATGCATCTATCAAATTAGTCAAATTCGTCCTTTTTCAATTTAAAAGTATGTGCCTATATTGGTATTTTTTTTTCTAAAATTTATTATGTACAATAGGACAAAATAGAAAGTATATAGCTAATCATTAGCTTAACCCATCTCATTTCAGAGAGATTTACCCTGTTCGAATTTGTGGCTGTGAATTGAACTCGGACCTTGTGGATTAGTCACCAATGATGGCACACCAGGATTGCCAAAAGAGCTTAGTCTGATCATTTGTATAAGGTCAATTATAAAATTTAAATAACTAAAAAAAGAATAGATCTAAAATAGATAGAATCAGACTAGGAGATCTTAGTTAGAATCAGTTGAGCACCAAACCCGGGTGGAAGAGCAAACACAGGAAAAGGAGAATGTTTGTAAGAAGGTGAGAGTTTAAATGAGAAGCGCTGGAGAATTATTGCTATGGCTGCCTTCGCTTCTGTCATGGCAAATGCTTGTCCGATGCAAACACGAGGACCACTAGAGAATGGGAAAAACAAACCCGATCCTTTCCCTTTTGTGGCGTTCGAAACTCCTTCCGAGAACCTTTGAGGATTAAACTCGGTTGCATCTTCACCCCATATTTGACGGTCATGATGAATATGGATCATTGCTAAGGCTAATTGTACACCCGATGGTATCATCATGTTTCCAAGCTTTGTCTCCTTGGAAGTAGCCCGTACAAGCAATACGACTGGTGGGTATAGCCTAAGAACCTCATATAGTATCATTGTTAGAAACTTGAGATTCTTTAGAGATTCAAAATCAAGTTCCCCGGTGCCAAAAACTTGTTGTATCTCTTCTCGAGCTTGGATTTGCCATTTTTGATTCAAACTCAAACATACCATAGTCCAAGTGATTAAATTTGAGGTTGTTTCAGATCCAGCAGTGTAAAATAGCTTACATTCTTCCATAACTTCGTCCATGCTCATTCCAATTCCGTCTTCTTCAATCTCTTTGGAGTTGGATTCCAGCAAAATCCCAAGTAAGTTATCACAACCGCCTTCTCCCATTTCTATTTCTTTCTTCCTCTTGTTGATTATACCCTTCAGAATATAATGAAGCTCTTCAATGTTCTGTGTATACTTCTTGTTTGCTTTTGTAGGTATAAATCTACATTTTAGAACAAAGTAGCTAAACATTATATACATATCTAATGATCTGAATCTTTATGACCACTCTTAACAAATTACTCCATTGTATAAAATATGTCCCCAAACTTAAAAGTGTGCAAATTCTGAACATCCTTAATTGTAGTCATCGCTTACAAATACTAATTGGCCGGATAATTGCATAAATCTTCATATTTTTAAGAGTGGAGAAATGTCTTAGGCTTCAATAAGTTTAACCTTCACATTCTTAAGTGCTGATTTACATTTTCTTTAAATTACATTGTTTTATTGTCTAAAATCACAATCTGATTATTATGTGTCTCTTACATGACAATCTACTTTTATTTCTGTCATTTCAAAACAACCTACTTTCATATTTTGTCCCTTTTACCCCAATCCATTACAGACTTTTGTTAAGTTGCCTATGTGGCTAACGGCGTTGCTGAAATGTCTAATACATGATGGCGTGACATTTACACCAAGTTTTATATCCCTTATGTGACAACCTACTTTTCATTTTGTCTCTTACGTGATAATTTTTTTTATTTCTTATTTAGTCATCATACTTTAAGAAAACTTGTCTCCTTTTAACCATCGTGTAACCTCGGGAAAGGAAGCCAAGATATAACGTGATATATTGCTATGATGGTGATTTTATATACTTATACTTTAAAATACGTGTTTCTTTCTGACCATCGTGTAGGCCCGAATTATAAAAGATGAAAAAAAAAAATTGCCAGCCAAGATATAACGTGACATATTTTAGTCTATGAGATGACACAATTTATGTTTTCTAACGCGACATGGGATGTATAAGGCAAGGTGCCAATCACTCCTACCATGCTTCTTGTCAATTTTTTTTCCAACCAAATATATAAATTTACTTTGTGTAAGCGGGGTTACTCTTATGAACAATAACCCACTCACATTTAACTTCTTCTTGTAAAATGTATGTATTTAAATTAAATTAAAATTAAATGAGTAAGATGATGATTTGTGACTCCTTTAAACCCAATACATTGGAGATGCTCTAAGTGAACATGATTTTGGTATCTTTTTTCAATTACGGGGTTAAAAAGGTACAAGTTTTTTTTTTTAAGTATGATAGGTTAAATACGAAATTAAAAATAAAAATAAAAAAATAATAAAAAGAGTTGTCACATAAGAAACAAATGAAATGTAGGTTGTCCTATAAAAAACAAAAAGATTTAAGTACGTGTAATGCCATTTCAACATCCATTAGACTTGCCCCCTTACGCACATAGCCAATTTAACGGGAGTCTTTAACAGAATGGGGTAAAAGGGACAAAAAGGAGAAAGTATGTTGTTTTAAAATGACGAAAAAAATTAGATAATCACATACAATTGACACTTGAAAAAGTAGGTTGTGTTTGTAGACAATAAAATCATTATTCACACATGTAAATAATATGTTTTGTTGTGTTTGGAATGTACCTTCTTCCGGGAAGATGAAGTATATTGAGCATTTGAAACAGAAGATCAATTTGTTCCTTTTGGATACAGAATATCTTCCTTCCTTCTTCGTAGTTACTACCAAATGCTGTTCTTGAAATCACATCACCAGCTAAATTATCGATGTATGGCCATACGTCAACTTCAGCGGAACCAGTTCCGGAGGTTATTAGCAGTTCCCATTTGTTAACCATTTCAGTACAACTTGAGCAGATTGCCGAGAACATAATCTATGTATGCACATATTTATCAATTAATTTATTATTATTATTATTATTTTAATTTCAAACATGAAATGATGTAATTATCGGAGACCAACCTTAAGATTTTGAAGATGAAAAGCTGGATTTATTATTTTCCTATGTTTTGTCCACTTTTGGCCCTCAGAGACAATAAGTCCTCCAATGATGCTATCTCGAAATGGCTCAGGATGCGGCTTCTGAAACTCGTTGGGTTTTGACAATATCTCTTTTATTAATTCTGGATCATAGATGTAAATCCTTGGGTTAGGCCCGATCCATACAAAAGATTTCTTGCCTGCCAAGTTAACAAAGTAGTTAATTACCACCAATTGATCCAATCTCACAAATCTAATCTAAATATATGTATACACACACACACGGTATACCGAAACAAATGTGGTTTGAAGAAAAAATTAAGAAGAAATCAGTACCATATTTGGTGATGATATGATGATAATAAGGGAGAACATATGAAGTGAAATCATGGGTGATTGGAATGGGTTTTGATTTGGCTTTCTTCATCATTATTGCATGCTCTTTCATGTCACCCATTAGAAGCTTGTATGAGTTGCCTTTATATCCTTCATTTCTCAGCCACTTTTCTAGCCTTTTGGGCTTCAACCATATCCAGTTTACTACTTTCCATCCCCACCTCACCATCACAACTACAACAATGGCTATCACAACTTTACCCAGCAATATTCTCATCTTCTTTTATTTTTCTAGCTCTTTAGTTAATTAGAGAAAAAGTTTAGATTATATAATATCTACCATTGACCATTTGGCACTTATGCTATCTTCATAATTAATTACATGCATGTGGAGTTACGCAATATTGTTATAAATCTATTTATTTTTTATATAATTAATATGGAGATCTGTGGAATCAATATTTACATCTTTAAACTTGTACTCGCAGTACAACAAATTAAAAACACTTTTTTTCACACTTTGATTTTTCATATATACTTTTAAAAAGCGTGACATAACAATTTTCATACTTATATTTGTATAAACAAAATGTTCATAATTATAATTTATAAGCATGAACTTTGCATGAATTCTATTGGCTAGGTGGACACGTACAGGTTGACTTCCCTTTATGTGCTCTAAGCTAATCAGATTTATAACGCAAACTAAAAGAGGATTTTGGAAGGTATCGTTTTCACGGTGGTGGTCATTGTGGAAAGAAAGAAATAATGTTCACTTTCGTGCAACGAGCGAGGAGTTGTTTAATCAGGTTGTATCGGTATCTTATCTTTGGCTAAGTACTCGTTGTAAATGTCTTTCTTTCTCTTGGACTTGTGGCAAGTTAACCCGAGTCATTTAATGTAAATGTTTAAAGTTTTCGGGGTCTTGCCGGAACTTTTAGTAATAAAATTCTGCCATTCCAAAAAAAAAGAACTTTGTATGAATTCTTAATTAAATCTAGAAATCAAATATAAGAGTTATCCCAAATAGAATGAACGAGACCATTAGAAGCACTCTAACAATAGTACATTGTTACTTATTAAATAAATTAAATAAAATATTAAATACGTAGCATCTAAGCAGGGGGTCATATCTTCCATAAAAAAACAAAAAAAAAACTGTATACTATAATTAAATTTGTTTATCTGTACATTGCTTAAGGACTAAAACCACACATTTTTGGACACCAGAAATGGAATTCTCATTTAAATGGGGTTTAACTTAGTTAATTATCCAAAAGAATCTTAATTATTGATCTGCTCATATCGGTTAGTTAACAAATAACAATAACTAAGGCTCTATCAAATCATATTATCTATCACGCATATAGCATAACCACACTCCTTTAGTTATAGCGATCTTACCCTTGGACGTACTTTGGTTCTAATGGTGTGTGCGTTGACCAATTAATAGGTTGTGGGTTCAAGTCTAATAATAGATAAGTTGTAAATATGATAGGTGTACGTGGATTTAGTGTGGATGTTTATATAATTGTCTTTCAAAATAAATAAAAAATATGTAGTGATATAATTAGTGGTAATTAATTATTGAAATAAACCTGCAAAATGACTAAAATTCATAGTACGTCATGACTAAAATTAACAGCTAATGCACACTAAAATCAATTTCGTTCACACCATTTGACCAGACAACATGCGTATTGAGAGAGAACACGAATTATTTTAGCAACATATGTAAAATCACGAATTAATTAAAGTGCATGTTCGAGCGATCAGCATATATATGGTATATTACTGATGTAGAAAACAATAGACGGTGCTTACGTACGGTGATTGGAAAGTGATCCATAAAAGTGTGTCATTGCGGCCACGGTCATGGCAACGCACCATTGGTTCAGGAAATATATTATAGTTGCAATTACAAAATATTAGTAAATCTTGTTCAGTATAGTCAGAAAATTACATATCTATGTAAGGTAGACTATGATGAGATGTTACGTAGCATCAAATGAGCACCAAACTGGGGTGGCATAGTGAACACAGGAAAAGGAGAGTGTTTGTAAGACGGAGAAAGCTCAAACGAGAATCGTCGAAGTATCATTGCTATCGCGGTTTTTGCTTCCGTCATGGCTAAGTTTTGCCCAATGCAAGTACGAGGACCATTAGAGAATGGAAAGTATGGACTTGATCCTTTTCCCTTTGTTGCATTCAAAATTCCATTCGAGAATCTTTCAGGTTTAAACTCGGATACATCTTCACCCCAAATATCACGGTCATGATGAATTTGGATCATGGCCAAGGCAAATTGCACACCTGGGGGTATCATCATGTTTCCTAGCTTTGTTTCCTTGAAAGTTGCCCGTGTCATCATGATTACTGGTGGGTATAACCTAAGAACCTCGTATAGGATCATTGTTAAAATCTTGAGGTTTTTAAGACCTTCAAAGTCAAGTTCGCGATTACCAAAAACTTCTTGTATTTCTTCTCGAGCCTGAACTTGCCATTCTTTGTTTAATCCCAAACAAACCATAGTCCACGCAATTAAGTTTGAGGTTGTGTCGGATCCAGCAATGTAAAATAATTTACATTCTTCAATTACCTCTTCCATAGTCATTCCAACTCCATTTTCCTCAATCTCTTTCATATTTGATTCTAACAAAAGTCCAAGTAAATCATCAGAACTACCTTCTCCTGTCTCGATTGCTCTCTTCTTCTTGTCGATTATACCTTTTATTACGTTTTGAAGCTCCTCACGATTTTGTTTAAACTTCTTGTTTGCTCTGGTGGGTATGAACCTAAATTTCAAACAAATTAACCAAATTTAACCTGACATACATCCAAACATCAGTACCATCGCATTGCCATAAGTTACCTTCCTCCGGGGAGATGAATTATAGACAACATTTGGAACATAAGATGAATTTGTTCTCTTTGAATTCGGAATATCTTCCTTCCTTCTTCGTAGTTGCTGCCAAATGCGGTTCGTGAAATCACATCGCCCGCTAAATTATCTATATATGGCCATACATCAACTTCAGTGGAATCAGTTCCGGCGGTTAGCAACTCCCATTTACAAACCATTTCACTACAACTGGAGTGGATAGCCGAGAACATGATCTGTGCGCATATTAAACCATAAGATGTTTTAGATATTGAACATAAAGACAAGCAACATTCATTTCAGCCCATCTATAGGCAAATGGGTCATCTTTATGTAAAACTAGAAAGATACGCAATAAATGGGTAGAAACCTTTCTAAATTTAATATAAATTGATTATATATAAAACTATAGAAACTATATAGTATTTACAATTTAACCCGATCTCACAATTCAGAGAAAGATAAAGTTCCCAAGCCTCAAGCTGTCACCTCCGCCGTTGGCCCGATCCTGGTGCACCTGAGAGATTTTTCAATTCTTCTATTTTCGTTTAACATATTGTTTCAAAACCGCTTATGCCGGGATTGAGTACAGTCGTTGTTTTTGTATATTGTTTCAAAACAATAATGGTTTGTATTTTTTTCTCTGGCATTTCAAATCCGGGTTGGCTGTTATGTAGGCCCGGTGATGATCTGTGAGCCCAACTGCAAAGGGCCCAACGCCATAAATGGACACCAAATTTCATTCAAAGGCTCATGTGTATTAGTGTATATATATAATTCACTTAGTTTTTAAGTCCAAGAAAATAAAAATATATATTAGTTTTTAAGCCCAATTCATTTAGTTTCAAAACCTATTCTCCAAAGTTAAAAAAAAAACACATACTAGACGTAATAAAAAAGGGTATGCGAAGTTAAAAGTTTGTAGGCTGGGATTTTGCTGCTTTACATCGTTTAATTGAAATACGTTTTTTTATTCCACTATTTTGAAATTTGAGGTAACAAACATATATTTTTAAGTTTTTTTTTTATTGATTTTGATTCTGGCATTAAAATTAAATTTGTCATTATTTTGGGTTTATCTTTGAGTTTTATATAATTGTGTTCGCGGTTAAAAATCACATCTTTTAATGTTTACCGGTGAAATGTTTTTTTCTTTTCACACACACACACACACACATATTGAAACCTTATTTTTAGAACTTTTTTTTTTAAATACCTTGAGAACTCTTAAATTATAATTAGATCACATGTGAAACGTTATAAAAGTTCATGACATAGAAGAAAATTTTTTAAAAACCTTGAAAATAGTTTTTTGTTCATATGTGAATGGATTTTGTTCACATGTACCATTCACATGTGAAAAAAAAAACTATTTTTAAGGTTTTGAAATTTTTTTATCACGTAGGGTCAAATAGATTCAATTATGTTCATGATCTTTTAAAATTGAAACTAACATGATAGGTAGTTGACCAATCACAAAGTGTTCGACTTAACATGATCCGATAAGGTTTTTATTTTTAATTTTATAATCTTCAAAAAACATGATCCGTTAAGTTAATTTCAGCATCTAAATTTAGAAGGTTGACTTTTGATTATTTTATGTGGTTATTAATAGCTAGGCTTCCGTGTCATATTTCATTTGGGTGGGTCAACTTTCTTTTTATATGGTGGGTTGATTTTAGCTCCAGTTTGTTGTTTCCGGGCATTTTCTTTGAATCTTCTTCTAGGTGGGTCATGTTTATTATTTTTAATCACAATATATTTGCCATTAATTAATTAATAAAAACTTTGAGAATAACCGGAATTAAATAAAAGACACCAACCTTGAGATTTTGAAGATTAAAAGCAGGATTGATAATTTTTCTATGTTTATTCCACTTCTGACCCTCGGTGACGAGAAGCCCACCAACGATGCTATAACGAAATCCTTCAGGATGTGGCTTGTGAAAGTCGTCGCGTCTTGACAAAATCTCTTTTACCAACTCTGGATCCTTGATATACACCCTTGGGTTTGGCCCCAACCATATGAACGCCTTTTCACCTATATGAAACATATATATATGTTTGGGTTCAAATGGTTAGAGTTTTGGTTCGACACTTTGAAAGTAATTATTCATAATCATATAATGAA
>JAOXNX010000001.1:19148957-19172030 GCA_028566075.1 Solidago caesia | reverse complement strand
ATATTATCTTTAAAAAACACGAATAGTGTCATCTTTAAAAAATTTAAATTTCTCCTACTGAGTAACCCGCTCCAGTCGAGCCAAGTACCATATCA
Source organism: Solidago caesia (assembly GCA_028566075.1). Classification (NCBI taxonomy): domain Eukaryota; kingdom Viridiplantae; phylum Streptophyta; class Magnoliopsida; order Asterales; family Asteraceae; genus Solidago; species Solidago caesia. The sequence goes on along the minus strand of JAOXNX010000001.1, from coordinate 19,171,935 downwards.
TTCACATATATAGGGTCACCGGGACTTGCGTCACCCCAGTCCACATTTGGGCTATATTTGTAGTTCTGATACCACTTGTTAGGATCAATGTTTAGTCAAGCACCTTGCTGAAAATGTATACGCTCATAAGATTCTATTCTAAAACCAATAGATAATAAGGAGTAACCCATTATTTTATAGATTAGCGTTTGTTTCTTATATTAACCACCGTAAGATTGAGCTTGGGCCAAATAGTTATCACTATTAGATTTGAAAAATTGTAATATATATTCCAAGGCGAAACTAGGCACCCGACTACACTGTCAACATCCGAAGTTGAATGGGAAAGGAATGTAATGAAATGAACAAAGTCTTGACCCTCGTTCACATGAAGGTACCTTGGTGTAAAGCCTTCGTCTCCACAGCAGGAAGGCTACCTCAGGGGAATTCGCTAACCAACATACGAAGCCTCGCTTTCATGACTTAATCCTATTATGGAGATAATATGCGGATGTTTCCATTTCGATGAAGATGGGGTTTTCCGATACCCCCCCCCCCCCCTTTTTCGATAAATAAGGGATTCAACCATATCTCCACTTCGTTTTAGATTACCACAATGGTAACAAAATCCGACTATATCTCGGAAACACACAAGGCGATGAGATGTTAGGAATACATGCCTAACCTTAACTTCTCCTCGAAGGTGTCTAATAAGTATAAATAAAGGATCAATTAATAGATTATATTCATGCATCTTTTACCCTCATACACATTATTCACAAATTATCCTTTACACACCGTACTTATTCTCACGCCGGAAGTGGTTCGCAGAGGACTCCCTCTGTGCCCACTCTAACGTGAGAGTTTCTTTTTTTTTAATCACATATCACAGTTCAAGATATCTATCATACGACGATCTTTTTTTAATGAGATTAGTGCCCATAATGTAATCAACTATGCACTAATGGTCATAGTGTGTAGCATACTTCAATTTTGTTCATTGTATGTAAGTAACTTGTTATTTTGTCCGATTCGTGTAACGGATTACCGGCTGAATAATTAGCCGGTTATCAATTGATTTTTGTGAAATTAAACTCTTAGAATTAGTGTCCCAATATGTAAGATATTATGCACAAATATACAATGTGTGTAACAAACAATGCACAAATGTTCATTGTATGTGGCAGTAACCAGATTCAACCGGTTTATTACACGAATTGTACAAAAAAACAAGTTACACACATACGAAGAACATGATTGTAGTACGCTACACATCATGAATGTTTTGGGCAAAAATCACTCAAGATAATCAATTAAGAAGACTCAAGACAATTAAGTGACCAATACTTTCGTTCGTGAGGCTAGGTGCTAATTGCTTTCAAGATATTGAAATACTTAGAGTATGAAATCAATGTAAAAGACTAAATAATGTTTTGAAAGACAATGTAATTGCAAATAAAGTATTGAAATCAAGATTTTTGTAAAGATAATCAAGATATATGTTTGTAAATCAAGATATTAAGCTTTGAAAATAAAGATTAAGCAAAAACAACGACACCGCGATTTGTTGACGAGGAAAAACCCTTGATCCTTTACAGGTTCGCCGGCATAAAAACCCCGGGAGGAAACAATCGTTCCTGCCTTAATTTTATTAAAGAAATTAAAGATATTACAAGCTAAAGAGCACTTTTGATCGAGAGCTAAGTGTGAAAATGAAAGTAAAAGCTGTAGAATTATGAGATGAGAAGAGAATAGTGAGTGTGTGTTGTCGAAACAGTTCAGTTCTGTCCCTATGCTCGATCAATAAGCCTCATATTTATAGTCTAAAGCTAACTGCCATTTTCGTTGTAATCCCGATTCTGATAGGATCTTCTGCACGTTACTCTTGACTTGGTTTAATAGACGTTAATTCCTTAGACTTCGGTGTTGACTCATTCTTTCTTGGAGCTAAAGTTCTTCATAAGTCCTTTTATTCAGCTAGACTTAGTCTTCAAGGTTTATTCATATTTTCTCCATGTGTTGAATAATGCCTTTGCGAATCTTTCGCTATCTGAATAATGTTAGTAAGCAGAAATATCTTGAGGCTTCCTTCAAGATCATGTAATAATCATCTTAATCGAAATAATCGAAGATATCAGACCATACATATGTTAGTAAGCCAATATCTTTAAAATAATTCCATGGAACATCTTCTAAGAGAAGATCCCGACGTACAAATTACCATAAGGGTGTTTTTTCAAGACAATATCCTTAGCCTAAAATTTCACCCCAAACAATAATACTATATAAAAATTCCACACACCATATTGAAAGTTAGAAAATTTTGAAATGCAAAATGACCTTTCTACCCATGCATCTTAAATCTTAATTAATATTTATTTTATATATTTAGTCAAACTTTCCATTTCTACAATTAACTCATTTAATTTATTTTAAATAATATATTTTTAATTTTAATGATGAAAATCACAAATATGTCTTACACGACCTATACTTATATATTTTAAGTTTTTAACAACGGGATTAACAACAGGTTCTTCCACGATATATACTAATATATTTTAACAACAGGATTAACAAGTTCTTTTACGACATATTTAGGGCCGCCGCATTATACGGATACCTCTCTAGTATATTTATAAACGAGTACAAAAAACACTCGCAACGGTCGAATATGATGTGTGTATGGGTTACCGTGGGTTCACAAACTGCGGCACCCACAACCTGTGCCAACCCGTAGGGTCGGCGGCGGTATTATCGCGCGGGTTGGGGTGAACCCTTGCTCCATACTGCGTACTATGCCATCACCCAAATTTCTTTTTCTATTTTTGGTTTATTTTACTTAACATGTTTATTCATGGAACATGTGATGAATAATTAATCCGTATGTTTAATTATCGGTCAATGCATGACTACTCGTTAAAACAACTATGTGAACAGAGAAAGTCCTGTTTTTGTTGGTTCGAAATTATGAGTCGGCAAAAATTGAACTTAGCGTGTAATTTTGTACCATATAAATATACTCGATTCGACTCAATTAATATAAGAAAACTAGTTTTAACGCTTGTGCGTGATGCGCGGTTACCTAAAAAATAAAATTTATATATATATATTTTTTATATTTTTATTTTTCAAAAATCAAGTCATTTTATTGATAACACCAAAAATTAGTATATAGTTATCAGCTTTATCTAAGACATGCCATAGATGAACCTGTACGTTGTACGAACTGATTAAATTTCTAATAAATAACTCAATAAAACATCAATATAAAAAAAAAAATTTCAGTGAATAATGGACATAACTTTTTGTGAAATTCTTGTAACCTAGTAAACTTTCTATTCTTATATGATTTTTAGTTTCGCTTTTACTTCCCTTTATTATTTATAATCAAACTAATAAAAAAGCTGTCAATTTCGATTTTGGGGATTAATGGTATGTAATTAGGGTTAAACAATAAGTTGGATAATAATGCTAAGATGGTTAAAAAAAAATTAAACGCCATGGTGGATATGACATGAATGTACAAATGAGATAAATATAGTGAAAAAAAAATATGAAGATGCCATATAGGATAAAATCCTACATGGCAATGTTTAAAGATACCCACATAAGGGCTTTGAGATAGACATTCGTTATAGGTTTTCTACCCACGTGTTATGCGGGTACCGTATTGTCGCCGTCGTTATGCGGGGTTAACTTGCTATAGGTAATAATTCATTATGTGATAATATAGTATAGATACGTGTAAGTTAACTCATAGTTTAATGTATTTTTCAAAATTATAAGTTCTCAACTATCGCTTTAAGAAATATGATGCATCGTTACATAATTATTACCCAAAAACCCCAGGAAAAATCACGTACACTCCAATTGACTCACTATTAACCCTATTAAACTATTTTAACTCCCTCTTCTCTTCATTACTACACTTTTCTCAACAAATCACCCTACACAACCACATGATTATCTTGTGTTCTTCTCTTATGTACGGTATGCGGATGAAACCTTGTTAGTTATTATTTTGCTTGGTCACGATCCTTTTTTACAAATCTGTGCATATTTGTTGCTTAGATTTTGATATTATGATGATGATGATGATAATCAAGTAAATGTGGGTTTTTAGTTTGTATTTTAGTATCTTATTTGAGTCTTTGTTATTACTAGTATATGCTACAAACATAAGTGTGCTATTGCAATATATGGTTCAATGATGTTATTAGGGCTATAGGTGACGTTAGGCGTCGAATGAGAAATGTCAGAAAAAGTTGATTCCCTGCTTGTAGAACAGGATTATGGGGTATCTAAATCAAAACTAGCTATTAAAAAGTTTCCCGTCTCTAGCCAATGTATAAAAGCAAGCAGAGAGACCACCTGTTGTGACTCTTTCCTCCAGTCACAATGGTACTTATTAGTGAGCAGAGTAAATATTACCAGGAAGAAGCAGTAACAGAAAGTAATAATACAAATTAATTAATACGTGAGAGTAAACAATTGCCATATACGCGAGGGTAAGCAAGAAGTCATTAATTCAGTTTTATCTAATGCAATTTGTAGCAAGTTCATCCCATGTACATTGAATTCATTTACATTTTCCATCAAATGAGAACAAAAAAAATAAAACACTGGTAAATATTCTTAGTCAAGTTAGGAGGAGCCATGTACTGTCATTGTCATTCTTGTCAATATTACTATGATTTTAACTTGAATTTTGTTAGTTATTTGTTACCCGTTTTTTCAGTTGCTAGATGGCCAAAGTAAAGAAAAAGAGATAAAATACAAATGGACGGATCAATGGGTTTTATCTTTGAAGTTGATCGAACTTCAACATGAGTTTGAGAAAAGTATCAACTACAAATTCTTTAGTGAAAGAGATGGCGTGGAAACTCAAATTAATGAAACATATTCGAAATGAAATTGCTACTTTAATATGGGATTTACGACACCGATGATTTCTATATGTATATATGTGTGTGTATATATATATATGAAATAAATGACCACGATTTATAAATATAAAACTTATATGTGGTGACATTTAGATTTGTTACATTTTTTTGTTCTTTTTTTTTTGTCCTTTTATACTTTGAAGTTGCAGATACAGTTACCATGTTAAACACCTTTAAAAAATAAACGCTCCTGCTAAAAGCATTTATGAATAGATACAGCTACCGGCTACAACTGCTTTTGCTAAACATCATAGGCTTCTACATTATAAATATGGGTAGTTTGGGTTACGGGTTTGCTAAATCGATGCAGTGTAATTTTTTTTTGAAAAATGATGTATTCTTTATTGGTACTACGGGTCAAACTAATATGAGATACCGGTCAATATAACTAACTTTAAACTTTTAAATGATTTTCCTAACAATAAAACTTATAAAGACGTACTTGTGCCACTAAATGAGAAATGAAAACAACAAAATACGAAAAACTCTTAAAAACCGCTAAATATAGCCAAAAAAAATCTTTAAAATGCTAAAAATCGTAACAATCTAGTCATTATCGTTACTTGAAGCTGATACAAGGCTAGCGATAAAAAAATTGTGTTACAGGTCACTCTGAATCCTGGTTCCGCCACTGCCAAACATACCAACCAAATTTGCAACTAGCTCTATATTCAAAGTCCTGTATGTAATATTGCATGCATTTATTTTTGTCAAAAATTCTTTTCCTTGGAGACCAAGTCTTGATCAGTCTTCGTTGGTCTTTTTAGTCGAGCCTTGGGGTACAAGTCGTTTATACCCTATCTAATTAAGTGAAGATATGTACTTACTATTAATTGCATAACTTTTTATTTCAATCTCCCCAGTCCCAAGTTTCCAAAACATAAAAGGACGTCTAACATCTTCTTCTTTATTTAAACTCGTGTTAATCATAATTTTACTTGCTCAATCTTCTCATCGACGGTAAGTTATATATTGTTCAAATATGATTTACTTAGTAATTATCTATCTACTCACAACATTAGAGATTTATATTACCACAAAAAGCAGTTCAAGTATGGTACAACTAAATAGGTGTAAATAGGTACTTAGAAAAATTGGAAATTCAAATATTACAAACGAAAATTTTAAACTTGTTTTTCATTTGAAAATATTTTTTGAAAGATAAAGCTTTACAATCATAATCACATATTGTTGGTTAGATATCTATTTATCTATATCTATACTACTTGATGATTACATTTTAAGATTTTTAAGAACTTTTAATATATAAAGGCGGGTGTTGGAAATTAATTAAACACATAATTAAATGTTGCATGTCTTATAAAAGTAATTTGTTTTAGGTAATGAATAGGAACGAGACTTAAATCTATATATATCTATCTATCTATATCTATATCTATATTTCATTTATAAAGACATAAAGTAAATGGATAGTGTCTTAAATTTAAAAATTTTCAATATTTCCATATATATATATATATATTATTTTTGAAAAAAAAGGTAAATGAGTGGGAACTCTCTGGTCTCATGTACCGTCTTGGTACCCAGAGAGCACACTTACTCTACTTATTCATTTCTATATTTAAATATTTCACCAATAAATAACAAACACAATTTATATTAACTGTGTTTTAGACAATCCAAAGTTGGAGTCAGTGGTCGACAAAACCGTCCGTCATCGCCTCTTGTGGGTGTCCTAACTAAAATTTACAAATATTTTAAAAATTAAGAAGTCATCTATAGGCGCTGGTATGATTTCTAGTAAGATATTAAATGATTTGTTAACAAATATTTCAAAAAAATACATCACATTTTCCCCCATAAATTAAACACTGACATATTACAAAGCGATAATACGGTTGTTGACTTCTTGTTGTTGTCAAAATCCACCATCTAATCACTTAAGCCCAGCCCAAACTACACCAACTGGCTCCATCCTAGACCCATTAAAAAAAACCCGTCCATTAATATACTCAACCTAGCGTAACTTGTCCCCAATTAGCCACACGTAAGAAACCGATATAAGGTTTATTGAAGGTTTTTAATTTTAATAAATTAATTAATCTACAGAGGTCATCATGGTGGAGAAACCATTGGAGCTGTTTTTGAAGATAGGATTGGATAAACGAACTGCTGAAAACACAATTGCTAACAATAAAGTTACTACTAATCTTATCGCTGTCATTAATGAGGTATTTTTTTTTTAATTACTTGTAAACTGATTGCATGCAATTACATTTTATTTTTTTATAACTTTGTATACATATATATATATATATATATATATATATATATATATAGACATACATATAGATATATAGATGTATATAGATAGGTGTGTAGTTTGCTGCTGCTATTTTATTGTGACTGGCATAATTTTAGTTAATATGAGGAAATAGAGGGGTGTGATTGGCTAATAAGCCGTTAGGACAACCTTTTATTAGTATAGATAAGATTAAGATAAGCATATGTGATATGATATGATCTAGCAAGCTATTCGTTGGCGTGACACCCCAATTTTCATGGAAGAAAACCAGAGAGTCACAATCCAATTCCAGAGAGTCACAATCCAAACTAACAACTATGGTGTCAAATTACAAAGCTATAATATCTCACTACGAAATGATCAACGATAAAATGAAATATTCAAAAATCCAATGACGAAATAGTCTATCAGGAGTACTAGAATCCAACACTACTAAGTTTCTAAAGTTCCAAGTAAACAACTAAAACTAAAATGTAACAGCTTATGCGTCACCTAGTTTCAATAGCTCTCACATGGCTTTCCCAAAATCCCTTGATTATCTGCCGCAGGGAAAAGGAAAAAAAAAATGCGGTTGAGCCAATTGATCAGTGTGCTTGTATAGAATGATGTATAACAATATAAAATGGACAAGATGTATTTCAAACAAACTCTTTTAAATTGTACAAAGATTAAAAGTTATTTTAACAGACCAAAGTTTTAAAGTAAATTTAAATAAATAATGGCTAAGTTGAAACCAAATATAATGATACGATCAAATCAGTATTTCACATTTTCAAAAGAGTAAGTTACACATATCAAAACCAAAGTTATCATAGCCTACAATCCAAAGTTTCATATTTTCAAATCCCACCGAGCTCCTACATACAAAAACACATACATTTGTATACCGAGTCACATGGACTGACAAAACAAATGCTAGACATATCACATATGTACAACGGACCAGCAGATCTAAATATCCCCTACAAATGTGTGATGGCGTGTTGGGCACTACACAACCATACAAACCTATGGTCGACCCATACACCTCCCCAATCGGAAATGGCCAAAGCTTTTAGAGCACACACAAAGAGGAGACGCCGTGAACTGATCACACCGTCACGGGTGGTGTCACACCATTGGTGCCCCCAACGATGTGCCAATGGTACCCCCATAGGTGGTTAATAGCCCCGGTAAACCTACATATAAATATTAGAACATATTTCATAACTAGTTTCAAAAATGAGTTTCTTATGTCCCACAAGTTTCAAAAGTATCTCATGTTCTTCGTATTTAGTAACCAAAATCAGAAACTTTGTGTAAACAAAATAGGAACAGAAACACAGTATTCATTTTATCAGACCATAGAACAACCTGAAACTCAAATGAGCAAAAAAGGGTCATTAAAAGAACACATAGCTTCAAAACAGAACCAGCAATAATGGATTATGGGAAACAAATCAAACTTGCATAGCGGCAATTAATGGGATCAAAACAGTAATATGATGTTGCTAAAAGAAATGGGAGTATTTAAAACAGTGGCTAACTTGTTTCATAAATAGTTTTTGAGGCCTTAAAAGAAATGACAAAATTAAACTAATAATAGAGTAATGTTGAAAGAACTAAAAGGATTCAAATCATAGTTCCATTATTTAAATAAATCAAGAATCTTTACTAATATTCCAAAGCATCACGTAGTGAAAGAACTCAGAATCCGTATCTGGTCCAACTCAACGCCTACGTGCAGAATGTAACTACTTCTCTTCCACCCAATCTATAAGATATGCGAACGGTTTAGAATACTCATCAGACTAACAAGTGTACGTGATTAGTATACCTATTCAATATATATATATATATATATATATATACTAGCAGGTAACCCGCGTTGTGATGGCGATGCCAATTTACAACACAGTACTCATTTTCTGTAGTTTCTAACAAGTGAATCTTACTAGAGGGATAATTTCTATATGTGTTCTTAACGAAGTTTCTAGGTGTTCACAGACACAAGATTGCATTCTTATTACATAAGCCTGAGACAAAACCTTGACCCATCGAATTCACCAAATTAACCCACTAATCAATAATTAATCAGGAACATTAGAATCTTATTCTAATGTTGAATGTTGTGATAAGTATAAATGGTTTGGAGCTTTACCTCAAAACTGGAACAGGAGCCTTAGAACCAGAAGCAACTTAAGACTGTGATTCCTGAATTCAAACTTGACGGCCCTTGAAATGGCTGGAATAGCTTTTTGGGTTTTCTATCTAGTATACATTAGGAAATAAAAACACGGTGTTGATAACAATGTAGATTTTGTAGGCTTGACTTAACGATTTTAGTAATCTATGTTGCTGTCAAATATATTCAAATGTGGCCCAAGTTTTCTTTATTTCTTTTATCAGTTAATTAACTATTATTATTATTATTATTATTTTACTCCGTTTGTATATACTATTGGTATTATTCTTATTTTTAGTATCGTTTATATATTGTATAAATTTATAGGGTGTTACAATTGGTTTGAAAACTATAAGCTTAAAATTGCATATTGTTTTGGGAAGTGGAAGTCATGGTCTTCTCTCAGAGTCAAATTGTATCTCTTTTTCAGATGATTAGCGATAACTATCAACTTATTATGTATTTTATATGTAAATATAACCTTTTTATATCTTTGTTTTTAGCATTTTTTTTAGGTTCAGTTTCAATTCTGTGGCTAGAGTACTAGACTATATCTCACACATACATTTGTTTGGAAATATATTTGCTTTTCTTTATATTTGACACTATTTCTGCAGGCGTCTGTCACTGATGGATGTGAACGGTCTACGGGCAATCTTCTTTATACGGTTGCTACAAAGTTCCCTGCCAATGCCCTTGTGCATCGTCCTAAGTTGCTGGAATACATTGTTTCTTCCGAGGTATGAGTCCAAATTTCTAGGTCCCAAATTCCTTTGTATTCACCTCTATTGATATGTGATTATGTGTTTAATCCATTATCAGATTTAGTACTTGCTTTGACTTAATTGACCTAACATATTTATTCATGGATGTAATGAGTGTACTCTTGTTGCAGATAAAGACTCCTGCCCAGGTAGAAGCTGCGTTCGCATTTCTTACCGTCACTGCTTCTGGGGATCTTGACATCAGCAAATTTGAAGATGCTTGTGGAGTTGGTATGTTTTTGTACCACCCCCTTCTCTCTCTGAGTTTTAGATTTGTTTTATAAGATCGCATGGAAATGCATATGTTAATGAAACTTTATTGTTTTGGAGTATCACAAATCAATCATTTATCTGGTAATAGGTGTTGAGGTCTCTCGTGAAGAGATAGTGCACACTGTTAATGAAATCTTTGAAGAGAAAGAGAGTTCAATCTTGGAGCAGCGTTACAGAACAAATGGTGAGTTTCAATTTGATATTGCCTCTAAACCTATTGTCTAATGTGATTCTGATCTGTCTTCTGGACATTGGCTTCAGTTGGTGATCTATTTGCTCATGTGCGAAAGAAGCAGCCTTGGGCAGATCCAAAGATTGTCAAGGTAAATAACTCACTGATATTTTTATAAAGTTATTGTAAGCTAAATTACAAAATAGTAATCATTTTTCATTTGTTACTCACCAGGAACTTATAGATTCAAAGCTATCTGCATTACTTGGTCCAAAGACTGCAGCAGATAATGAGAAGCCTGTTAAAAAGAAGAAAGAGAAACCTGTTAAAGTAGAGGAAAAAAGCACTGAAGAAGCTCCTCAACCATCTGAAGAAGAGCTCAATCCTTATTTAATATTCCCTGCACCCGAGGAGAATTATAAGGTTGTTATTTTTGTAACTATCTTTAAGTATTGATTCATGGCCCTTCTTTTATATCTTTTTATTTATAAAGCATGTTTTAGTTTACTTATCTTTGTGTTGCAGGTGCACACAGAAGTTTTTTTCAGCAATGGACGTGTGCTCAGAGCTTGCAATTCCAAAGCAATACTAGAGAAACATCTGAAGACTACAGGAGGAAAAGTTCTTACCCGTTTTCCACCAGAACCAAATGGATACCTGCATATAGGTCATGCTAAGGTAAGTTTCTGATCTTAATTTAAGATCTACTAGTCATTAGATTGCTATTCTATGTGTACTGTGAAGCATATATATATTCTGCTTTTATATTGTATTCTATGTGCAGGCTATGTTTGTTGACTTTGGTCTTGCAAAAGAAAGAGATGGTGGCTGCTACTTGAGGTAGATTAGTTGTTTGATTAGTTTATTTGTGTTAACTGAATGTCTATATCGTCATTCTTAAACATGTCTATAGTTCATTTTTTCTGGGTAAAAATATGCTAACTTTTTTCTCTATGAAATTAAAGTTTTTTAACTTGATATCTCTTTCTCTACTATTTTCTACAATATATTCATTTTCAGTATTATATTTGCCCTTTTCTTAGTTCATGTCATATTTCAATAAGCGTAAATTTTCTGATTTTAGTTCATGCTTATTATTGTCATTAAATAGGCTAAACAATCTTGTGTGATATTTTTTTTTAATTTGCTTTTTTCCTCTTACTTCAATTTTTTAAGAAGTCATTTCATTGTGTATACCTGACAAAAGCTAAATGAAGTTAAAGCAATAAGAAGAATTAGTGCCAAACAATGTCTAAAAGTTATTGATTTTGAGTATTTATGAGAAGGATATTTCTTGATCCTTTAGTGTCTGTTCTTGGCTTTAGAATTGGTAAAACTTGTTTTATTATAGTTTTACCAACCCAGAACTTATTTGGTCTTAAAAAAAATATTTATGGCAATTAGTCTAAAACATGAAATAGTTTTTGAAGTGAATTTACAAAATGAGATGTTGTAAACTACAAGTGGACATAAACTTTTTCATTTTTTAATGAATTATTTCCCTGAATTTAACTTAGAATGTTGAAGATGAAAGATATGGTAGAAATACGTGTCAGTTAGTAGACTTTTGCTTCACTGGGATAAATTTATAAATATCCTTTGATGGACAAATAATCTCCAGTTGTAGTAACATCTCCTGTGACCTATTAACTTGTAGGTTTGATGATACTAATCCTGAAGCTGAGAAAAAGGAATATATTGATCATATTGAAGAAATTGTAGATTGGATGGGGTGGAAGCCTTTTAAGGTAAAATATCTACATCATCAGAATGAAGCCAGTTCCTGTTTCTATATGATCTGCAACTGTGTAATATATTTTTTTATATTTTATTTGCAGATCACATACACTAGTGATTATTTTCAAGAACTATATGATTTAGCAGTGGAGCTCATACGCAGGGGTCATGCTTATGTTGATCACCAGGTTTTAAACTGCATACCATTGGTTTATTTGATATTTGCAGATCTCAAAAATCATAACCATGTTATTTAACTTTTCTCCGAGTAGACTGGTGATGAGATAAAGGAGTACAGAGAGAAAAAGATGAACAGTCCATGGAGGGATAGGCCGATCTCAGAATCACTTAAACTTTTTAATGATATGAAACAAGGGATGATTGAAGAAGGAAAAGCTACACTTAGAATGAAACAAGACATGCAGAGTGATAACTTCAATATGTATGACCTCATTGCATATCGGATAAAGGCAAGTATTCCAACAAATATATGTATTTAAGTATATTTAACGTTTGATTAATACTCACTTGTTCATCTCTTTCAGTTCACTCCTCATCCACATGCTGGAGACAAGTGGTGCATCTACCCAAGTTATGACTATGCACATTGCATTGTGGATTCTCTTGAAAATATAACACATTCAGTATGTTCTCTTTGAATCCTGATTATTGATTGGAACCTACTTTTGTCTAGTGTATTTGGTCATTAATTACTTACTGTGTTTATTCCTGTAGTTATGCACACTTGAGTTTGAAACACGGCGTGCTTCATACTACTGGTTGCTGGATGCACTGAGCCTTTACCAGCCCTATGTGTGGGAATATTCACGCCTGAATATAACAAACACCGTCATGTCAAAACGCAAGGTAAGTTAAAGTTTCAGTTTCACTCTAAAGTGTAAATTGAGTTTTTTTATGCTGTTCTGAGCTTATCTATATTTATTCATCATTTTGATGTAGTTGAACCGCCTCGTGACTGAAAATTATGTGGATGGGTGGGATGATCCTCGTTTGATGACGCTTGCGGGATTGCGCCGCAGGGGTGTCACTTCTACTGCAATAAACACATTTGTTAGAGGAATAGGGATTACTAGAAGGTTGTCATATGTAATTTTTTAAAATAAACATTATGTTTTGCTCAATGGTGAAGGACTCATCACAGTGTGTTCTGCAGTGATGGTAGTTTGATACGTTTGGAACGCCTTGAGTATCACGTACGCGAAGAATTGAATAAAACAGCTTCTCGAACGATGGTTGTGTTACATCCACTAAAGGTGTGCATATTTTACTTTAATGCTAATAGCTACATGATTCAAACTTAATTACGTACCTATTACTAATCCTTAGGCTTTATGTTTATAGGTTGTTATTACTAATCTTGAACCTAGCTCAGTAATAGATCTTGATGCAAAGAAATGGCCGGATGCTCCAGCTGATGATGCATCTTCTTACTACAAGGTTTACATTTCTTTCTATTGGTTGTGAATTTAGCTTATTTTCAGGTCATTATAGTACCAATTTTTACAGGGATGTGCTGATATGGATTTTTTGATTGTACATGATTTAATAACTTTTGTTGTAATCTTCTCAGGTCCCGTTTTCGAGGATTGTCTATATTGAGCAATCTGACTTTCGAATGAAAGATTCAAAAGACTATTACGGGCTTGCTCCAGGAAAGACTGTCCTACTCAGGTTCATTATGCTGAATTAATCTCATGAATTTTTAACAATGGTTTCAGCTTTTAAGGTCTAACGCTAATCATGTATATGCAGATACGCATTTCCTATCAAGTGTACTGAAGTGGTGCTTTCTGATGATAAAAAGACAATTGTTGAGATACATGCTGAGTATGATCCTTTCAAGAAGACGAAACCAAAGGCAAGCTATACTGGCATTGCCTTTCTTTCTTCCAATGTCTCTTAAGTTGTTAAGTTCACGTTAGAGGTGGCTATTTCGACCCATTGCTTATCAATGGGTCAACTGTCTAATTAACTAAACTGGTTAAATGAAATGAAAACAAATAGCTTAAAAGGAAAAGGCTTAAAATGGGTTAAATAGGCCGAGAGTTGCCAAAGTGTGTAGTTAATGCATAAGACCTAAATCATCTGATTCAATATGTATTGTTGAAAGAATATACATTTTGTAATCATAAATGGCAACTTAAAAGTGCTGGAAAAACAGTGTTTCGGCTCAAGTCAACTTGACAGGACCCATTTCAATCTGTAAGAACATTGCCCATTCTGACCCGAACCCGTGCCTGATCCGCCGATCTGCCCCTTTTGCCACCTCTGGTTTGTGACATGAGTGCAGTTTTTGAATGAAACTTTGTTTTGCAGGGGGTTCTTCATTGGGTAGCAGAGCCGTCTCCTGGGGTTGATCCTCTGAAGGTGGAAGTCAGACTTTTTGACAAGCTGTTTCTTTCCGAGGTTGGTCATTTGTATTTACTATGGAGTAGCCAGTTATATTCCTATATCACACCATCAAACTAATTCTTTTTCTTAATTGAACTAGAATCCTGGAGAACTTGATAACTGGCTTGACGATTTAAACCCCGAGTCTAAAGTGGTAATGTCGTGTGCTTATGCCGTACCATCTCTCAAACACACAGAGGTAGATGACAAATTTCAGTTCGAAAGGCTCGGTAAGTTCTGCAACCCTCTCACCGTTGCATTTCTTTGTTTATGAAATACAAGTTTCTTGACAATTGAACAAACTACATCTTACCTTTTTATCTGTTATGTCAGGGTATTTTGTGGCTGATAAAGATTCAACACCCGAGAAGCTCATATTTAACCGAACTGTTACTTTACGGGATAGTTATGGCAAAGCCTGGAAGTAGGCAATTTCGTTCCAGCAGAATGGATTGTTCGTGTTTACTTATGATATTCATAGTTTTGATCCGAAAAAAATATAACGAAAAAAAACAAAACGAAAAAGCGTTACACAGACATTCATAAAATTGTGATGTTTATGTTTAAAATGATGTGTTGTTACTTAGAAGTAGGCTGTGGGCCCAAATCTTGTATTTTAGTGTATTCCCAAAACCTCAAGGCAGCCACTATCAATCAAGCTGTGCATGAAAGGGGTCATGTCTTTAGAAATGACCAAATTCAAATTGATTTGATGCTAGTTTTTGGACTTTGGAGGGTACTAAACTTTATATATATATATATATATATAAAATATTAATATATTATATATAGAGTTTAGTATCTTCACGTGTTTTGCTTCAAAAGGTGACGATGGTGTATTGTAATCATTCTTGACTTTTACCCCCTTTACAGTACGGTCAGTACCCCATCCCATTTATTACTTTTGGTCCCAAAGAAACAAATGGTTTGAAATTGACATACTTGGTTTCAGATCTTTTATCCTAGGAATGAAATCAACACTTGAAATTTTCATTATCTTTGTAGATCTCAAGAGCTTGATGTTTTGTCGTTTGTTCGTCGTCATTCGAGTGGCTCAACTGTAAGGATTATGATTATTGTTAGCCTGCCTTCACTATTCTAGCCACATATCTTTCCAGAATAGAGAAATAACAGTGTTTTTTTTTACCTTGATGTGGATTTTGGACCCATGTCGAGAAGCCGTCACAAGGTTTTTTTTTTGAGGTGTTTCCTTAACGGAAATCTACATTAGCTTATTGACTAAGCTGTTTATCGTCTTGATCTTTGTTGGAAATCATCTCTTTGGAATCTAAATCAACTCAAGATGGGGGGACAAAGATGGTCTTAAAGGATAATCTTTACCATATAAATATATTAATATAATAATAATATATACGATTACGTCGCTAACACATGGTAGACCCCTTGGAGCAAAATAAAGTGACTGAATACATGTACCTAGTACTCGCATGATCGACATGAGGCAAGAGATATTGGGTGGGGTGGTGTGGTCCTTTATGTATCAATCATTAAATATTGGCTTGAATCTTTCTTAAACTTCCACTTGGTCACTATCATCGCCATCATATCTTTTTTCCAATCAACACCCATCTCTTCATTGTGATTGATTTGTATTCATCTTTTCTTTCAAGATCCATATAAATCATTTTGTCTCTAGATCCAAAGTAATCACATTACGATGATTCGTAATCTCAAATTTAATACGTATCGCGTTTGTCCTTCCAAGTTCAAAGAGCGCGATTTTTGTTTGTTTTTGTTTTGTGACCTTCCAAGCTTTAAAAGTCGTTTATGTTTTGTGCTTTCATACTCACAATCGTAAATCCTCTATGTGTATGTGACAACTGAAGGAGAAAAGGATTGTTATTCTCTTCAGCACCCCAGTATTATCTTTACACATATTTTGCAACATGTTAAAATGTTTTACATCCACTAGTGGGAACACATATTAAACATCATAGCGATTATTGTTTTAAAAAAAGTGCTTCTAATTTCTTGGCGTAAAGAAACTGCAAAAATTCATATTGACCCTATAAACTATAAATGCGGGCATTCTCTTTTACATATTTGAGTGCAAACATTGTCACGATTTTAATATTTGTTCGTACTTAATGCACCTTGGTAGTTTCTAGCAGGAGTAGCATGACCAATTCAATTCTATCCCCATATTTAATGTTGATTGGGACGCATATGTTAATTACTTAACTTACCAAGCCTATTACCAGGGACAGAGGCAATAGGGGGCAATGTAGGCAGCTGTCTCCTCCCCAATTTTGGTACAATGTAATTTTTTATTTATTTTAAGTGGTATATTTGAAATTTTGCCTCTACAAAAAGAAAAAAAATAGTAAATATAATGAATACATACAAAGCGTAAGACTAACGTTCTAAATTTGCCTTCTCGAGATAAATTTCTTGGCTCCGTCCGTGCCTATTACGACAATATAATGATCATTTTGTTAAGACGTAATATAGTGATTGGATCTTCTGTCTGTTAAGACACTAATACAAGTGTAAAATTACGTAGATCACGATTTAATCGCTTTACCAAACCTAGCTCAAATGTTTCTACGTATACTTTCTTGATATCATGATATCTATATTAAAAGATGTCGTTAACTATATATTGAAAAAATATGGGACAATTACATATATGTATTGTATACTTGTATAGCATATCAGAGTATAAATGGCAAATTAACACATAAATTATATACTATTAATGAAATAAGAGTAAAACGATTAAAGAAACATCTACTCCCAAGTATTAAAGAAAGGTAATTAAGAGTAAAACGATTCCCATTAACGTGATTAATTAATATCATTTGCAACCTATTATTTAATTAGTTATTGGGTGGTGGCCGGAGTGCATAATAGGCTTACCACCTTATCCTTTCCGATCCGTATTTCATCATCAGATTTGACACATGGGGTACAACATTTTAACAAGGTCCTTCCTATCTACATATATAAACACGTCAATCAAATTAAATATATGATCACTAGCTACACAATAATTCTAATAACTCTCTTAATTATCATTATATATCTTATGGTATTAATATACTGTTAACCCACAATATTTGAAAACCATTGGTTTTCTAGCTATAATTAGGTTGATTGAAACACATATATAAAAAGTGCATTACTTTCTGAACTGCCACAACTCACCCATGCTCCAAAAGGTGTCATCCTCCAAGTTATCGCTCATCCAATCGATCTCTGCCGCTTGAAAGTCTAGCGTTGACATGTCACTCGATAGTAGTTCTTGCGTGTTTGATTGGTTGAAACTCATCACATCAAAGTTATTGTTATCAACATGGTAACTATTGCTTTGAAGTGAACTTTCAGGAAAATATGGCATCATAAATCTAGTGGAATTTGATGAACATATGCTTGAGCTTGAAATTGAACTCTCCGTTATGATTTCCTTGTCTTGTGCTGGTTGTGAGATGAAGTTCTTTTGATTAGCTTCCATAGTTGTGGTAGAAGTAGATGATGATGGTGAACTATGCTCCATTTGTTCTAGCAATCTTGGAAGCCAAAATTGTCGAAGCGCCTCAACAAATATCTTGCTATTAGAGTCAATCTTTAAATGGCGAGCTTGTTTTTGTACCTTTGTTCTCCAATAATTCTTGATCTCATTATCTGTTCTTCCAGGCAATTGTTGCGCAATTTTTGACCATCTAGACCACAATACATAGATTTTAGAATATGATATTAACTTGAAACACTAGTTATAACATGCTATATTTTTATAAGCTAGTAAAAAGCTTGAAAACTTCTTTATGTGTTATCATATACAAAGACTCACCTATTACCCCATTTGGAATGGAGTTCAAGGATCAAGAGTTGTTCTTGTGGGGTAAGATTTCCATGTTTAACGTCTGGCTTCAGATAATTCAACCATCTTAGCCTGCAACTTTTCCCTGTTCTCTTCAAACCTGAAAGTGAAAGATTAAACAAACCCACAAATAAGTTACAATATATAGAGGACCATGAAATCGTTCAAACTCGATATATATATATAATGCACAATTGAATTGTTTTTGCATCATATATATATATATATATATATATTGTCTCGATTACCTGAAGATCTTGCTAGCGAATTCCAACGGCCTTCACCATGACAAGTGATGTAGTGAATAAGAAGATTGTCTTCATCGAGTGTCCACGGCCCTTTTCTTAGGTCATCAACTTCTTGTTCATTGCAAGAACTAGTCATTTTCTTAGAAGCCCTCATTGAAGCTAGTTAGAAGGAAAGGAAGTAATAATAGAAAAAAAGGGAAGAAATTGTAGATGGTGTTGATTTTCTTGAGTTTAGAATGATTGGTGGTATCGCAAAACCTGTACTAGTGGAGGTTTTATATACATAGTGATATGAAGAGGATGTCAAGAGAGCTTTATTCTAAAAGTTGAAAAGAACATAGGGAAGAAGTAGATCCTCTTGATAAGGCTGCTTACATACAAGCTAGAGATATTGGATTAAATTATGAGACATCAAGTATTTTGGAATATTTATTTTGTTATAAATTTCTTAATGTACTTCTAGTTTGATTAAAAAAAAAAAAAGGCACTTCTAGAAATATTAACTAAAAAAAAAACATTTTGTATATGAGAACATAACATATTAGTTTATTAGTGTTTTGTGTTGCTCCTTATTTGTTAAGCTAAGGGTTACTTTTGCTATATTCCACCATGTCGTATATTTAAAACAATATTGTCCCGTATATGAGAACTTAAAAAATTAAAATTATAATTCTTATGTATAAACAGAGACGGAAACAGAATACTTTGTCAAGATTAAGGGTTAAAGATAAAATAAGAAGGTTCAAATACAAATTCATATGAAACTTACATTAAAGTTATATATAAAAAAAAATTATTCAACAAGTTCAGCTACACCTTCTTTAGTGTATGTAGCTCTAATCCTGATTAAAAAATCCTTTACTTTTTTCAACCAAATCGCTCTTTAGATTTTGAAAATTGATTTATCAATATATTGTTCTTATAGACATGCATCTCCATTATTCCAGTATAGAATGGAGAGTGATAATATTTAGGGTTCACTGAAAAATCAAGAATATATTCTCAAAGGAAAGCCTTCCGGTAACGGACACTTGTAATGTCTAATTAGATCGGATAATTATTCAATTTAAGAATGAAAGCTCGATCGTTGTTGTATAAATAATAACACTTGGAATTATGGATAGATACAAATAAAAAGCAAATGGGAATTTTTGTTCTAAGATATGGTTTTGTCATTATCCGTGAATAATGCAATTGAGTAAACTAATGAAAGTAGTGGTGCTCTTTGTATGAACATTAAAAATGTGTTCCTTGCAAACTTTTTGGAGACTCACAATGCCTGCACGCTTTTGGTGATCACTCCATCTTATCCTCACCTTAATAAATAATAAATAAATAAATTATTCTAGCAAATGTCCTGAAGAATATTTACTGCACGAGTTTTATATATATATATATATATATATATCATTTTGCTAAAATGACATGATATAGGTTGACAAAAAACTAGCATATAGTATAGTACTTGATGAGTAAAAGGTTGACAAAAAACTACCAACTCTTTGAATTAGAATTCTAAGATTTATGTTAATCGATGTCCTTGTTTTTTAAATTATTTACCTTTATATATCTCAAGTTTTTGACGAGAAGTTGAAAATTATGGCATTTATACCATATCCACAAAATAATCAAAAAATGTTATTATACTTGCAAATAAATTTTACAAACAGGTTTATAAATTGGTGTAACACCAATCAAATAAAAAGAGAGATAAAAAGAGAGAATAAAGAAAAGAAAAAGAAATTAGCTCATTACTCTCCCATCACTTGAAAGAGTAATGATCTCAATGATCATATATCTTAACGTGTAACGTTTATTAAAACAATATATTTGACATTTATTATGTCCATGTATCACAACGGTTACTTTGGGGTAATTTGAGGACTTTATGTTTTTTATTTTGGCACAAACTCAAGAACCATTGTCAATACCATTCTTTTATTTTTTTTCCCTTTTTTTTTAACATTCCAATTTATTGAAAATTAAGGACTAGCAAGGAGCTAGTGAGTTACAAAGTAGATGGTACATTTGATTTCTTTCATTGCATACCAGAGTGACGATGTTTTGTTTCAGAAGATACAATCGTTCCAGATTTTCCAAATAGTCCAACAAAAAGACAGGATGATGATGTTGATGTAGTTGCACTTGCTGTGGTGAATGGCTGGGTCTTCATGTAATTAGAACAGGTTCTCAGCACTGGTTGGTTTGCTTACAAGGAGATTGAACAGTCGATGAAGTAACTCCATAAAGCATCAGAGAAAGTGCATCCTACAAATAGATGGTGGGATGATTTTGCTTTAGCTTTACATAAGGGGCAAGTGGTAGTGGTTAGTTGTATATTCCTTCGGATCAAGAGGTCAGAGGTTGGTAATCGGTCCATTTCGAGTCTCCATCCAAGGATATTTACTTTTAGTGGGGCTAAACGGTTCCATGGGACCCATTGTCTTGGACAATTAATCACGTTATATCGACATTTTTTCATGGACTTGATAGTGAAACATCCTGTTGGGTCTCCATTCCATGTCCACAAGTCTTCTAGGGGTGATGTTTTGAATTCGAGAAAGTAGGTCTTGAAGCTGGTTGAGTTCGCTTGATGTTGATGGAGGTTTAGACCAATTCCATTCCCATTGAGAGAATCTTCCTTTGCCTGTGCAACGATCTTTTATTGAACATCCTTTGCTCCTTTCCACTCTAAAAAGGTGTGGGAAGCTGATATAGAGAGGTTCGGTTCCAATCCAATTGTTTATCCAGAATCTAATGAGAGCTCCATTCCCAACTCTTCCTGTGAACATATGATGTGAAGAAATATCGGAAGAAACAAGGTGGTTGTTGATCTTGGCAATGTTTAGCCAAACTCCCACCAGACTTGATTTACAAGGAATCGGGGAGCAGTTTTGATGAGAAAAAAGCAAGGCGGTGATGGTTTGACCCCATAGGTTGTTTGGTTCCTTATGGAGCCACCACTGCCACTTAAAAAGTAAAGAAAGATTTTTATCATGTGAACTTCCGAACCCGAGCCCGCCCGAATCAGTGGGTGCAATGATTCTATCCCAAAAAACCCATGAAATTTTTTTATTTGTAGAAGACCCCCCCCCCCCTTCCCCAAGAAAAAAGACGTACGGATTAATTCTAATTTGGAGAGAACACTCGCTGGGGCCTTGTACAACGAGAAGTAATAGGATGGGAGGCTGTCAAGCACGGAGCGGATAAGAGTGATTCTTCCACCAATTGATAGAGTGTTAGATTTCCAATTGGCAAGGCGGTTTTCGAATGTTTGAATGATGGGTGTCTAGTTTTTGATTAAATTCATGTTGGCTCCAACAGTAAGTCCAAGTTATGTGATGGGGAAAGAGCCATAGTTGCACTTCAGGATGTTTGTGGATAATTCAGTTACAACGGGATCGAGACCAATGCCATAAAAGCACGACTTATTGAGGTTTATTTGGAGGCCAGAGGTTAGATAAAAGCAACGAAGGATTCTGATGATGTTGGTGAGATGAGTTGAAGACCAGGAACCTATCAGAATTGCATCGTCTGCATAAAGTAAATGGGCATGTTTTGTATGTTGCATTTATATAAAAGATTCGAATCCGGATATCAATGACAATACACAACTACAAAAACATGGTTTTTTAGAGAAATTTATAAATGGTTATTGGCACCCACATAACTTTAGGTCACATATCAACTTGCTCACTGATTATCACAAGTCAATAATAGTGGTAGTGCCGGTAACCAACAACCGATGCTAACTACCATCGTGAATCACTATCTTGAGTCAACGATCACACTAGTTGATTTTTGTATTCACCAAAATGCATTTTCATATTTTATTACAAGAGATGCTGCTCTGAAGACCTTACAAGGGCCGCAACATCTATATAATAGTGATGTGAATTGTCTGTTTAATTTCATCTGTTACAAGTTTTAACTTATAATTCCTAAATTGTATTGAGCTTACTAACATTGAAAATCTAAGTAAACATCCATTTTCTATATCAAATATTATTATTGATGCTTAGATTATATATCCAACCAAAGTATAGGTATAAACAAATTCAGGAATGGAAAGTGCAATATTGGCTTTATTTTCAAGGGAAAATTACATAAAAAGGTAACCTATTTACCTAAAATTCCTAATTTAGGTAATCTATTTTGTTTTCATCTATTAAA
>JAOXNX010000001.1:18965680-18979773 GCA_028566075.1 Solidago caesia | reverse complement strand
CGAGCCGAGCCTAAACGAGCTTTTTTCACGAGCTTCTGGTAATCGAGCTTAGTTTTGGTCACATACCGAGCTCGAGCTCGAGCCAAGCTCGAACTCGTTTAGTTTTTTTTAGACAAACGAGCCGATCTCGAGTCGAGCTCGAGCTTTTTTAATACTTCACGAGCCGAGCTCGAGTTTAAATAATAAGTCTCGAACGAGCTCGAGCTCGAGCTTTTAAAACGATCTCGAGCTCGAGCTCGAACACTACCAAGATCGGGCTCAGCTCGGCTCGTTTACACCCCTATAGGTAACTAACACTTAGAGAGTTCTTATAATACTATTACGAGTTTACAAGCTAAATTATGTCTTGTCGTATTGTAAGTTAACAAGAGTTTGTCATTTTTTTTTTTTTCATACTGGATTTTGGATTACAAAATGTTTAAAAAACGATAAGTTATAAAAGTGTAATGGTAAAATAGACATTAAAAAATAAGTTCAAATAAAATACAAAATATAGAATAAAATATAAATTGTTATTTAATACTTACAATAACCCAATCAAAAATTTCTTTTTCTTTGTTAGAATCTTTCATTGCTTTGTAATTACATAAAGAGGAGATGCTGCATGTACGTTTTCCAAAGCCATACTCTTCTTTCATTCTTGTACCAACACAACAAAGAAAAAAAAACCATTAATTATAGATTATATCATGGGTTTTCGTGAACTCAAATAGTAAGCTAAAAGCAAATTTAGATTCGGTTGGTTGGATGATTGCTGTCTATACGTAAGTTCATGTGCTCAAATCTTTTCATTAACATTTTTTTTTTGTTAGGATTTCATAATTGATTTTAATTTTTTGGCCCTGAACTTATTTCAAATTACCAAACAGCTCTCTTAGCTTATATATATATATATATATATATATATATATACAAATCCTTTTTTTTTAATTTTTAATTTCTAATTTTATTTTCTCATAATGTCAAAATTAAAGACAACAAAATTTGTTACATGTTTTTTAATTTAAATTTTAAATATGTATTTATATTTACAAAAACCATTTTTTTTTCTTCTTCTTATTATTTATATCATGTAACTAAATATAATAATACTTGCTTTGTAGATTTATTCTATGTTTGATTTGTAATTATTTTCTATTTTCAAATTTAAATGTGATTCGTTAATATTATCGATGTTTTCGGTCTTCTCATATTACATGTTATTTTCTTTATAAGAATTCAAATATGTTCAAAATATTCTATTATTATTATTATTATTTAGCAATTAAATTTAACGTGATGATATAAGCATATTATTATTATTACAAGTTTAAACAAAATACAAACTTTAAATTCAATTCATTAGTAAGTTACCCCGCAGCAAAGCACGGTATAACCTCCTCGTTTGTATATTACAAACGGTATACGTGATCACTTTTTTCTGGCTTTCGTTTATTCAAGCTTGATTGTTGGTTGTCGTTTTTGGCACAACTGTTTGTTGTTTATATATCGACATACCATCATAAAATTAAGAATGGAGGAGCCGGTCGTTAGTTCCCTAGTCGGAAAGGTTTTGGACTTGTTGTTTGGTGTGGCTATTAAGGAGATTGGTTATATGTGGAATTGCAAAGAAAATGTTGAAAAATTCGAAAATGAAGTTGAAAAGCTCAAAGATATGAAGGGGAGGATTCAACAGCAAATAGATATAGCCAAAAATAAAGGAGATCTTCTCTTGTATGGTGTTGATAAGTGGGTGGACAAAGCCTGTAATGAAATATCCAAGGCTGAAGCATTTCTTGAGGGAGAAGGAAATGCCATGAAGACGCGCTTTAAAGAAGGAGTACTGTGCGGTAATTGGGGAACCCTTCATCATTACGGTAAGATCATGGCTGCAAAGATGACTCCTATTTTGCAGCTCCAAGAAAATGGCAAGATTTATGAAAGTCATGGGGTCTCTATAGTTACTCCTGCACCCGGAAGGACAGAGTCTTACCAAAAAAAGAATATTGATGGTCTGGTTACCCATGATGCAATTTTGGGTGATATCATAAAATCTCTTGAAAATGAAAATATTCAGATTATTGGAATCTATGGTTTAGGAGGTGTTGGAAAAACCACACTAGCCATGGAAGCCAGGGAAGTTGCAAAAGTAATGTTTGATGAGATTGCGTTTACAACCGTCTCAAAAAGGGCGAATGCTAATAAGATTCAAAAGGATACTGAATATGCAAGAAAGAAAATAGAGCAGGGGAAGATGGTTCTAATCATATTAGATGACGTGTGGGAGAAACTGAATCTAGAAGAATTGTGCATTCCGTGCCACAAAAATTGCAAGATTTTGCTGACGTCTAGAAGCGAAGGCGTGTGTGAGAAAATGAATGTTCAACGTAAAATTTATGTAAACCCTTTGCCAATAGAAGAAGCATGGATTCTTTTCAAACGTGTCGTTGGTAAAAGAGTGGAGTCCGATGCTCTTTTGAAGCCAGTTGCAGAAAAGGTTGCTCAAGAGTGTGGTGGATTGCCACTCCTCATTCAAGCTGTGGGAAATGCTTTGAAAAACGAAACAAAATTCAGGTTATGGAATGTGGCTCTTTCTCAACTAAAGAAAAATGCACTGTCGGAAATGGATCCAGATATAGAGAAAGCATTTGATCGTTTGAAGCTAAGTTATGAGCATCTTAAAAGTCAAGAATTCATGTCGTGCTTCTTGCTCTGTAGCATGTTCCCTGAAGACTATAATATTTCGTTGGAAGCCTTGGTATATTATATGGTGGGTCTGAATAAGTTCAATGACCTTGAGTCTTGACAGCATGGAGGATGCAAGAGGCAGGGTTCAAAATGCAGTAAATATCCTCACGTCTTCTAGCTTATTATTGAATGTAAGGAATTATGAAGAGGTCACCAAAATGCATAATGTTGTTCGTCATGTGGCATTGTTAATTGCATCTGAAGGTAAGGAGGCATCTTTAGGTGAGTACTGTAGTGAAAAGCTTATTTTATTCTCATTGATTTGAATGGATATATATACACAAATAGAAGAGAAATAATACAACCTATCTATTTATTACTACAGCCTATGTTTGACTAATAACTTCTAATTCACACCAATAATAGGAGAGGTGATATAGGAGAGGAGATATTACAACAACCTCTGTCATTGACTAAGTGATACAAAACACAGGAATTAATTATGGAGACTTATTAATTGTCACTAATAAGTACACATCTGAAGATGAGAACGCATCTGAAGGTGAGAACAAATATTTGGTAAAGGCTGGGAAAGGTGAGAACAAATATTTGGTAAAGGCTGGGAA
Source organism: Solidago caesia (assembly GCA_028566075.1). Lineage (NCBI taxonomy): Eukaryota > Viridiplantae > Streptophyta > Magnoliopsida > Asterales > Asteraceae > Solidago > Solidago caesia. The sequence continues at coordinate 18,976,480 of JAOXNX010000001.1, read as the reverse complement.
AGGTGAGAACAAATATTTGGTAAAGGCTGAGAAAGGTGAGAACATATATTTGGTAAAGGCTGGGAAAGGTTTGACAGAATGGCTACCAAGAGACGACGACCTAGAAGATTACACGGGGATCACTCATGTACAATAAGATCTCCAAGCTTCCTGACTACAAGGTTCATTTATCAAGCCTTGACATTTTCCTTGTAAACAACAATCCTGATTTGAAAATGATATCTGATGAATTCATTAAGGGCATGAAAGAAGCGAAGGTTTTAGATTTGAGTGAGTGTCTTAATACACAACTTCCACAATCATTGAAGCTACTCACAAAAATTCGCATGCTCAATCTTGAAGGAAACGACTCTTTTCATGATATTTCTTTACTTGGGGGGTTGCAAGAGCTTGAGATTCTAATTCTCAATAAAAATGGAATTAAAGAAATTCCTAAAGAGATTGGTCGGTTGGTGAACTTGAGGCGGCTTGAAGTTAGTAGGTGTAGATATATGACTCGTGTAACATCAGGTGTGATATCAAAGCTCGAGAAGTTGGAAGAGTTGTTCATTGAGTTTAGCCAGGTGAGTGAAGGGGTTTATGATGAGGTTCTCAAGTTGTCAAAGCTCACATATTTGGATTTAATGTTGAAAGGTTTTGACCATATTCCTGAAGGTTTTATTTCTCAAAAACTGAAAGGATTGTTTATTCAAATCGGAGGATACTATCGATTTCAACCTGACTTGAAAACGACCTCGTACTCAACATTTGGGTAAAAGGGAAAAATTTTCCCTGGTTAGATTACCTCGTACTCAACATATTGTCTACATAGAATTGAAAACTTGAATAATATCATGCCCGATGTATATTACCAAGGTATCAATAAAGTAGAGAATATATATTTGAAGGAGTGCTCCAATGTATCATGTTTAGTGGATGATAGTACAAGCTGTGATTGGGATGAAGGGGAAACAAGTGAAAAGTATTTCAAGGAACTTATAACCCTTGAATTGGAGTCTCTAAATAAATTGGAGGTGCTATGGAAATGCCCAGATGAATATATAAGTCTTACTAACCTAGTGTCGCTTTATATCTATTATTGTCATAAGTTAAAAAGAGTATTCACTGTGCGTGTAGCACAAGGCCTTGTCAATCTCAAGAAATTGGGTATTAAAGGTTGTGGTGATTTAGAGGAAATGATTTGGGGGTGGTTATAATACATGGTGTGATTGGGATGAATGGAAAACAAAGGAAAAGTTATTCATGCAACTAAAACACCTTGAATTGGGGTCTCTAGATAAATTGGAGGTGCTATGGAAATGTCCAGATGAATGTATAAGTCTTAGTAACCTAGTTACTTTTAGCATTTACAGTTGTAATAAGTTAGTAAAAGTATTCACAGTGAGTGTAGCACAAGGGCTTGTCAATCTCAAGTACCTGGAAATCGAAAACTGTGATGGTTTAGAGGAAGTCATTTGGGGTGGTGATCAGACTAAGGAAGTAGTTGTGTTCCCTTGCCTTGCCAAGATTTCCCTTAATTATTTATTAAGGCTCAAGAGCTTCTTCAACTCAAAAGCTGGGAATGGGAATTGTAGCATCATCATCAGATACCCATCTCTGGTGAATCTTAAAATGGAACTTTGTAGAAACATGGAGATATGGGGACCCGGAATCCATGAAACACCCAACCTCAAAAGCATATTGGTTATGAATCCAAGAGATAATGTGCAAGTTCAGGACGCACCCAATGCCATTAATGAAGCTGTAGAAAAATACTGGAGAATGTGGAACCAGGTAATATATAAATCTAATTACTGTCTATTAATTTTATTTGTCATGTCTCTTTTACCTTATTTGTTTGTTTTTTAACCAGGATCATGAGCATCATGATGATGATATTCCCAAATGAAAAAGGGTTTTGTTGGAGTTGAGTTTCCTTTTAAATGTTGACATATATAATATATATATATATATATATATTAATATATATATATATATACCTGCAGGTGACTTAACCATCTTAAATACTATTTTTTTTACTACTATACTACGGTATTTCTCTTTTTATAAAGATTTGATTGCTAGGAGCACGTTGGTTTTAAATTTCTGTATGTGGCTCTTTTCAAGAATAAAAAAATATATATATATTGTGTACTGTATATTTGGATATTTGAGGAACTAAACTCGAACACACGGTGCTTGATAATATTAGATGACTACTTTGTTATTAAAACGGAAGATAAAACTTCAATTCTTGTTAACCATAGATTATATATGGTGATGAATTGAACCATTTCTAGTAGCCACCCTGTATGTATGCATTCGAACTGTCGAGCTCCGGCCTCCTTGTCTTCACTCACCACATCTACCATGGAAACCATACCCTGGACTATCATATCATCATCAGTCACAAGATGTGTCTGATATCGTTTTCTCCCATAATAAGAGGAAAACGACGAGTGTGGTTAGTTGTGTTTACTGGATCAATAAAAATTGGGTAAATTAAAAAAATAAATAACATACTTACATATATTTCCTAGGGGGCTGGTTATTGTAAAACAAGTATTAAAGTAAAACAAATAAGATAAGATCTTAACCATTGGATCATGATAAAAGTGATGCACGAAGATTCATAGAACACAAGTATACAGATTGATGCACGAAGATTTTCATGATGCACAACAATTTTCAGTTAAGAAAAAGTAATTGTTTTATTTGTTTTACTTTAATACTTGTTTGATTTTAACCAGAACCTATTTAGTTTAGAAAGGGGATAGTGAAAAGTAATTACTTATTAGTGAGATAAAGTGATGTGTGGTTATAATTGGGCCAACAATTTGATAATAAAATGCTATTAGTGTTTACAAGTAAATAAGTGGGTATTTATTTCCACCTCCTTTTTTCTAAATAATGTATAAAATTATAAATTTTTTTTATAAGACCGGTATCCCATTTCTTTTGGACCCGTAGCACCAATACATATTATAAAATTTTCAAAATTTTTTTACACTTTGCGGTCAAAATGGACCCGTAGCCCCGGCTACCCCTCCATTGCATGTAGTGCCGTCCCTGCCACCAATCCCTTATCTTCTAAAATATCTCCACTACACTTTACATCAATTACTTACACCCATCAGCCACCACCACACCGCCGCCGCCGCATTGCGCGGGTATAATGCTAGTACTTGTAGGTTAATACTACTATTTTTATAGTTTTCAACATTCATTGATTTTTTTTTATATACTCTATTTTTATAGGTTAATAATCATTTTACATCAGTTTGAAAGTTGACTGATACTATTCTAGCTTTAATTCAACAATGGTTGACACTTTCGATATTCTTTGCATAGCTTATTCAGTTATTTGATTTGATGTATGTTAGCTTATTACTATTTACTTTAATGAAAAAAGAAGATAAAAAAAGAAAAAAGAAAAAGAAAAAGAAAATGGTAAGACTTAGGATGAGCAAAGTGAGCGTTCGTTGATTAGGTCTCAGATAATAGTCCATGTCTCTGATTATTCAAGTCTACAATTATTGATATCTAGTAATATTTATTTAAAAAGTTGTTATTTTCAAGTTTGGACCATCCAAGACTCTAAGAAGACTATTCAGATACCATAAATACGTATTGCTAACCATCATCAAATGGTCTAGTGGCAAGGAGGCTTGTTTTCTCACAAAAGGTCTTAAGTTCGAGTCCTACCTTAGACATATTTGGGGGTGACCACAGGTATTTAATTTCCATTTCTGGTGGTCCGGGTTGAGTTTTTCATTTCAGATCTCTGGGTGATAGGGGTTTTTCATCGAAGGAATTTAAATTAGGAATCTATTCTACGAGGGAGCTCTCTAGGGCGGACCCGGTTAAGACAACGTATGCTAGACTTTCCGATATTTACGAGTAATTCACACCTTTCAAAAAAAAAAAAAGGTATTGCTACTTTGTGCATTCTGTAGTACAAATTATACAATGTGGTAAATAAATCAATAGTCGTGATACTTATATGACTTCCCTATTGACGTTGATATTGATTGATATTAACAATAACAATAAAAGGGAAGGGAGCCGTTTTGTTTTGTAATGAAAAACAGATTATGTTAAAAATATTAAAGGGCTTCCATTTATAAGAACTAAAAACAGATTAGTATAAGCAGATTAAATAGAATTTAACAGTTGTGCATTTAACTTGGTTACTATATTACATTACAATATGAGACATCAAACGTGTAACTCATGCCTAAGAAGAGAGTCGAGACTAGCTTATTGCTTATACGAAAAGCCCATAATTGACATTTGATAAGACTCATCAACCATAAGATCAAGACCAACTTTATAAGATCACATGTGTGCTTCTATTCTAAAATCAGTTAGATGATATACATGTTAGTTGTTAGAAAGTCTAATATAATACTAGTACCAAATAGGCATAAATTTGCCAACCAAACTATAACCAAACCAAGACGACCAAAGTATTAAAAAGAAAAAAGAAAAAAAAACACACTTGCCAATTCTTAGAATCTTGTTTGTGCGGAATTGTGCCCATCCCAAAAGGCCAAGAGCCCAAGATTGCCCCCAGGCTATGCGTGGGCTGGCTAATCATGTTCTTGTTTCTCATTCTTTCAATCATTCAACACACGACAGTATGTCACAACCACAAGGGAACTTGAACAATTTTTTGGGGCCAAAATCAATTGATGTGTAAAGTGTAATACAAACTTGACTCGTGAGTAATTTCACAAGTTCGTGATTGCATGTTTATATACTCATGTTAAAGCTTTTATCGATCATTGCGGGTTGTAGCTAAAAACTTTATAAGCATTTAATATTTGTATATTTACATGGATTTTTATTTACACACCTATATTAATGCTTAATATTACACTTATATATAAAAATCCTAGCATGGTACCCGCGCAATACGGCGGTGGTGGCGGCAACGATTGTGTGGTGGTGAGGGCGGCGACGGGTGGCGGCGGCGATTGTGGTGGTGACGACGAGTAGTATAGGTTATTGATCTAAATGTAATTGATGTAAAATGGGGTAGTGTAGTTATTTTAAGAGTTGAGGGATAGATGTTGTAAATTATTTCATTAAGAGTATTTTAGGTATATTAAGTAGAGATGTTTAAATTAGTGAATAAAGGAGGGGGTAATTTAGAAAAAAAGAGAAAGATATTTGTGTCATATCGCATATTGTAAATTTCAACATTTCTAAAAATAATATGGGTTATAATTTTTATAAGATAGTATAGATATATGGTAATATGTAGCAGACTGCATATGCAACAAAGAAGAATTTTAAAAAAAAGTTACAATCTAACCCTTTTAATTTCAATAATAAACATCTTTGCCCCAAAATTTCACCTTGCTACAGTCAATATTTATGCAGTCAACTGCATATATGATATCCCCATATATATGATATTAAAAAAATAACATGTGAAAGGTTTTACATTTAATCTTAGATATGTGACAACCTCATACTCACTTTTTCTATATATAAATATATATAACTAGTGTTATACTGTTATATACTTGGCCATTGGCTGGGGATAATAAATTGTATATTTGAAGAAAGTGAGTTATGTTAACTATATAATCTACTAGAAAAATAAATGGAAGAGACATATACTCGAACTCGGCCCAGGAACTTTAACAAGTCAATAGCCACCACCAGACCATAGTAAATAAATGACTAAACAATGTACCATAAATCTTAAAAGAACTATTTGTAAAAAACTAAATTTCATTTAATACGTGGTGAAGATGATGGTGATGACAGTACGGTGCAATTGCTGCATTTATTATTTCCCCATAATTCATACAATTCATTATTTATTAAAATTAAACATCACCAAGTAATCTAGCAGAAGGAGTCATGTTCCTCACAAAAGATCGCAAATTTGAATCATGCTCAGACAAATATCTTTAGGGTAGTCAGAGAAATAGCTGGAACCGGCAATGAGAAAAAAAAAAAGAAAAAGAAGAAGGTTCAACCACTACATCTGAATCAGAAAAATGTCTCGTCATGCCGAGTAATTCAAACATGTAAAATCTTATCCATTTATCAGTTTTTGTATTATTCCATTATTGCAATAGTAGCTTTCCCAATAACAAATTTCTTTTATTTATCTTTTTCATTTTTGTTTGCATAACAAAACTTACACTTACGAATACGAATACGCAAGTAGTACAGAAAAAAGTAATACTCTTGGGAAAAACTTTTTGAAAAAAGCAACGGATAAGAGATTATTTTTACATGATTTGATTCTCATACTTCGATGATTGGTGATAAAGTATAATATTTGTCATATTTAAAGGTTTGAAAACGTCCCAATGTTTTTTTTCTCTCTGTAAAAGAATAACTTTGCCCTTGGGTCGACTCGGCCTCTCGAGTCCATTTCCGTTTAGAGGAGAGCTACCCAGTCGGATAAGTTCTGGTTTTAGTAACAACTCTAGACAGCAACAATATTGTTGTTGTTGTTTGAGACAAGTCTTGTTGTTACTAAAATGAAAAAAGAGTTTAAACGGTCAAAACTGATTGTTCTAATTTATAAAGTACAATCGATATTGCTAGTTACAAGCCTGCCCCACTGGTTTAATAATTAAAATCCAAAATTAAATTGGAATTTTAGTCAAAGAAGCATCTTTTATTTTTCTTTAAGGCTCTTTAAGAAGCATCTTTAAGGCTCGAAAAGAACATCTACTTACGAAGACTCTAAAACATCAATGTAAAAGTATAATATAATAAAATATGACATTGGGGCCTTGGTCTAGTGGTCATGATGTTTTTCTTAAAAGGTTTCATCCTAGGGGCAAGGGTTCAAATCTTGCCAAAGACATTTAGAGATAAGACATTTGTAACGCTATACTCATCCAAGACATGAAAGAGCAAACCCTTTAAGGCGTGACTAGGATTCGAATTCGGAGTGAGCACACCAATTCCAGGGGCCGTTTAAAAAAATATATATAATATATAATAAAATATATGTATCGTTCGTTATCAATGTATACGTCATTTCACTAAATGATCATATTAAATGAACATATTAAATGAACATTAGATATTAAATGCATACTTTTTATTGAACAATATTAAATGCATAGTTGTGATCAAATACGTCACACATTATACTGGTAAATTTTTGGGAATTACTTTGCTAGTTTGCTCATATAATAATTCAGACTTAGGCGTTACAGTATTTATTTGAAACTTAATGTGTAAATGTCTAATTGTAGTATTCGTAAGTCTATATCTATTTGTTTTGAACTTTCATAAAGAATAATTCTAACTCAAAAAATTAAAGCTATGGTGTTTTATCCATTAAGTAGCATTTTTTGATATTTTATTTTACAGACTGATCGTCGGCATATAATACAAACAATTACACATTGTGTAAGCTATATTTATCTATTCAGACATTTTAACTTTTCCAGACAACAATGTATAAAAAATTAACAGGTACTTGTGTATAAATTTTGGTTAGTATTTTTATTATTAGATTTATTAAGGGGGGTCAATTGAGTTTAGCCGCACCATTGATAGGAGATCTTGTCTCTTCGAGACCATGATTCGATCTTTGAGGCAACGAGTTTCACTAATAATTTGTCGTCGTGACTACGGGCGGGCGGGTTATTGGGTATTCTCCGGATCTGGAGTTACTTGGGACGCTTAGGGGCTTCGTGCGGCCGGATTTAACAAGAGTACGTAGATAAAGTTAAACTCCATTTAACAAGCAATACAAAGTGCATATTCTTATTTCAAAAGATGGTTCAAAAAGACCGCGTAATCAACATCCCAAAACATAAAATAGTAACAACTTTAAACCAAGGGTACCAGTGTCACAAATGGAAACTCATTAGGTCAACAAAAATCACATCTTAGATGCTTTAGCAAGCTTGAACCATTCAGTGTGAAATGCACCTGGGACATCAGTCCTCTCATAGGTATGAGCACCAAAATAATCCCTTTGAGCTTGAACCAAATTAGCAGGCAACCTCTCCCTACGATACGTATCAAAATAAGCGAGACTAGAAGACATACCAGGAGTACTAATACCAGAGTTAATAGCAAGACAAACGACCCTTCTCCAAGCCGACTGCCTCTCAATCATTTCATTAGCAAACTCAGGATCCACAAGGAGGTTAGCAAGATTCGGGTTCCTGTCATAAGCCTTCTTGATCCGGTCCAAAAATATAGCCCGAATAATGCACCCACCCTTCCATATCCTAGCAAGTTCTCCTAGTTTCAAGTCCCATCCTTGTTCTTCACTCTTGGCCCGAATCAAATTCATTCCTTGAGCGTAACTACATATCTTGGAGGCATACAGTGTTTGTCGAACATCATCAATTAACCTCTTTTTATCCACATTTTGATCGGATAAAATATCACTCACACCCTCTGACTTGAACAACTTAGCAGCTGCAACCCTTTCATCTTTCAACCCACTTAGGAATCTAGAGTCCAGTGAAGCAGCTATGGTGGGAGCCGCCACTGACAAGTCAGCAGCTTGTTGAACAGTCCATTTACCAGTTCCTTTCATACCAGTTTTGTCCAGGACCTTGTCTACCAAATGCCCATCTCCCTTATCGTCTTTGATCTTAAAAATATCAGCAGTGATCTCAATCAAGAAACTTAACAGTTCCCCTTTGTTCCATTCCGAGAAAACTTCATGTAACTCTTCGTTTGACAGTTTTCCAACTGATTTAAGTACATCGTATGACTCTGCAATCAGTTGCATATCACCGTATTCAATCCCATTATGTACCATTTTCACAAAATTACCAGACCCCCCTTTGCCAATGTAAGTAACACACGGTCCACTATCGGGAACTTGTGCAGCTACTTTGAGAAGTATGTCTTCTATATATTTGTAAGCCTCAAATGACCCACCGGGCATCATGGAAGGTCCGTTCCTAGCGCCTTCTTCACCACCCGAGACTCCCATTCCTAAATAAAGCAGACCCTTTTCAGCCATCGCTTTTTGTCTTCTTTCTGTGTTTTCATACCACTCGTTACCACCATCAATAATACAATCTCCTTTCTCCAAGTAAACAGAAAGGGTCTCAATCGTTTGATCCACAGGTGCACCAGCTTTGACAAGCATGATCACGACACGTGGCTTTTGAAGCGAGTTAATAAAGGATTCAGGATCATGAAACCCATACAACGGGAGGTTCCCTTCCTTCCTAGCTCGTTCAACTGTTTCATCCACTTTAGAAGTAGTTCTATTGTAAACAGAAATCGGGAACCCTTTCTCAGCTATATTGAGAGCAAGATTTTGACCCATGACTGCAAGACCTGCGAGCCCGATCCTTGATGGGGTTGCCATTTCCTGATTGGATTTAAATATAAAAGTAACAAGTAAGTTATTTTGGCTATAATATTCAAAACATTTCTAATTGAACCATTTAAATGCAAATATTAATAACTTTTCCTCAATGGGACTAAATCCCACAACATCTTTGGTTCATGGGTCATCTCCAATACCATCAGGTCAAGGTCTTTGCTCATGAGTCAGACTATTTATCATTTATATCAACCAAGAAAATAGTCAAAATCTTAGAGCAGGATTAAAGGGTTTGTTAATGGGTTTAATCATTATCATTATTCAAACATGAATATAAATAGATACAATCAATACAAGACTTGATGATAGATCAGTTATAACCAAAATCTCAGACAACACTAATACCATCTCCAATGGTGTGGTCATCCTTAAGCATCCTTTAGCTGCCACGTTATATCCTTAAAAATCCTTACAAATCCTTAATTTTACCTCGAACCATACAAACATCCTTAAATATCCTTACCTTTTTCATATCACCACACATATTTCATATACAAACGCTAAGGATATCTAGTCACAAATCATTGGTTAAGGATTTACTTCAATGGTAAGGATATCTAAAAATTCCTAAGGATATCTTTAAAACAACCATTAGAGATGGTCTAATTATAACAAATATCAAGTTACAAATAAACATATAACTAACTAGTCTAAGATCTTTCTTATATACTATTGATTGATAGATATAAATCAACATGGATCATTTATAACCAGAATTTCACATGACAGTTATATACTACAGTAGTATCTAAAAATTGATATTACCTTAGTTGATCTAACACACACACAAAACAATAAGATGAGAACAAAAACAAAAAAATATATATATTGTAAAATGAATAAATGATTATTATGAAGTAAGTGCAATTTGTTAGTAGTACCTACCACCAGTTTTCAGCAGAGTAGGGGGCTGTTGGAGTTGGAAAAAAGATGTTAGAGTCTGACTGCCCACCGATGTTTTCAAGCGTCAAGTGAAGTCAATACTCAATATAGTCAACATCCTTACATATATTTTGTTTTAAAGTTTTTTTTAACTTTTTTAGAAAGAAAAAATCGTAAAACACTAAAATTAGTAATCCTTTTTATTTATTTATTGAAACATATAATAGGAAAACAATAAATATAAGCTTTGGCTTTATATCTATACTACATTATAAAATATTTACTTACTAATTGCAATACCGATGTACGGATTGACTATTCTATTTTGACTATTTTATTCTTTTCTCCGCTCATGATTTTATATATATTTGTATTCATTTATTTTGCTTTTTGTATTTACAAAATAAATCAAGAAATAAATTAGCATATTATTATTAGATAGAATATATTAAAATTAAAATATAGATTATGAAAAGTAGATGTCTATGTATATAAATTGAAATTATTGATTTAAGGGTAAATTACAAGAATGGTACCTGTGTTTTATCAAAATTTCACTTTTAGTACCTAGTAAAAAAAAATTACGCGAA
>JAOXNX010000001.1:18951881-18965580 GCA_028566075.1 Solidago caesia | reverse complement strand
TACGAAATACAATTTGTATAAAATACAATTGTATTTAAACATAGAAATAACAATTAAATAAACATCAATAAATATACAATTGAATATAAAAGTATATGTATATTTATATACCTTTTTAAGATACAAGTAAATACTTAGACATTTTATTTAAAACGTATTATAATTTAATTAATTAAATTGACAAACAATTTAAGTTCATAATAACGACGTATAATTAAATAATCGAAATAGGTTTTAAAATACTTACAACGCTCTAAAAATGGCTTTATACACTCTTAAGATCTGATTGATCTTAAAAGGGGAAGATTACCAAAATAAATGGTATTTGATGAAGACGATTAATTTCTTGAAGAAAACCGAAGATTATAACGACGCTTTATGAATATTTGAAGAATATAACATTCATAACAACTTTACTTGGAGTTTTGCATGAAAATGAAGATCAAGGTAACTCTCTTGGATGAGTTCTTGATTAGAACTTGGAAGTAACTATATAAATAGCTTGGTGATGATTGAAGATGTTGTTTGTGTATGAAAGGATTAAGAGCACTTGCATGAAAGAAAGACTTGTGAATTGGTGAAGAATGCAAAGGTTAGAGCTTAGTATTTATAGTGAAAGGAGTTGCAAATGGATGGTGAAGGTGGTGGTGAATTCGTGAGGTGCCAAGGGGACAAGGAGACCAAATGCATACTAGGTTTAGGCATTTATGGTGATGGGAAGTGATGAGAATTGTTAGACAATGATCCATGGAGGATTTACTAGCTAAACAAGGAAGCTTCATGAAGTTATATGTGTGTGTGTGAGCCGTGATTTATCAAAGGGAACAAGGAAACATTTTGTAGTTTAAACACTTGGATGGGATGGTTAACAACTTGATTCATCACTTGAGTTGATCTTAGGAGTTAAATGCTAGGATATTTAGTAAGTTAATAGCTTCATGGCTATTTGTTTTTGTTGGTTAAAACCGTGATCAAGCAAGGAGGGGACAAGGAAACATTTTGTTTGTAAAACTTCCAAGATTTACTAGCTAAAACACTTGAGTTTAGTCTTAAATGTATAGGATTACTTGGATAGAACAATAGCCTTATGTCTATTGTTTTGGTTTGATTAAAACCGTAAGTGACCAAGGGGGAGGAAGGAAAGAAGATTTGCTAGATCCTTGCAAGTTATTGATTCATGATGGTGTTTTATGTTGCAAATCAAATATATAGTATCTAATGATTAGTAAACCAAGTGTTAAATAGACATGTGTGTTTGTTTGTGATTGTTCTTGATCGTGAATCACCAAGAAGAAAGAAAGAATTCAAAAGCTAGTGTATTTGGTGCAAAAACTTAGTATAAAGTGAGTTATAAAATTTCTTATAATTCATAGACTTATTATTAATAAGAAATCTTGACGTAAAACTTATTTATATATATTAGATTACTCCAATATAAAGTTTATAAATATTTAAGGCCAAGTAAACGTTTTTAAGACATATTGGGATACTAGACTCTTTACTTGCACGTCTCTAAAAATATAAACTTTCGTTTAAACGATCCAAATAATCGTCTGATTTATTTAAAAATCACAAAATAGCTTAATATATGCTTAATCATTTATTCATGCCCTAATTTCCTAGATGACTCATAAGAGTGAAAAATTAACTTAATTAATCGCAATTAATTAATTCGTAATTTTTGCAAATGTTACACTAGAACACTTGGAACATTATTATTATTATTACTATAATTATGAGAAGATTATTTGATTTAGATATTACCAAGAATTTCACAAAGTCTAGAAGAATTGAAGAGAAGAAGAAGAAGAATTGTTGTTGAAGATGAAGATGTGAGTCACCAAAGTAAAATGGCTGGAAATCTTCTCCTAATGCCACATTTTTAATAAAACATAAGGGGTATTATACCCGCTAGCCACTAAGGTTCCAACCAATTTAATTTCATATCTCAAATTTAAATAATAGGAATTTAATTTAAAATCAAAACTACAATAAAGGTTATTTTATTGTCATTTTAAAAATTGGGATGTTACATATAGTTCTATGTTAAAGCTTCTGCCTAAAGTTCGAATACATTAGAACAAATATTTTGACCTGCTAGTACTTCGTTTAATATGTAATGTTCTAATTTTGAATGTTTGTTATGACTTTTTTTAACACAAATCTTGACAAATATACATAAAATTATATGGAAATAAAAGAAAGAAAAAAAAAACTCGAAACTGTCAAACCGGCCAATCCGGACCGGCTTACATGGTTTGGTCTGGTCCGATCAAACAACATACCTGGTCTAGTTTGGTTTAATATATGTTGAAACCGAAACTGGTCTGTGAAGACCCCTAGTTTTATAACATATCTAGATTATTGTCTATACGCGGGTGATCATATATAACTAATGACATGTTAATGTTTTATAATAACATATATTGACAATCACATATTTTGTTGAGTTTTGCTGCCATCAAAAACAGATTATTGATATTTTTCAATTATTTTTATTTTTACTAAATGCATATAACATGTTCATTATAATATGATACATAGAAAAAGTCCAAAATTCCATAACAACAGATTACATCGTTTATCTGTAAAAAAAAAAAAGAACATAGTTGTCCTATAAATAAAATGAAATTTATTTAGTTTATATACAGTTAAACTAAACGATGAATTATTTTTTATAATATACCGAAAATGGTGTGAACACATTTATATTGTCTGAAACTATGATGACGATTCAAATATTACAAATTGGTTAAACTTAAGTTAATTTTTACATATAGTATCAAATGGTAACAACTCAAACTTTGTTATTTTAAATGGTAAGTTTTAAATCTCATTGTACAATTTGTGTAAAGTTTATTATACTTTGAAGCATATAATCCGAACCTCATGTATGACCGGTTATTATTCCAACTTGTAATACCCAAAACTAAAATCGTGTGATGAAGAAGACATATTTCATTTCTGCAAGAAGTATTAGAAAAACATATATTTTGGACTTTTTGTAAAAATAGATAAAAATATGTGTGTTTGTAATAGGTTGGATATAGATGACTCAAACTATAAATCAATCGGAAATTCAAAAAGAGATACGATTAATTAGGAGGTAACCAAGTTTTCAAGTATTAAAAAAAAAACTTTTCACCACCATTAATGATTTCAAAATTTGAATCTTCCTAAATTGCCAATTTGGTAATGTAAAAATAATTGTAAGTCAAAATAATGGATTTGACTTTAAAATTCATTTATTCATGTGTAGAAAAGGTTTTATAATTACTTAATATATAATATGGTTTATTTATAACAAATTTCTAATCTTAGAGGACTAAACTTGTCGTTAACCATTTGAGAAATCAAACATGACATCATCACTAGAGTTATAAATCAAGCCTTGAGAATCATCCAATGACTCTTAATTTTTTAAGAATGAATTTAAATTCTCTTTTATATATATTAATAATAATAAAATATAAATAGATGCCTTACCTTTTTCGGTTTTTTTTAGACCCATAGATTTTATATTTAGGCAACTCGTTATATGTAACATTTTAAATAAAAAAATTTTTTTAATGAATTATAAAATAATGTAAATAAGTAAACTTTTTAAGAATAAATTAAATTATTAATAATTTAGAGTAATATTTACGTGTATTTTAAATTACAAAAAATTTAAAAAAAATAAAATTTTATGCATGTTTTTATTTGATTTTTATAATTAGAAGTTTAAAGCATAAAACTTTAATTTATTTTAAATAAATCATTGCCTTTTGTTGATAATCTAATAGTGCTGAAATGCTTATAGATTAAACTTTTGTTTTTATAAATAAACACAATAAGCTCATACTTACCTCACAGTTGCACCAAAGATTTTCCCATAGTATATATGTATGTTTTTATTTACACAAGCACCATAAATAATTTTTTGGATTTTTTACTTCAAAATATCTAAATTTAGCCTTAAAGTTCACAAACGGCAAACCTAAAGCATCATCATCAGTTGGGTTTTGACAGGCCCATCGAATGATGGTTGTAATTTGTAAATGGTTCATGTGGTATGTGTTCCGACGATGGGTTTACAGGTATTAAGCTAAAAGATAGTTGATTTTTTTGGTATTTACCTTATTAAAAAAATCAAAGAATCTTTGTATGGTGAATGATTTTAATGAAGTATTAAGCTAAAAGATGATGATTTTTTATGTGGGAATATATGTATATGTATTGTATAATATTGTATGTATGTATATATCTCTCTCTCTGTGCACATGAAATTGAACCAGAATGAATAAATGTAAAAATATGATTATATAAAAATTTGGCGTCCGTCGGCTTGAAAGTGTATATATAAAAACCGGTTAACCGGTTATGAAAGTGGCAAATTAACCGGTTATAGGTTAACCGGTTATTAATCGGTTTGTATTTTGAAAGTGTTAACCGGTTATAGGTTAACCGGTTTTTAGTAACCGAAAACCGGTTATTATAACGGTTAGGTTAACCGGTTATTTCTTACACCTCCATGTAAAGCATCCTATTCTTTATGTTTGGTACAAAAATTCAGGCCTGAGCCCAACTGAAAGCCCATGGATGTACCCATATAGTTTGATTGGATCGTTCTTTTTCAAATTTTTTATTTTTTTTTGCTGTTTTTTTCATGAAGATAATTGGATTTAAAGACTTGGCAGAATTAGTTAACTTTATAAACAAAGTTTATATCTTGAAAATCTTGTCTATGAATTTGTGTGAATATCGTTTTTTCATTTTTATTTTTGATCACATGGCATAATGTTACATCGGGCACAGGTAGATATTTTGAGCAACTTTCTATTCCGTAATTATTGGGGATTTTGATGAAATTGAAAGCCATGTTATTTGGCTTTTATTGGATTAGCGGTTCTTAATTCTAGGGAGCACTTTGGAACACGTTGGGTTGAATTTTCTTCTTAATTGGTGCCTAACTTTGAATAAGTACAACTTTAAGTTTTGTTCTATTAGGAAATTAGGTACTTTTTTATTTTTATTTTTTAAATTCATTAATTAAAATTGATTTGCCTGCTTGTTTGATCTCCAAAATCACTTTCACGGGTGCTAGTGGTTTCATAAGATAACATCTTGGAAGTCGTTAGAACAAAAGTTCAAAAATAATCACGGTAATTAAATTGCGTAAATCAGAGACTCATCCTTTATGAATAATATGTACAAGGAAAACTTCACCCGTTTATATGTTTGAACGATTCAAATTTCTTTAACTATTCAGCTGGTATAAAAAAAAATTGGATTAAAGCCCGACTTTTTATATATCGTAGTCCAGTTTCATTAGTTGGTTTCAGATTTTAGATTAAAATTAAATAATAAGGCTAGGCTATTAGCGAACTAGTAACCACCTTAAATGTCTTGCACTAAGTATTCCAAAATGCTAATAATCATCCACAGTGAAACAACACTAGTTCATTTTTCTTTAATAACCTAAAAAAGAACAGATTAATTAATTAAACCAAATTCCAAAAGCAGAAAGCACTTTCATTCTGGCTCTTCACTTCTAGTCAAACTCCCTAACAACACTCTGAAAAGGTCCAAATGAAATGAGAAATTTC
Organism: Solidago caesia; assembly: GCA_028566075.1. Lineage (NCBI taxonomy): Eukaryota > Viridiplantae > Streptophyta > Magnoliopsida > Asterales > Asteraceae > Solidago > Solidago caesia. Next base: position 18,959,992 of record JAOXNX010000001.1, on the reverse strand, counting down.
AAAACAAACCCTAACAATTAACTAATTCCCATTCTCCATGACATTGTAAATCTTTTCCCAACTGGTATACTCAATCCTCCAACTTCCACCATCACACTCTTCTTGCTGTCTCCAGCTTGCAACACATCAAACTTGTGCTTGGTTTCGACCAACTCAACTTTCGATGCATCCAAAACGTCTGACTCACCCTCGACCTCAACGAAAAACTGTCCTCCAACTCCGCCCGAGCCCAAAACAGTGATTTTTTCTATAAACAAACCTTGTTGAAGTGCAAACTTACTCTCTTGAACATTTGACCACACTTTTACCATTTGTTTGGAAGTAGTCGCGGTAAAGTCAACATAAGTTGACTCACCATTCCCGAGTTTCATCTCAGGAAGCTCATCATTATCGAGGTACAGCTTTCCTGTTGCTTGTGCATCTGTTGCCCCAACCGGGAAGGTTACTATAAGGGTAAATGGGGTCATTCTTGCTTCTTTTGATATTATTCCTCCCCTTTGCATTGGTAATATGGTGTTTTGATACAAATGCACGTTTATCACGTGTAAGGGGGCGTCTAGGATGAAAGTTTGGGTTCCTTTTGAAATGATTGCTTGACTCGGGTCAAATAGACTGTACCATGTTCCTGGAGGGAACACGGCTGACACGTTTGTTCGACCCTGGTCAAGAACTGGTGACACCATTAGACTCTCACCTAGCAAAAACTGTGTGCTTAACCCGTACAATTCTGGGATGTTTGGGAACGAGAAAAAGAGAGGTCGTGCGATGGGTGCACCCGTGGTGTGTGCCTCATACATCAACGTATACAAGTAAGGAAGTAGCTTGTATCGCATACCTAAAGCATTACGAGCTGATGTTGCCACTGTTTCCCATTGATAAAGCTCTTGCCTTGGAGAATAGTAATTTGCATGGTCTCTTGAAAACGGGTAAAAAGCACCCAATTCAATCCAACGATTGCACAGTTCTTCTGTTGGTTGTGGATAAAACCCACATATATCTGACCCAACCATTGGAATCCCAAAAATCCCGAAATTCAACATTGTATATATTGAGTACTTGATATCATTCCATGTTCCTTGGTTGTCACCAGTCCAATGAGCCGTGTAATGACCCGACCCAACAAAAGTGGACCGCGACAAAATAAATGGGCGCTTCCCTTCAAGCGCTTCAAGGGCCTTATGAGTTGCAATAGCATGAGAAAACCCATACATACTGTGAGCATCATACTCTTTAACACCATTATAATGAACTGCACTTGTAGCTATAGTCTTGTACCCAATAGGAACATGTGTACCTGATGCATTTATCTTATAGGGCGGATCATCCCATTTTGTGCTGGTTATATTCTTGCAATCCAAACAACATACCCAACCAGGCCCGGTTCCAGTGGGGCATTTCCCTTTAGGAAGTGTGCACAAGCCCGAACAAAAATTTGAAGCCTCATTCATATCAATCCATAGCCCATCAACAGGGACCATCTCATGAAACCTCCGGATTTCATCACCCCACCAATCAACAGTGGCAGGGTTGAGGAAATCAGGGAAGTTAACAGCCCCGGGCCATACCTGGGCTAGATAAGGCTTGCCCTCATATTTTATAAAAACATCTTTAGCAATGGCTCGTTGGTAGACCCCGTAAGTTGAATTTACGCCAATTCCAGGGTCTATTAAGACAATGTACTTCATACCACGAGCGTGTATCCTTTTCAAAAAATCGAACAGTTTGGGCTGAGGATAAGCGGTCGGGTTGAGAGTGAAATCCTTGTGACCGTCCATGTGATCATCATCGTTCCAAATAACGTCTAGAGGGATGTTGGCTTTGTTGTAATTCTCGACTACGTCTTCGACCACGGAAAGATTGTGGTAGCCCCATCTGCATTGATGAAATCCTGTACAAAATGGGCAAACTTATATTATTCAATTTACAACATATTTTCATAGTAACTCGATAAATGGTATAAAACTATAAATACGTTAATAATAACTTTGTATATTAATAAATGCCATGGCCAAGATGATATCAAGGGCACCCCAAGGACCACAAAACAACAAGACCAAAAGGTTGGTTAAATAATTAAAAAGATATTTTACCTTTTCTAGTGGATGCAATCATAAAAGCTTAATAGGGACACACATGTAACCAAAAAGAAATTTCTAAAAAAAGCACAGTTAACAGTGATTATTTGCTAAATAACTTCAAAATACATAAGGAGAGAAGAATAATATGACCATGTGATAAATATCTAGAAAATAGTGATATAGTTTAAATTAAAATATTACTAAAGTAGTAAAGTTAGTAGTTTTTGAACATCTGATAAGATTAACAATAACAATAAGTCAATAACAATATAATAGCAACCAAGAAAGTGACATATTAACCCACTTTCATACCACTCGTCAGTATTAAATGTTATTGAAATGTACTTTATCTAATCAAGTTTAGATTATTCAAAGAAATACGAGTTTTTTATTTATTGAAATGTACTTTATCTAATCGGGATAGCTCGTGATCATTTCTGAATCTTTTTCTTATCATCCTAAGATGTTACCTAATAAGATTGATACTGATATCTCTTGTAGAAACCTAATAAGATTGATACTGGTATCTCTTGTAGAAACTTGGTAGAGGCTTATGCCTCTTGGGGGTAAAAAACCAAGATTGAAACCTTGGTATAAACATATTTGGGGTAGTTTAAGGAGTAGAAATAGATTTTGTGTAATATTTCGTCGTTAAAAAAAAAACAAAAAAATTCACAACATAATTAGCCTGATAACCAAAAAACCAAGAGCAAAAGGTACTAACCAAGGGACCAGTATGGCATAGGAGCAGGCCGACCAATAAGCTGAGTATATTGATCCACAACTGCTAACGGTGTTGGGCCCGAAAAGAAGTAAAAGTCAAATATGCCCCCAATGACTTTATAAGTCAAAGAATTACCAGTGTAAAAAACATCCATTCCATTACTATTTAACAATAAAACACCATGTGCATTAGCCTTTTCCCCATCATTTCTTAAGTCCATATAAACCGGGTGTGACCCATAAAGATCCATATTTAAATTAATAGCAGATTGATCCGTAGTCCATAATGTGTACGGGTCATTGGGATATAGTTTTATCCCGTGGGGCTGGGAGTTTTCTCCAAGCCCATATAATGACGCATTTTTTGGTAAATGCGTTGATAGTTCCAAGTACTGGTCTTTGAAGACCAGTGCATTGTAGTTTGAATTGAAGAGTGTATCGCCATTTGATTTTCTTTTTATAGCGAATGAGAACGGGTTGGAAATGTAGCTGAATATTAGCTCCCCGGCCGAGTATTCGGACACTGTGATCGGGTTTTTGGGTGACCCGTGGATGGGCTGGGATGAAGGCGATGGTGGCGGTGGCTGGTCTCTTGGTAAAAGGTTGTATGGCACTTCCCAACGTTGTTGTTGTGCATCGCTTATGTGTACTCTCAAACGCTCATCTGTTTCATGCCTGAATATTAAACACCAACAAAAACAAGTTAAGCATACATAATAATTTTCGTAGGGGTCCCTAATATATTAGATAATAACATTTTATACTCTAATATTATATATATATATGTATATATATAGGGATTGGTTCAAATAAAACAACTATTAACGTAAAACAAATAAAAACAATCATTCATTCTTAATTGAAAATCATTGTGCATCATGTTTCGTTACCAATAAATCATGAAATTCATCATATTAATTGGTTTTAGCTATGATGCATCAATTTTACATACTTATTTGTATACGTGTGTTATGTGTATCTTCGTGCATCAGTTTATATACTTGTGCTCTGTGTATTTTCGTGCATAAGTTTTATCATGATCTAATGGTCTAGATCTTGTCTTATTTGTTTTACGTTAAGTTTTTTTTAAATAACCAACCCATATATATATATATATTAATGGACTATTTATGTTATGTTTATTTTGTAAGGAAATCTTGGGGAAAAGATGTGCCATGTGGTGAGTGAAGAGGTGCTCACATGGTAATGGCTTCTCAAATTTTATATCATTCTTTGCTATTTCTCTTTGTCATCTTAATTAAGATACTCGATCTCAAGATTAATTTATATATGTACTCTCTAAATGTAGAAAGAAAAAGAAAAAATACGTACAAGCTGTCCCATTAGTCAAATACTCAAATGAAATTCTTTGTTTTATCTCCTAAAATATCCATGGATTATATATTGCTTTCCTTCTTCCCATTATCACATTTTGCTTATAGGTTTACTAGTAATTTCATTATTGTCATCATAGTTTTGATCATCTATCATGGTTATTTTTTCTACTTTTTGGTTCTTACCAGTCCACTTTGGATATACAACGCACAAGTTCTTAAGGAAGGACGGATTCGGCAATTAATTAAGAAGAATGCTCAAATAATGTTCACGTACGTTGAAAATGAAGAAAAGATTGGATATATATGTAGCAATAATAATGGCGGAAAACGAAACTATATATATTAGGCGCGCTGCTTTATTAATTCACCCACAAGTGAAAAAAACTTCGACTTTAATTAACAGCTCCTCCGACAGTGGCGGCTCTATATACAACCGATGATGATGAGAGCCTCATAGAAATACAACTTCCCGCAGTGAGGAACCATGCAAGCTTGAAAGATCGATGAAAACGTGTCGGATAGAGATACTACATGATGAGGAAGAAAACTTGATTGAAATCGACATATCAATGGGGTCTATTAAGTGATATTAATTCGCTTTCATTAATTTCATGAGCTGATTGTACGTAAATTCTGCATGTTTGGAGTGATCGTTTAATTACGTGTTAGAATTACCTTTAATTTGGTGCGAAAATATATATGACCGTACTTCATATGATCGATCATATCATGTCAATATATATCATAACATTTGCTCGTTAAGTTATTAATCATTTCCACTTGAAATGTAAACAGTGATAAATTCAATTACAAGAACCATCACTATTTTTCATGAATCATGACTCATGAGTGAATTAAACTTCACAACAACTTCTTGCTGACTCACTTGTTTACTTTAATATATTACTCACTTCTTTAATATATTAGTTTTAATGGCCAAATAATATTAAATTAAAATATATATATTTTTTGTTAAATACAAAAATATATTTCATTAAAACACAATATCATTAATTTTTATAAATAAATCATTAATTTTTGAAACTTATAAAACCATTTTTTTAAGTTTTCAAAACCTACAAAACCAATTTGTAAAATGAAAATAACTATAAAAAAACATTTACCAAAAAACCATTTGCCATATCTTCTATTTTCTGTATACATGCTATATATATTTATATATAAATATTTGTATTACTATCTTATCTATATATACACATATAATATACATATCTATACATATACATCTACATATATGAACGAAAAAATTAATAATAATAATAATAAATTCGATATATAAAACCAAACGGCTCGACTCTAACCTGTTAACATTATTGTACGTTAACGCCGGCCTTAAAACCGGGCATCCAACGACACATCAGTGCTGGAAGTCCATTGTTAACGCCGGCATTAACCTTAGCTTGACGGTCTTATAAGTAAGTAAATTAATAGATAAAAGAATTTGGTGATAGAAAAACATTTTGTTATAAAGATTGGGTAGAATATAAAACTACGTACATCAGCATCGGATTCCCAAAAGAAAATTAGCAACATGGACCCTTTTCTTATAATTATTACCTCCCCAATATCTTTACTCCAATAACTAAAAAAGTTGTCAAATTCCCATTAAATGGAGGTCCACGTACTGTAGACGAATCAAAGGTATTCGCAATGCATCAGCAATTATATTTACACTTCGTACTAGTGAATATAGAGTAAACTATAGGTGTTTATGGCCCGATTTTAGCTAAATTATAAACCAAACTGGCATTTTTGATTTCAACATATGAAGTCGAACTGGATCATTTGAGGGGTTGACCGGACCGGGCCAAGCAGTACAAACCGGTATAGTTTAAAGGTTTTGATAGTTTTGAGTTTTTTATTCTTAGAGTAAATTACACTTTTGGTCCCTGTCGAGTGTTAAAAATTACAGTTTTCGTCCCTATGTTTCAAAAATTACGGTTTTGGTCCAAAAAACTTTGCTCCGTCAACGGTTTTGGTCCAATGTTGGAAACGGACGTTAAGTGAGCATCACGTGCCCAAAACGTGATGGGTATGCATGTCTTTTCACATTGTTACCAGTCTTTATAACCCCATCCACATAATTTTTTTTGAATATTTACCACATTCTCTATCTCTCTCTTATTTCTCTCTCTTATTCTCTCTCTTATTCATCTTCTTCATCTTCATCGACAGAAACCCAGAAACCCACAAAATGACCTTTTGTTCATGTGGTGAGATTGTTGTTATTCGCACGTCTTGGACTTCACGAAACCCAGGAAGGAGGTTCTATACTTGCCCTAAAAGGGGATCTCGTTGCACGAGGTTTATTGGATGGTACGATCCAGTTATGTGTGAACGTTCTATGGAAATTATTCCTGGTCTTTTAAGGTCTAAGAACGCACTAGAGTATGAAGTTAATTTGAAGAATCAACAAATCAAGAAATTAAAGATGTATATTTTTTTTTGTGTATTTTTGTTATTTTTCTGTTAATTGTTTGTATCCTTGGTTAGTTGGAAATGATGTTACTGCTATGTATCCTTGGTTAGTTGGAAATGTTGAAAAGTTGGGGTTTTTTTGAGAAGCTATTGTATGTATCCTTGGTTAGTTGGAAATGTTGAAAAGTTAGGGTTTTTTTGAGAAGCTATTGTAATATGAAGTTTATTGTAATAGAAGTTGGTTAAGTATTATGGAACTTGGTATATGAATATTGACTCTTTTTGTACTTAATTTTCTTCCTTGGTCATACATTTTGACATTGGCATACATTTTGACATTAGCATAAATAGAGAAGCATAATTTGAGGTTGGTCATAAATAGACATATTACATAATCCTGCCATTAACATGATCAAAAATAACCACCTAATTGGTTCATGAAAACCATCCTCCTAAATATTCAAATTACAACCATAAGCAGTCCTATATTCGAATTACATAAAGTTCACATATGCTAAAGATTCAAACAGATTCAAACATAAAGTTCACACCCAACATCCTAAATATTCGAATTACATCAAAAGCATTGGTTCAAATATATAACCTTAAACCAAAACATTTCTTCAAATACCACCCATTTAACTTACTTCTTCACTGTCTTCTTGGTCTTGGTCTTTCTTGTTGGTACCCCTCCTGGACATGTTTGAGCTTGTATGGCCTTCTTTGTAAGCCTGTTAGGTGATTGAGGCAATGTTTGAGATCGTTGACTTGATGGTTGAGCCTGACTTGGTGCATTGTGTGAAACTGGTGGTCGAGATTGAGTTGGTGGTGCATTTTGAGCCTGGTTTTGAGACTGACTTGGTTGTGTAGTCTGACTTTGTGCTTGAGACTGGGATGTTCCACCTTGACCCTTACAACCCCTTGAGTTATGGCCTAGATTACCACAAAGGCCACAAGTAAGAGTTTTCAGCTTCCTTGCATTATTAGCACCACCTGTAACCAACTTCTCCTCATCAAATGTTCTTCTCCTCTTTTTCTTTGGCCTTCCAACAGGTGTATGATGGATTGGGGGGGATATTGTAGTGGGAATTTCAGACCTTGGCCACATGGTTGGACCATTTATACCCCCTATCTTGTGAGAGTACACCTGTCTCCATGTACTTAGCCAATAACACTGATAAACCCATGTTTCAACCATGCCAACAGTTATCCCATTTAGACCCATATTCCAATTAGCAGCAACAACATGTTTACATGGTATCCCTGTTAACTTCCATCTTCTACAACTACAAACCATTTCCTGGACATTAACTACACACTGATCACCCCATGGACCACTAACTTGATATTTTACCCCTCCATCATATATGATAGTGTACTTTGCAGCATCTTTTTTAACATTTTCTAACAACCTAGTTGCTGTTGGTGTCAATGGTCCATCACACTTGTCAATTTCTTTTTGTACCAAAGTATTCCTTTTCATCATATATTCCCTAATGAAGTCTAAACATCCTATAATTGGACTTTCCCTAGC
>JAOXNX010000001.1:18914703-18930279 GCA_028566075.1 Solidago caesia | reverse complement strand
TTTATTAGTCATTTAAATAATTAAATAACTCGTAAAATCATTAAATGCACATAAATCATATAATCATTAATTTAGACGTATCGAACACTAACGATAAATCTAACGGCATAGAAATGGAAATTCTAAAACGTTCGGGATGTTACATAAATCACTGTATTGTTAGAGACATGAGAAGGGTAAAAGATTAGAAGAAGATATAGTAGGATTTGATGGGTTTTTGATGACCCCCGACACCCGTTTTTGTTTCTCCGGTAGCAATTCATTTTTTTAAATGATTTTTTTTCTAGATATAATATGTGAAAATATAAGAGTGATCAATGATTTGATTGAGAAGAAGATAGAAGTCGGGATGGATGAGGATGATGAGACGATGAATGAGGAAGAAGATAGTAGTTGGGATGAATAAGGATGATGAGATAATGAATGAAGAAGAAGATAGGAATTGGGACGAATATGTGGTAATTTAATATGTTTTTCCACTTTCCGTCCCTCATTATATCACTTTTCATCCTAAAGCTGAAAAGACAATAATGCCCTCACGTGTTTGTCACGTTGGGGGGAGGGGGGGGGGGGGTTAACGGTCAAAAATGGACGGCGTTTGGTCGCGAAGTGTTAATTGAAAAAATTGACCAATTTCGGAGATTAAAACTGTAATTTTTTGACTTAAGGACAATAAACCTAAAACGTGCCAAGTTAAGGGACTAAAAATGTAATTCTCTCTTCAATAAAATAGCTCATTGTCTGAATAAAGTGTACGGACAAGCTTCGTAATAATAATAAAGATATGGAACTTGCAATTGTTTGCAGAAGTATTTTAATACATATTTGTTTTTCTGAGGCTATACGATATAGAAATGAAAAAAAATGGCCAACGTTGGGTGCACCAAACTTGATGCTGTTTTGTTTGGCATAATTTATCTCAATCGGCCAAACAAAGTTTTCTTTGGACGAAACGAAATGCAGGATCTTTGAAGATTGTTTCGGTTTTTCGCTATTCGATTAGGGAATTGGGCATCAATGATGCAGTTTTAACTATGTTTATAATCCAAACATTATGTCTCCTATATAAAACATGTGCGTCAATCTTGAATCAATTTGGCATATAAATGAATTGGCAGATATAGCATGAGTTTACTTCCATTTAATTTGTTGCCAACACATGAACCAAATTTCTCCCTAAATTTGAGGCCAAAGAAGTGTTAAGGCAAGCAAAGAGTATGTTGTACATGAATACAACAATTTCATACCAAGAAACGTGAATTGAAAGAATATTTCTTAAATGAAACATTTGATTTGATGCATATTAAAGTTAATAATATAAACATATTAAAGGATGGTGGGTGTTATAAGTTTCAATTTAAAGAACGACCATTGTAATTTTTAAACTGAAAGGATGATATCCATAACTTTGAGTAGACCATAAGGATGATTTAAGTAATTTACCAAAGTAAATATAGAATAAGGTTTTTAAAATGATGGTTGGAAATATAATTTTTTAAGAGGATAAATATGCTATAAAGATTTTAATCTTAATTTATATTTTAAATATAAAGATAGATTTCTTATTGAAGATGGCTTAAGTTGGATTATCGACTATATGGATTTCAAGTCTTAAAAAAAAAAAAAAAAAGATAACAAAACTAAAACTCCATCTTAATATTTTTTAATTAGACATTATATATCGTCATATATTGAATGCTATTGGTACATACTTGCTTTAAAATAAGTTTTATACACTCGTGTTGTAATAATTATTAAAGTATACACTATGAAAATAAAATGTTAATTATAATGACTCATACATGATACATACATATTTTCACGCTTAAACAACTTCTACAACATGCGACGATATACAAGTGGTCAAGCAAAACGAAAACACAAAAATTGCACAAAAGGGTCAGACGGATACTCACACGGATCATTCGTATCGAGCGTCCGTATTTTTTCTGACTAAGTAACTCCTCGGCGATTCAATCCTTGTTCTATATATTTTCGACTTGCATTTGATAGTACATACTTACAAGTGCATTTTAAGGTAAATGTTATTCTTACATTTTGCATCTAATCACCTTGTATTTTTTTACAATTATTAAGCTTAAATGTTTTTCATATAAATTGGCCAACTATTTTCCAAACTCAAGTAAGTCATTTACAAATAAACTAACGTGTTTAGGACTTCTATGTGTCATAAAAATCAGGTCATTTGGAATCAAAAGATGTCTTGTCTTGCACCAAGCAACCATTAGGTGAGCTTGGTTAGTAATACAATAAACATGTGACTACATCTTTCCAAGAGTTCAAGCAATTAAGGTAAGCATCAATCTACTTTCATAAACTAAAATTCAAGATTTCCTTGTTCAGTAAACTAGCCAAAAGACTAATTTGGACCTCTCATTAAACAAATACAATTTTTACCAAAAATCATGTCTTGTTAATTACAAAAGTTTCAGCTTCACGCTGAATATGGACGTTGAGCGTCCGTCTGTGTCAGATTTGCTTTTTTCTTTTTAATTAAGAAACATTTAGCAAAATAATTTGACCCACCTCTTACAAACAAAAAACTATTGATATTCAAAGTATTCTTAATTATGCATTCATATATCATTTATACTTGTGTGATTATAGCAAGAGTCAAATTGTAGCGAGGTTATACAATTGTAACAATTTTACTATTACAATTTATTGTTTGCTTCATACTAGTGAGTGTGGAGTTTGTTGTGTAGAAATTATAGTGGTTAGGATTTCGTTGTTGTTCTTGAATTGTCAAGAACATGGTGTAATATCCAGTGTTTAGGGATTTGTGATTATTGAAGTGTCAAAAATTGGTGTGATTATTCTAGTTGTTAGGAGTTTGGTGATTAATCTTAAAGTATTAATATTATTGGTGTAATCAGATCTTCTACCGGGTTTAGAGTAACATAGTGCTAAAATTCTCAATAAATCGAGAGTGGATTAAAGTGAATTCGTTAAAAATTTACCCTAACCACTATACACCACGGTGTTGTGCTTGGTGATATTTTTATAACTCTTATCTCTTATTTTATATTGCCTAGTATAATTGAATTGTATTTATACTTATATCAACAGTATATTTTGCACAACAAGTTTTGAAACCTGTACATAATATTTTCGAAAAGAGTTAAAATTGGTTACAATCTTTTCACCCTCTAAATTGCACTTATCATGAATTAAATTTGCTTGAGTTATCTAAAAAATATTCATACCACTAAACCAAATGCCCAGATAGTGATTGTGTAGAAAATAATACTCTATAAGGTCGGTTTTAATAATCGGGTGTTCTTCCTTTTATTCTTCTAGTCATATTATTGTCACATCAGTATTTATCTTTCGAAGAATACTCCATCTTAATAAGCCATCTTCTTCACCTCATCCTCAAATATTTTATTATTTCCTATTTCTTTTACACAAAAATAAATAAACACTTTTTATTAATAATAAAAACATTACATTAATATTAAATAAAAACAATACACTAAAAATTAAAACATTACACTAAAAGTTTAAAAAAATATTACGATAATTAAAATAAATACATTCAATAAAAAAAAACAACACATTAACGTTGACGATAGTTTTTAGGAAGTTCCAAATGTGTTCAACTAGAGCATTGCGAAGTTGATGCTGCACCATTCTACCGTGTAACTACCCGTACATCCGAAGTTGTGTTGCAACCCTTTCATCCCATGAACGGATTAGGGGACTAGTATAAGCCAACAACTCTTCATCAAATGAGTGATTGCGCAACCGTTATTTTCGACAATCATGTTGTGTAGAATCACAAAGTATACATGATGCGTTTTATTTTATTGATGTTGTATGGTCGTGCATGTTGTTTAATGATGGCCCAACGAGCTTGAAGCCTCCTGAATGCTCATTAAACATCCTTTCTTGCAGTTTTTTGGTATCTCTTGAACTTCGTAGTCTTTGGTTCCATCGAGCATTTAAAAGAATTCATAAGTGTGGCCCATTCGGGATAAATACCGTTGGCTAGATAATATCCTTTTGAAAATTATTGTCCATTGACAGTATACTTTATCCGAGGAGCCCTGTTTTGGAGTAAATCGTCGAACAAGTCTGATTCATTAAGGACGTTGATATCGTTGTTCGAACCTGCAGGGCCAAAGTAAGCATGCCAAATCCACAAATCATATGAAGCAACTGCTTCAAGCATGATTGTTGGATGTCCTTTGTCGCCTCGTGTGTACTGCCCATTGTCATGCTACTGGATAGTTTCTCCAACCCTAGTGCATACAATCAATGCTACCTAGCATACCAGGAAAACCATGTATCTCTTCATGTTTACTTACCAAACGTTCGACATCATAATCTGTCAGTTTTCTCAAGTACTCGGTGTGATTTGGCTGAAAAATACACTCACAAAAGTTGTCTAAAGAAAGGTATGTCGTTTATTTAGCCATTTGTAAGTATTCATCTAATTGGTCGGAGACGCAATCGTAAGCCAATTGGCGTATGACGGAAGTACACTTTTGCAAAATATTAAAACCGGGTCTTGTACAAATGTGCCGCGACACCAACATGATATCGTGGTACGACCCTTCTTGTTAACTTAACCATTGAATTTGAAGCGACTTCCTTTTCTTCTTCGTCAATGATAACGTCAACACAGGAGCTTATTACATCCTGATTGAAAACCGTATTCATCTACATAATGGCCCTTCTTATTGGTTCGTAATCATCGTCGTTTAATGATGACCTCGACATAATTTTGAAATGAAGGTGTTGTGAGTTGAAATGGTTAAAATTTGAGTGAAATGGTTGTGTATTTAAAGTGTAAAAGTTGAGGGGAAAAAAACACACACACATACACAAAAATGGCTCCTAGCCGTTGAACTTTTAAAAAAAATTGAAAAACGTTTTTTTTTTTTAAATCGTTGCACTCCTCCAGCCGGCCCCGCACATTTTACGTCTTCGACTTCTTGAAATGGAACAACGACAAAGACGCCTGGGCCATGACACCTTGCTCATAGTAACGTCTTGACCAGATGCGATGAAGACGACGTCAGAGACATCTTACTAAAACCAGCCTAACTTAGTATAAAATTAATAAATTGCATATTACTCTTGTATTATTGAATAAAATATAAATTTGTTGTATATATCTGGCTCATACTATATTACATATAAATAGTATAGTATTATAGTATAGCCCTTATCAAAAATGAACATCTCACCCTTTTTAAAACTAAAATGATGGGGAAAAAAAAAAGCAAAACAAACATATATATCACATGTGCACCTATATTCTACAGTCATCAACACGTTATCATATTTTCAATTTAATCAAAGCTAACTAACTACTACGGAGTATATAGATGATCGATTAGTGTAAAAGTAAATTAATTACTTCAATCGTATGATTATAAAAAACATAAATATGCTATTCATAATTTTTTTATATACTCAGGAAAAGAAAAAGAAAAGAAAAGAAAATACTATGAAACATTTCTACATTTTTACCAAGTGATTTTAAAGCTATAGGTGGAACCCAGTTGGGTTGAAATTTGGTGGGTGCATTATTGTGGTTGTGATTTTGATTTGAACCTAGAAGTTTCTTTATTGTTGGTATAGCTATGTAAATTTACAAGGCTAAAGGGTCAACCAATTGCATCTACTCGTTGCATTACTTATTTGAAAATAATTAGTCAATATCAATCCACAAACAACCAATATACTTTAGATTATTTTCGGAAAAAAACCATTTATTATTACTATTATTCTGGGAAACGTGTAAAGATAAAGAACAAGAAGAGCACGCACCAGTCACATATGAGGGCGCTTAGACTAAGGGGAACGTGACTACTTGTGGTAGGAGGGACTTGCATCATGTGGCGCTAAGTCACATCCCAAGATGTTACCACAAAAAGAGAGAGTGGAACAACTTAGATGGATGAAGGGACTTATGACAAATGACAATATATAATTGGTTGGGTGCATTAAAAATGAATGAGTGTGTGCATTGTGCCCGTCCTACAGATGCCGCTTGGAACAAAAAAAAACAAAAAAAAAACGACAGGATGGTTGGTGTAGCCGGCGGCAAGGAGGGAAGACGCCACTCACCCTGCTCCATACCCTTTAGTCTTGATATTTGTTAAGAATCTACATCGCTTAAGTACACGGTGGATCTTGAAGTTTTTAATGGATGAACCTATAATTTTTTTTCTTATTGCTATGTTTCGGGCAATAAAGATCCGCACTTGGTCAAGTATGAGATTAATTGATGACTTATAAGTCTATATGAACATGTCTCATACTATGTTCATATCAAGGCATAAACTAGGTGTAAAGCTCACTCCAAAAATCCAGTTCAAAGGAGACAACTAAAATTATAAGCCACCGGCCAATCCCATATTTTGCGTGGGGTCGTAATAATGATATGAACCCATCCAATACTAGGCCTGCATCAAGTCCTAAGCTAAATGTAGAACTCACTCTAAAAAGCAACTGACTGAACACCAAACCGTATATAAAGCATAGAAGTAATCTAATGGTCTTAATCGAGATGGATGATGATTTTAAGGGGGAGTTCGTTGGCAATTCCCAGGTAGCAGTGCAAAGCCGAGAGTTGCGTTTTGCTAGGCTGGATTGAGGTTGCGTTGCGCCAGGTTGGGAAAGTATATCATCACCAGCTCAGAGGGGAAAGGTAGGGCTGATCGTGATATAAATCGATACAAACCCATCTCATACTAGGTCCGCATCAAGTCATAAACTAGGTGTAGAAGTAACTTCGAAAAGCCAACTCAGAGGAGAAGGAGAAGGAGAAGGAGAAAACTAAACTTATAAACCACTAACCAATCCCATATTTAATTGATGTGGGATCGTATCATAGATCTAAGATGATAAAGCTTGTTTGATTGAGAAACAATTTTGGCACAATTTTGTTACGGGCCTAAGCCGAAACACTTAGGGGCGGTTGGTTCAAACTGGGGAATGGGAATGGGAAAGAGAAAAGGAAAGGGAATGCAAAGGAATACTAAAGAATATTATCATTGCATTAATGTTAGTTGGTTGATACACAGGAATCATCACCATTGTCATTAATGTAATTTGGTTAATACACAATAATATATATATATATATATATATATATATATAACAGGTGGTGGTGATGGTGGCGGAAGGTGGGGTGGTGGCAGCAGTAGAACATGTGGTGGTGGTGGTGGCGGTAGTAGAACAGTTGGTGGCGGCGACTATAGAGCGGGTGGTGGAGACGGTGACAGTAGAACATGTGGTGGTGGTGGTGGTAGTAGAACATGTGGCGGCGGCTGTAGAGCAGGTGGTGGTGGTGGCGGAAGTGGAAAAAGTGGTTGTGGTGGTGGTGGGGTGACAAGTGGTGGTGGCGACAGTAGAGCAAGTGGTGGTGGTGGCAGCGGCAATAGAGCAATTGGTGGTGGCGGCGACATGTGGTGGTAGTGGTGGCAGTAGAGCAGGTAGTGATGGTGGCGACAGTAAAATAGGTGGTGGTAGTGGTGGTGGCGGTAGTAAACCAAGTGGTGGTGGTGGCGGCGACAATTGAAGTGATGGTGGTGGTGGTGGTGGTGGCGGCGGCAGAACAGGTGGTTGTGGTGGTAGTGGCGGCGGCAGAACAAGTGGTGGTGGTGGCAGTAGTAGAGCAAGTGGTGGTGGTGGGGGCGATTGTAGAGCAAGTGAGTTATCATTATCATTCCTCCCAGTTTATTGTGTAATGGTCCATTACTCACTATTAAACAATAATTGCATTCCCTACCGTAACCAAGCATGCTTATTCATTATCTTTTCCATTCCTTACCTCCCAATACCCTAACCAAGCACGCTGACGAAGTCGTATCATTTAATCTCTATTTTCACATATATTTGACGATAGTTAAAATTTTATATCATGGGTTCAACTTTAAATGTATTTTTTGTATGTGTATACTTTTAAATATTTTTATTATATGTATTAGACGAAATAAAAACATGTAAAATCATGACGTGACACAAATACGGTATTTTATATGAACAAATTGTATACATGACAATAACAATATTTAAAATTGGATGTAAACAATAAATTTATTTAAAGTTTGATACGTACGATATGTTAATTGTAATGTAATTTGATCTACATCCGACCAGTTAACCCTATTCTAAACCACCTTCAACAACTTGAAATGTGACAAACTTGCAAACTACTAAACTTAATTAACAAACATGTTCAAGTTAATGCTTTTTTGAACTTTTCACTAGAAGTTTGCATCTATTTTAGTGTTAGAAATTAATTAATATAATTTAATGAAAAAGAAAGAGCTTGAATAAAGACGTTTACCAAATACATTGTTGAATTTAACAAGTCTTTAAGACATCCTTTCCATTTCAACGAAAGTGAGAGAGCGTCTAGAATAGATTATTACAGTACAAGGGGTCCGAGTTTCATTACAAATTACAAATATATATATTAAAAACCGGCAGATTTTTTTATGAACGACATCACTTGAAATATCAATAATTTTTATTTATTTACTCGTATTAAATATTGATATTTTTAAATAATAGCTTTCATCTGTCGTATAGAGTTGATTGCAACATGATAGACATTTGAAAATACAATATAAAGCATTAAACTCTTTTGAAAATTCAAATTTGACGGGGTTTTTTTTAATATTAAAAATAACCTCATTATTTTTTTATGTCACATTAAAGAAGTGAACCGAATGATCTTCTTCAAACACTTAAGGGTCGACCTTTTTTAATTTTTTTTTACCTGATAAATTATTATAAATTGTTTTATACTGAAAAAATAGTTGTTACAGGCTGTAGTTTATAATAGTAATAAAATTATCTGTTGTTTTTTAAAAATTAGTTCAAATTTTCTAATGATAAAAGTTAGTTTTTTTAAACAGCAATTGCCAATGAAACATAAAAAACACGAAACTTATCCAAAAGCTTAAAAACTGTTGTAGAATTTTTACGTGCGATACATCACGTGAATAGTTCAAAACACACATCAACTTATTTATGTTGCGTGATACCCACGTCTTTAATACACACATCAATGGATTATCATCAAACAGTTTTGCATTAGTGATATTTAGGTAATTTCGAAACAATAGGCTGTGGGTTTGAAACCCACTGACGATAAGTGTGAATACTTGTGTTTTCATATATAAAAACAAACATATGCATTAAAAAATCATTTTGTATGATAAACAAGTGTTTTCATGGATGGCATATGTAATCATTAGTATCCATATTCAATTTTATATATCAACATCCATATAGACTAAATGTGAAACGGACCACATGGATTTCCACCGGGTTGGATTATGATTGCCATCTCTATGTGACTATGTGTGATGCAATTTCTAGTAAAACTAATGTAAATTTTGAAATTCACTTGACAACTTGAAATATGAACATGACAAGAGGAATAACTTTTGTCAAAATCCTTAGATGTCCTAAGTTCGAATCTTATGAGCAATTAAATATCTCCCATTGTGGCCACAAGAGGTTTACCAACGACGACTTCAGGCTACTCGTAAAGCGAACGGTTGCTTTGAGATTAATCAGCTCACAAAGCGGGTCAGATATATAGATCGCCCTGTGATTAATCAGCTCGCAAAGTAGGTCGGTCAACCTTTTGTCAAAATTTGTTCCAACTTCATTCGCCCATGGACTTGAGTCCATCCATATTTTATATCCAAATAAACTTGGTCAAAATATATCTGTATATGATAGTTACATTCATTTTCTCTTAATATCAAAGTAGCTGAAAGAAGGAACCATTGGATGAAGTCATGAAGCTGTACTCTTTAGGCCGGTGCCTATGTTATGGCATAGCCTCATCATTATACTCGGCGTCATCATCATGGTAGGCACAAATGTGTCTTTGGCTCGTCTTGGTCATACATCGTCAATTTCATGATATGCTTGAATGAGTTAGTGGGTCCAAGGTGTATTAATGAGTGTATGGGTTATTGTTATTTTATTTGGGGATGAGGAGAGAGAGTGCATATGTGTGTGAGTTTATAATTTTTTAATTGGGGATGAGGTGAGGATGAGGGTATGATAGGGAGGGGGTAGTTATTGGGTGTGTCTTGGAGAGAAAAAACTGATGTGGCAGTGAAGATGAAGGAAAGATGGCGACATGATAAGGAGATGCGTTAGAGTTCATTTATATGATTAGACCATCAGTAGAGTTGTTGAGTAGGGCCTAAATAAACAATAATGGGCTTGAATATAAGCGTTTAATCTAAATAAAATAGTCCACTGGACTGTGTAATCGATTTTTGAATACAAACTTAAAAAAAATATATAAATAAATAAAATTCTTTCTTTCTTAAATGATTAAGTGTTATTCTTGAGTGCGATGATTGTTTGATTAGATCAAGGTCATATGTTTTTGCTTTCGTTTGTTGGTGCAAACCCGTACATGCATCATGTATTCGTTGTTGGATAACTTTTTTATTCACAGCCAGCCGTCAGATATCAAAATCCACTTCTCTCAAAGGAGGAAAATTGTATGTCTAGGTCTTTATAACAAAAATGCGTTACACCTCTATTTAAAATTTATTTATTTTTTACATATAATTTACATTACACAATGTCCGACGCTAATGATGACGATTTCGATGATGAAGAAATGTTTGTTCAAGAACACGTTAATTCAGATCCAAACTTCGATCCAGATAACGAAGAACCTAACGACGAGATAGAGGGTTACTTATGGGATGAAGTGCTTGATGATGAAAAGGAAGAAAACGACTTTTCTTTCGACCCTGGTGGTGATGGTGATGATGATGATCATGAAGGTGGATCTATATATAAAGATCAAATGGAGGTAGAGAGTCTAAAATGTATCGTCCTCCGTCTCCAAATTTTTAGAAGGTTACCACGGTTCAACCAACTTTATACTATGTAAATAGTCTCGTTTTTATTGTATTTTATGTCTTTCTTTTTGGTTTCGTTGGATATTACATTTGGGTGATGAACTGATGATCCGTACACCACCAACTTTTGGCTATACCCCACCAAACGTGCTTAACACATATAACATGTTTGGTGGTGTACAGTTAAAAACTGGTATGTACGGATCAATTTCCAATCCATTTATATATTGTTTTTATTTCACACTTGTATTAAAAATTATATTTAAAAGTACGTTTACTGTTTCCAAAACTGAAAATCTATTGATTTAAAATTACTTTATATTGGACGGTCCTAAGATTAGTACTAAGAAAGTAAGAAGAATCAGTTTGAAGCCCAAAATACATATAGGATCAACCGATCAAGACTTTGTTTATCGATTTAAACTTTTTTGGGGTACAATAGGTTTGCAAACATATGTGAGCCCAATTCAACGAAGTGAAAAGCCCTAAGATTTCCAATGATTTGCTAAATTGCTATCATATATGTGAGCCCAGTAGTCTAGTTACCAAAGTTTTTACACGTTCCAAGGTGCTAGAAAACAATTTTTTTGGTATGATTAATTGTTACCTATCAAATTAATCACGTTTATTTTTTTTATTTTTTTTTATATGTCTAAAAACCTTTTATAATAACAAAGGAAAAAAAATTGTTATTATTTTTATTCCCTGGTATTACTTCAAATATTTATATCTATCTTTATATATATTAAAAGAAGATTGTTTTAATGACTTACTAACCAATCGTATTTTTTTATTTCTTTAAATTGAACTTTGTTTATGTCATTAATACAATAATAGTTATAGAAAATGTCTTACTAATTTATACTTTTTTGACTTCCATCATTAATTTACATTTTTTAGCTTTTCATAAAAAAAAATCTCGTTAAATACTTAATTTAAATATAAAAATTACACTATGTAGCCTTCAAATCGAGGAAAAAATTAAAAAGTTTCCACCATTTATTTAATTAAAAATTTTCCAACATATTATTAATAACTCTTTTTTTTCCCCATAAAATATTTAAACTAATACGTTAACTTATATTTTCGATGAATATATAAATCGAAAATATCATTATGTATAAAACTATTTTAAAACATTAAGTATAGTTATTTTAACCTACCGTATGTATATACGAGACTAAAATATAATAAGTCTAACCAGTAAGTTAAATAAATAATGATATAATAATGTTTGCAATAACATGTGGTCATTTTAAATGGACTAATATAATCCATATGAAGTTCATAACGAAATATCAATTTTTATAATGTTTTTAAAATGTAATATTTTGTGTTTACCCGTGTATATACACAGGTCTAAAATCTAGTACTACATTATAAAACATTTGAAATGTGGCTTAAAATTTAAATTTTTAAATACATTTTAATTTTACCTTTGCATTTAATCCTCTAATCAAATTTAAAGCAATATCAATTAGTCATAAAAAAAAATAAAATTATTTAAAAATTAAATTTAATATATTACTATAAATTAAAAAGTCAATACAACAATATATGTTAACCATAAAAAAAAACTTTGTAGCATAATAAAAGGTGAAGGTATATGTAGAAAACATGGGAGATTAGTGGCTTCGAAATTCAAGTAAAACCAGAAGACGCGGTTCGTTATTATATACATGCATTATCCTTCTCATTATATTTTTTTGTGTGTCCAGTTAAAATGTTTGATTATATGTATAAAACAATTGTGATTATCCAACTATAACCTTTAGGACTGTGTTTACTACGTACGTAAATAAAGCATGGCCGTTGT
The DNA here is from genome assembly GCA_028566075.1 of Solidago caesia. NCBI lineage: Eukaryota > Viridiplantae > Streptophyta > Magnoliopsida > Asterales > Asteraceae > Solidago > Solidago caesia. The sequence continues at coordinate 18,917,574 of JAOXNX010000001.1, read as the reverse complement.
TTTTTTAGTGGCGCACAATGTTTTACTGCCATAACAAAATCCTAATATTTGATCTGTAATCTCGAGCAAGTTTAGATACAGTAAATATTTATTTGCTTATATAAAAGAATTTTAACATTTAGGGGGTGTAATATTCATTGGTTAGTGTAATTGGTTGATGTAGCCTTATATAATCAATAAGTATCATGAAATAGCCTTATATAATCCAATTTGTTAATTTGTTACTGAGGTGGCAATTATTGCCCAAACATTTATAATTGGATCATATTGGGTCTTCAATCTAGTTATTTGGGTGATATTGGTCTTTAAAATTTTCTCAGCCGGGTTATAATGGGATAAAAGGAAAAGTGAAATTATAGAGTACGGGTCATAATGGGCAGGTAGTTTACTATTCTGGACCTTAAATTGAAACACCGTAATTCTTCCGTAGTTTGATTCGAAACATTAATTCTTTCGTCAAAATCTCCGAATCTGAGGTTATTTAAAAACCATAAAATAGGAAATCTGAACTGCCATCGGAAAACTGATCACCAACAACCTGAAACGCCGCCGGAAAACTAACCACATGAATCTGACTACTTGAACCTCAATCTGAAATGGACCTGGCCATGAGAATCTAACCATTTATGGTGGTGAATCCGAAAAGAAATCAAGGAAAGAAACTGAGATTAAAGAAGGGGGTAACAAATGGACACACCTTCCGATTTACCGGCGAGATTCTGGCAGCCGGAGATATTTTATAAAAAAAATATACGGCGAACAACAGGATCGCTGGTTTGTTAAAGTGCTTCCAAGGTTGAAGATGAGATTGTAATTTTAATCTCATTTTTCATATGATGACTGATTTGCTAGTACAATTATATTATATATTATTATATAATATAGTATAAAAATCTGTCTCTATCTATATCTATCGCTAGTACAATTATTATTATAATATAATGATATAATAATCTGCTCTATTTCTATCGCATTATTTCCAATTGTTGCTCTATATTGCAAATAATTGAATTTTAATTTAATAATATTTTATGGATTTATGAATTAATACATTACAGACTTTTTGGGTTTGTTATTTTCAAAAGTGCCCATATTGACCCGGGTCCATTTTGACCCGGACCCGTTTTGACCCGAACCCAATTGATACCGTTTCCAAAACTATCCGTATTGACCCGAATCCGTTTTGACCCGGACCCGTTTTGACCCGTCACCCGACCCGACCCGACCCGTACATTTTGCCACCTCTACTACCGAGCATACCTGGAATGTGATGTCGATCTTCGCATGCTTCATATAAACGTGCAACATCGTGGCTTGTTGGTTTATGTAGAAACTTTCGATAGTATACATCAACAATAGCGTCACAAAAAAATTGAAGGCATTCACGTGATGTTCTTTGTTCCATTTCTAAATATTCGTTGCAGTCATCCGGTGGATTACCGGTTGCGAGTTGTCTAATGGCAAACGTACATTTTTGTATCTTTTATTTAATCTACCATCGTAACCTTCTTGAAAGTACTCGAATCTAGACTCAAAATCATGTACAATTTTTAAAAATAAATGTTTAGGCATACGATACCTATCTTCAAAAAATTCTTCTTCGAATTTCGGCTCGTCACAAAAATAATCGCAATGCAATCTCTTACTTGCCAGCTCTCGCCTGTGTTTTAGAGTTTTCGTGTCTTCTTGAATCGATTTCACAAAAAACTCGAAACTAATATCGTCAGACCACCCAAATGGCTCATCTATCAGTATAGTCGAACCAATTTTTCTTATCCCATATCTATGTTGAGTTTTTGATGTTTGGCATTTGTTGTGTAGTTTGGTATTTTGAATGTTTAAAAAGTGAAAGATTGTTTGGTGTATTGGGTTGTAAAATGTTTGAAAAAACTTTGGTATTTAAAAAAAAAAGAGTACCGTTGAAGGGAGGAGTACCCTACAATGGCTATTCTTCCTCATCTCTCACACGAGATGCAATCTCCCATATCTCCATCTCTCACTCATACCGCAAGGATGGCGGCGGCGTTCCAGTGAGAGATGGTATCTCTCTTGTGCCATACCGCTACCACTGCCAACCTTCTTAGAGGAATGAATACTCCAAATGAATATAGAGTATCTATGTCATGATCCAAAAATTTCTTGAAATTTGAAGCACCTATCAAAGAAGGTTTTAATCAAATCTGGTACTCCAAATCTTAAAATATAGAGGAAAAGGTGTAATGGATTACTCAATTGGAGATAAAATCCTTTAAAATTTCAAAAAATAAATAAAAAATGACTGCTATCCCCATGAATTTAATTATTATTATTATTATTTTTTAACGATAAATAACTACTAAATTATACCAAATAATACTAAATTATCTCACTGTCAAAGATTGAACCTTGGTCTCTAATTATTTATGTATATGTATACTTCTCTTATAGTAAAACATTTAGTGACATTTTTTATTCTCTTTAGTTTTAACTAATTAAACTTACACCACCTTGCTAATTACAGCTAAAAACTGACCAAGATCATAAAGAAAGGGTAATGATACTTGTCTCATGATTTTTGATATATTCACCAATACTATACAATTAGTAGTTATTGGATACTAATTTACTAATCCATGAAAGTCTAAGTATTTAGTGTTTTGGGCAAAAATTACTCAAGATAATCAATTAAGAAGACTCAAGACAATTAAGTGACCAATACTTTCGTTCGCGAGGTTAGGTGCTAATTGCTTTCAAGATATAGAAATACTCTAAGTATGAAATCAATGTAAAAGACTGAATAACGTTTTGAAAGACAATGTAGTTGCAAACTAAGTACTGAAATCAAGATATTTGTAAAGATAATCAAGATATACGTTTGTAAATCAAGATATA
>JAOXNX010000001.1:18902555-18914603 GCA_028566075.1 Solidago caesia | reverse complement strand
GTATAAAACAATTGTGATTATCCAACTATAACCTTTAAGACGGTGTTTAATACGTACGTTAATAAAGCATGGCCGTTAATTTTTAAGCGGCGCACAATGTTTTACTGCCATAACAAAATCCTAATATTTTGATCTGTAATCTCGAGCAAGTTTAGATACAGTAATATTTATTTGCTTATATAAAAGAATTTTAACATTTAGGGGGTGTAATATTCATTGGTTAGTGTAATTGCAATAAAAAATCGTCGCAATAAAAAAAAAGTCGCCGCAAGCCTTTTAGATTGACCGTCAAATTCAAAAAGTGTAACTATTTTGTCGTTTAGTGGTGTTTTTTTCGACGAAACGGAATCTTCGCGAAAAACATAGTCGCAAAAAATGATTTTTCTTGTAGTGTTGGTTGATGTAGCCTTATATAATCAATAAGTATTATGAAATAGCCTTATATAATCCAATTTGTTAATTTGTATTGTTGTGTGGCAATGCTGTATATGATGTGAAATCCGTATATAGGAGTAGTTTTGATTTGACCATAAACGAATCAGACGAGGATAAACGGCTTTGGTTGTGTCCGTCCGCTTGAGTTTAAACAAGCAAACAAACAGATGAACGGATTTATTTTCGTGTTCATATTTATTTATCAAGAAAATATATCTGTTTGTAGTCGTGTTATGTTTTTCTGTAGACTAACTTCCCGTTCAATCATAAAGTTTTGTTAAATGTTCAGGTTGTTCACAACCTAGGTATGATTTTTATAATGCATGAAGCTTATTTGAGTGTGCTTTTGACAATAATTTGGGGACAGCGGACTCTTATCCATCAGAATAAAGTGCTTCAAGATGGAACCACCTTGGAGCAGAACAACGTTTCTGAAAATAGTTTTATCTACACATTGTTATCTAAGGTAAATATTGACTACTTACTGCGCCTTTTAGGCGTAGTTATAGTAGCATTCTTATATGAATAAACTAATCGATCTTGTGTTGGGAACTATTTGCTTTCACGGGAAGCAATACATATGTATATACTTAAACCTATTCAAGGGTGTACAGTAACGTAGTCAGGATTTTGGTTAAAGGATGGGCGAAATAATTTATCAAGCACAAACAAATACCAAAATAAAACTTTCACATTACCCGGGGAGATTGGATCTTTTGAAGACGTGAGCTATCCCATCCTATTCTTGAATCAAACTTGTGATGTAAGCTAGCTATTAGGACTAGAGGTGTCAATGTCCACTAATTTATTTATAAATGGGTTGTGTTTTATCTTATTAAAAAGGTCAAAGATTAAACTTCATCGTCAAACTGGTGAATACACCTTTTCAACGCCTAAAAGTTCCTTGCTGTCTTTTTACTCATAGTTTCTAAGTTAATTATCCATAAAAATGGACAAAAAGATGTTTGCGGTACACCCAACCAGAACCGGCCTGTTTCAAGTACTCATGGATGTACTAAAATGGCCATTTTAACCTGAATCCGTATTGACTCGTTACCAAACCCGTCCATGTTACAAGCTTTAGCTATGACCGTTGCACCTTTTTTCTGTTTATTTATTTATTTTTCCCAAATGGAATTTGTTTTCCAATCATCATAATCATGACAATATTCTCTCAACTACAATCAATGGGATTTGACAGATTGATCGTAATACAGGTGTTTTTCGCTTGCAACAAGAAAGGAGAGTTACATTAGCTGCCAATTATCTATCAGATCTAATGCATGAGTTCGAAGACTAGCCCCCATAAACTTTTTTTTAACGTACTCTGTTTGAAAAATATTTTACTATGCACAGGATTTGAAAAGTTGGGGATGAGAACATTTCCGTGTCTCATTGAAGCAGATAAAATCTTAATTATGGCCATACGGGAGTTTACAATTGTGAACCAGTTTTGCTGTCATTTCGAAAGTAAGGACCAAATCCTCGGGATCATATTTTGTAGACGCATATGTTTCTGTTACGTGTTCATATCTGCAATATGAAACTATGAAAGGTTAGAAAATATATCAGAGGTGTCATATGAAGCACGACAATACAACAAAAACTTTGAAGAGGCAGACCTGCTGCTTCGTCTTACTTTAAGGTATAGTAGATGTGTGTCATGCTGAGTTTGGGATATTTGGCCACCCTCATGTATCCTGCCATCAAATCCAGAATAGGAAATTAAAAGATACACAATTTTACGAGGATAACGAACTTTGTTGAACGCTATTTGCTGCCAAAGCAGCATTTGTGCTATTCGTTACAGCTGCAAAATATAAAATGTATGAAGTATTAATTAAGCTACAACAAAATAGATATAAAAAAAGTATAACTTATTCAAGAAACTTGTTCAAGTGACAAACATATAGGGATTGCACGTAACAGAACAGTGCTATAACATCAACCAACTCATTTGCTGGCAGAAAAATGGAACCTGCTTTAGTTGAATTAAGAGTTGAATGAAAAAAAGCAAATGGTGTTGAAATTAAGAAAACATGAAAGGTTTATGGTAATGGTATACTTTATGTATATGCTTACACGGAGAACAACATTATCATATATAATAGACGTTGCAATTTCATTCCCTTTTTTTTATATATTTAATTTATGGTTTATCTTTTCCATTTAAAAAACACTAACGCGTCAAATTAAAAAGCCAACTTTAAAGGAAATAGGCCAAATGTTCAAGCATGTCGAAAGTTGCCCAAAGTATTTATGATGTATCAAACCTCTGAAGCATTTCGTTTAAAAGTTTGATTATTAAGTATAGTATCTGTAACCATATTTCACACAACAATTGTCTATAAAAAAAATTCTGAGTTTTTTGATAAAGAGTGTCTCGGGTCAAATCAAACTAACATGACCCATTTCACTGCATCAAATAATTACATGTTTCACCCAACCCACTCATTTTGCCACCTCTAACATTCGAGTTATTTCTCCCAACAATGAGGAGGGGGTAGTGCTAAGTTACCACGACTAAAGCAAGTGTATTAAGGTTAGGAGACAACATTGTCTTAACGCCTTCTGCTGCCAAAACTGCCTCATAGGTCCTATTTCAAGGGAAAGTGGCAGAAGTTATGGAATCAAAATAGTTGAGATATTTTGTTTTCAATAGGGCGTTCCTTGCCAAAACCGATATTGGGACCAGTCAATCCTACGGATCAGTGACATGATTCATACTATAAGAATTCAATGCGTTTACTTGTTGACCTTATGCGTCCACTCCACGTTGTTAGCTGTTGCCATCTTCTTTTTCATTTTGAAATGTATACTTTTATACTATGACCTTTAAACATATTGAATTGAGACGTTGGCCTCCTTAGAATGATTAAACATTAAATGTTGAACCAAAAATCAGAAGCATTTATTAAGTTTAAGAACTTCAAAGTCATGGTTGAAAATGAAGCTGAAAGTAGTATTAAATGTTTGGGGACGGATAGAGGTGGGGAGTTTACCTCAATTCCCAAATGAGTACACTCAATTTTGTGACAAGCATGGAATTTATCGACAACTCACAGCAGTTTACACCTCGAAACAGAATGGGGTGGTTGAATGCAAATACAGAACAATCATGAATATGGTTCGTTCTATGCTAGTTAAAAAACATGCCCCTAAAGAGTTCTGGTCAGAAGCAGCAAAATGGTCAATACATGTTTTTAATAGATGTCCAACTTCAGCACTGTTTTGAAAGACAACAAGAAAGGTTTGTGACTTTGTGGTCATAGTATAACTTTTGCATGACCATCCATATGCTTCAAATGAACCCATCAAGCATGTTTACCATTCACTATTTTTCTGGCTGCAAGAGTGAACTTATACGTCAACTTTGCGTTGTTGGCTGTCGCTATCTTTTTCTTTCGTTTAGAAGTTTTTTGTTTGTATACTTTGACATTTAAACTTATCTTATTTAGAGGTATTCATGCTATTTTTGGACAACCTATCTTTGATTTTGAGTAAATCAACATGATTGAATAGTTTAGTGATCTCTTTAATGTTTTCGTAGTCCAGATGTCTAGTTGACACTTTTGAAATAGTCTTGTTGGCCTTCATAGAAAGATAAAAATTTACAAAACAAGTGTAGAATCCTGCTCACATCGTAGTTAATCAATTAAACCAAAACAACTTGGCGCGCTAGATATGGTGGCAACGTCAAACTCTAAACACTCGATCAGGTTAACGTTGATCAATAACCCCAATATCTAGCATAGATGAATATAGCAACATGTAATTTTTGTATTACTCGTTTTATTGGAGCTCCTCCTTGCAGCACAACACTTATTTTCGTATGCTGTATTATGTTCCTTGATCAATGAAAAGCTTCACAAAAAGTTATTAGCTTAGCATTGATCATGTGTTAAATCCGCATGCTTATATACTAAAGCGATGTGTTAATGTGAACAGTCATACTAGAATTCTACTGTTACTTTTAAATTACCTTACCAAGAGGTAGTCAATGGGAGTACATAATGTATAATTGTAAACTACAAATTGATAGAAAATAGAAATACTAATACGGAAAAAAAATATCATTAAATATTAACCGACTTCTAGTATATATTGTTTTTATTCAACTTGCTTTACCGCCTTACTTAGAACGAGGTCGAGTGCAATGACCAGTCAAGTGATCCTGCAACTTTGGTCCCTTGTGTACGTTGTGGGTATCCAATACGATGCATAATATATAAATTCTATCATATAGTAGTTTCCTTGGATATGTTCCAAGCAACCATACTTATCTTATGGAATATGTCACTTGTCTTATTAGTAGGACGTCTTGTTTACTCACAAAAGGTATCGGCTTCAAAACATTCTTAGGTAAACATCTTGGGTTGACCTAGGAAATAGTTAGAAACAATCACGGGGATACCCTAGTTAGACTGCATACATCTGAGTCAAAAAGACTTGTCATCCCCAAATAATCTAAGCAGAAAAACCTTATTCGTTTATCCATTTTTGGTTTAATACAAATAAATTAATTTTTTTAAAATCACAATTAAACATGGGTTTAGGTGAAAAAACCAATAAACAAACACGAATCATGTTTATTAGTGTTGTAATAATGATTTCTCTATGAATCAAATAGCCAAAAAAATCATACGCAAATATCTAATTACAAAAGGCAAAGGCATGAAACAAAGGCAAAACAATTGAAGGGTTTAAAAGTTTTTTTGTTCATGTTTATAACAAACACACAATAACTAATGTTGGCCGATAAACCATCCGCTTATTTAGATTTCCAACCGGTTTAAAACTCTCAATAAGAAAGCTAAATATTATGAACTAAAAAAAAAGGCTACTTCTAAAACATGTCATATATTCATAATCTCGTATAACTATTTCTTAATATTAGGGCACCTATAATGTATGCCGTATGCGTTATAATTTGCATCATTTTGATGCAAAAAGAGCTTTTATTATGTGATTTTTATGATGCAACTTTGATTTAATATGAGTTGTAAATTACGTAACATGAGTTTAAGTTTTTGACATGTTGTAGCTAAATGGTTAGGTTTGAACGAAAATATATAAACCCGTCAACATAGTAACTTATAACTCGTCAACCTGAACACGGTATCGTTGTAATCTTTAACTAATAGTGGTAGTTAACGTTGAGGCTTAAAAACTAAAAGGGCTTATCCGTTGGCTCATTATGGAAAGAGGATGAATTAGATTTGGCTTCTGTTTTGCAGTGAGTCCAACAGCTGGCTCAATATCATTCACCACCAATCTTTTTAGTGTTTAGCTCACCCCACCCACCCACCATGCCACTATGGTCTATGTTTTTGTTTTCTTTTAGACAACATTATTTAATGGAGATAACGGTAGGCAGTCGATCTCATTTCTGAACATGGTGGACCAAGCTAAACGTATTTCCAAAGAAATTGACTTCATTGACTGATACATACCAATAGTCCATTGCACGATAATTGACTACCAGTCACACGTATCTTATCGCTCATTCTGCTGTGGATCAACATACGGGTTTGGTTCATAGCTAGCGCCCACTTTCTAGACGGCTTGCTTATTAATATATCAAATATCGTAGTAACTAGAGATTAAAAGGCCTTGGTTAACGGTATGTAATGTATATACTATAAATGTATTCATGCGATGCATCGTGGTTGATGAGTTCACAATTTTTCTTAAGTATCAATCTAAATCGAACTTGAAAACAAAAATTCGTAAACTTCAATTAGTACATGCCGGCATGCCGCAAAGAGTGACGATGGCCGACGACCAGTTTCGTCGATAGCCAGCTTTGGATTGTCTAACATACGGGTATATCAGTATATGAAAATTGTTATTGGAATTTTTAAATATAGAAATGATTACCTAATGTATTTATATTTATCAGTAAGAGCGTGATAATAAATTTGTTAGATCTTAAAATTTTATAAATAAATTCGATGTAAAGTAATCATATTAGGATAAAATTCATGATATTAAAATTTTAAATTTTAAGAATAAAGTCATCATCTTTATATATTAGTGGAGATACTCGTCAATTAATAGATTTTTGAGTTTTAGACGTGCAATGAACAAGTTACAAAATATTTGTAGATTCGTAAACAACTAGAAGTATGTCCGCACGATGCGACGGGAAAATTAAAAAATATAAACAGTGGTTAAAGAGAACATGTGTACAACCAAATCTCTTTTTACGTATTTTACTACTCGTATTAGTTGGTTCAAGATTAATGTAATTATTCGGTCCCTCTGGCGTAGATATGTAGTTTAGATTATAAAAGTTAGGATCTCACGAAATAACAATAGTAAATTTGGGTGATTGTACAACATAGTAGGATATGTAACTTACACTTCGATATAGTAAAAACAACAATAGTGCGTCATCTTTGTCGTTCTTTCATACAAATTCGACTCAAGTAGCCATAACATACAACCAATTATGAGGTATCGATAGGTCCAAAAAGTCTTGTGTTGAATTTTCAGCATCCATTAGATACAAATGTTGTTTATGTGAAAACTACTACTAAAGTGCATTACAAACAAAAAGAAAAATCTAGTCATGTGAGTTATATAAAATGTAAGATTATGCTGTTAAGTTTGCAATTTGGCTAACCGTATGGCTAAATGTAAACGTTGAAAGTTAATCTTTTTTAACCGAATTTAAATATATAGATGTTACAAGCTGAAAGTTGACCTCCTTTGACCGAATTGAATATACTGTTTAGCTTTTTTGATGTCATAATTAGTCATAACTCATGAAGTTTTTATTAATATTTTTGGGCCATGATATTTTAATGTACAAATTGTCTATGGGTCATGAAAATTAGTATAATTGTTTTATACAACCAAGATTTTGGCCATGACATTTATATAAATGTTTTATATAAATAGTTTTATAGATTTATTAATTAAAGTTATAAAAGCTTAATGATTATAATTATATAGGTTATAAAAGTGGTTCTAAATTTCTAATTATATAGATTACAAAAGTGTAATTTAATAAAGTTTTATTAACTATAAAGATGTTACAAAATTTGTATTAAATAATTATGTAGGTTATGGCTTTAATTAATTGTACAACATGCATAAAGAAATTTGTATTCATGTAATCGTTTTTTTTTGGGGTGGTCTTTTGGTAGGTTGTTTTTTGTTTCGGTTGGGTCTTTGGGACCTGGTTGGGATCGTATCAAAAACACCCAAGAGTGAAAATCGGTGGCGTGGCCTCTTTGGGTGGGGTTTTTTCTCCCGTCATGCCGTAAGTGGCGTGAGTTTTTTCATCCCTTTTACGGTCATCGCAGTTAAAGTTCCCGTGTACAAGTCTAGAGATTAAAGTAATTATGTTGTTTTTTCTAGACTTTTTCTTTGTATTTTGTACCTTGATCCTTCTAGCGCCTTGCTAGTTTGGATTTTTAATATATCATATTGCCTTTCTAAAAAAGAAAGGATATATTAGAAGAAAAAAAAATGTTTTTAAATATATGTTTATCAATTAAAACGGATAAATCGATATTTTTGTTATTTGTTAATAATACGTAATTGTATGGATAAACAGTTGTATTTTATTGATAGAAAATTCAAGCGATTATGTTTTCATGTATTAGTATGTCGTGTCATTACCACAATCCAGATTAAATAGATATGTAATAATTTGATCGACATAACTTATTGAAAACAAATTTGTGGTGGCGTTTTCTTTGTTCAAAGATCTTATATTTTCTACAGTGGTTTTTTTTCCCCCCTTCTAAATCTTTTGATTTAATCATAAGCTTTTGATTTATAATAACTATTAACTTGTGTGCAAATCTCAATCGAGAACAAAAGCTCTAAATGGCACATCGAAGCGTGGCCTAGTCTTTCTGGTAACATTAACTATGATAAATAATTCATTGGTAAATTTTCAAAAAAAACAATTCATTGGTAATAGTGGCCCAACCAATTATGACATAAAGGCCCCTCTAGAAGCTCTGACGCTTTGGATTGATTCTAAAAAACGAAAATTAACTTTCTTCTAATGCGCAGATCAAAGTGGAAATGTAATATTTTGCATCACGTTAATAATGTTGCTACCAAAGTCTTTTGGCTTATTTATTTATGGATGTCAATTATTGAGGGATTTTGGCTTATTGGGAGAAAATTGTTATTGATTGGATATAGTCGTATGTAAAACTGGGATTATTTCCCCATGACAGTGGCTCAAGGGACCCAAAATAAAATTATTGACATTTTATAACTTAATCCATCAATAAATCAATCCATTTGAAATCCAGATGAAGAGAGTTGGAATCCACATCACCGGTGCATCAGTTTGATCCCTTCAATAAAACAACGAGTTTGCGATGAGCTGGGAGTCCCGTGTTTGGATTTTTTTTACAACCATTTCTTCTCATATTTTTTCTTACTTTTCTGAGATGGGTAATCGATGGACAACTGACTGATTTTTTTTCTTGATTTACGATATTCCGGTAAACTTATATTTAACCGGTTGATCCGTTTTTTCTTGAACTATGGTATTCCGGCAACCGATTGATCCTTTTTTTTTATGCATTATTCCGGCAATCGATGGGCAACCGATTGATCGGTTTTTTCTTGACCCACTTCTAATCGGTTGGTTGATCCATTTCTGGCTGGAATATGTTCGGTTTTTGTTTCGGCATGATAAAAGCAGCGATGATAGGTTGTTTCTGATCATGATGATAGATCCAAATTCGAAATGAAACAAGTTTTTAGAGATAGATTTGTATTTTGACGGGGCATAATCAAAGAATGGTAAAGTTCAAGCACATTGCAACATTTGATAAATTGCAACCATGACGGATTATCCTTAACTTGTTCCCAAACATATCTAAGCCTAACTTTTTCTTATTATTATGGTTAATGTTTTTATTTTTATAAATATATGTTTTATATATTATTGTGTTCAGTTAATTTATAATAATAAAAAATGAAGTGATGAGGAAATGAACCAATTCATCAATAGATGGAGTGGTAATTGTTACCAATGCAATTTAGGCCCACATGTGAAGTTGAGAGATGCAGGTTCAATTTTTAGGGATGCCCAAATCATGTGGGTATTAAGTGAATGTATTTTACCAGCATCATAACCCTTACGAGGTGGGATGATGGGAATCCAATGTGGTTCCGGGACAGGGTACCCTCTTTTACCCTTTTTGATGAGCAAATGATGAGGCCCCATTAACAGAGATGTACAAGTTGTGTGTTGGTAGAGATGTACTGATATGTCATTAACTGATGAGGGAAGTGATGAGTTTAATGATGCAATCTATTAGGAGTGATTTAAGTATACTAAAAAACGGATCAAAGCTCAATACCTAGCTGGTTGTTCAAAAATAAATATCACATGTAAATATAAACCACCATCAAGGTAGTGTCAGATTATTGATGTTTTTATAGAAGGTTTTAGGTTAAAATCTCTTTAAACAAGCATCTTAACTGAGAGAAAGAATTCGAAAATAATCACAGAAATATCCTAATTAAGGGAGTGTTTGGAATTGCGTTTTGGAGTGATTATTTGATTATTACGTTTGTAAATCACAAATAATCAGAAAAAAAATGTTTGGCTAAAAAAGTGATTATCTGCGTTTTTACAGAGAAAAAAATACAGGTTTGAAAAAGCAGGTACAAACATGCTGATGTTTTGAAAAACGCAAAATCCATTTTGAAAACACAACACCAAACACCCCTTAAGTCATGTATATGTATCTTAGGGTATGTTTGGCAAAAAAAAGCTTGGAGCTGGGGCTGTGGTTAGGGACTGGGGCTGGGGCTGGAGCTTGGTGTTGGGGCTAGGGACTGGGGCTTTTTTTTCAACTCTCCCCACCCAAACTTTTATTTTAAAGACCTTTTGGGGCTGTGACTTCTTTTCACAATCCCACATCCAAACAATGTTTTTTTTTTAAAAGGGCTTGTTTTTAAAAACTCAGGGCTTTAAGCTCTAAAAACCCCTTAAAAGCTCCTTGCCAAACAGACACTTAGTTAAAGATTTTGTCTCTCCAAATAAGCTAAACGGGAAACATCTTAATATATACTAAAACAAGATATTGAAGAAGGTTTTGGAGCTATCAGAGTCACTTCTTTTCCCGCCTCTCTCTCCTCTTTAATTACATTTCCTATTTGCCTATTTTCTCATTAATATATTATATTCTATACTCTATTATATTTTATATCTTATTATCTATTATATCTTTAATTTAATAATAACTTCTTAAAAAATTTACAGCTTAATATTATATAATTTTTATTTTTTGTCATAAATAATTTTGCTATAAAATATTTTATAATTTGTTATAATAACACCACATATTAAAACGAAAGTTATAAGCTACATGTTTTGAAAACAACCGTACATCGGACGGGGCTTAAGACTAGTATTCCAATATATTTGAATATATATGATGGCTGCTCACCTATTCAAAGAGGGTCAAAAGTGTTACATCTTAAAAGCAAAACTTCTATAAAAAAATATTTATTACTCCACTATCAATCAAACGATATGATATAATATAGTAGAAAACCTTTTAAACCAATCTCAACATATCACCGGTCGACCTGATTTTAACAACTTTGATTTTGTAGCTCGGCTATTTCGGGCTTCCATGCCCATGCATATCAGCATATGGGTTGCTTAAATCATAGTTAATTGGCAAAATTTGAGTTTTAACCTTTGTCTTTTTTTTTTCCCACCAATCATCTTTGGGGTATCATTTTAAATTACCATTCATCCTTGATACTAACCACATTTAGTTTGGATCTGTTAAATCCCATGAGGGTATTTTGATGCTTTTACTTCTAAAACACTCGTCCTCTCTTTTTACAGATCTAAACTTATGAACATCATCATTATCAGCTCTTTATTTCTAGATTTTTCATCTTATCACAAAAAAAAACTTTTATAACAACACTCAAAAATTAAATATAAAAACCCAATATTTGATATACATATATCAACTATTCCCATCTTCTATATCTATCAAATTACCATCTCTATTCAAATGACCATTTGATTATACACCCAAGATTTGGAAAAAAAAAAAAGAAAAAGTGTTGGCCTTTTAAGCTTGGTTGGATCTCTTTCTTTTTTAACTTTCTTCAAAGATGGTTCCTTTGCACTTACTGTCTTTTTTCTACATACATACATACACACATCTATATTAAATTTTGGGGAATTTTTTAGGGGTGAGATTTGTGAAATTAGAAATGAATATAAATATAGATATATTATATGTATTATTAATTAAAAAAATTATGATCACAAATAGTCCATGTGGTTAGTGAAAGGACTAGAATGTCCTCATATGCAACCGACATGAGGGGCTTGGCGGAGCAAAACTATGGTGGCTAGTGTCAGGCACTATTGGTGATAGAAAATGATACCACATGGATGGTTGGTGAGAAAAAAAGACAAGGATTAAAACTCAAATTCTTTTCAACCACAGGGACGCTTGGTAACAATAATTGTAACTTTTTTTTCGTAACATTTGTAACTATATAAGATAGAAGCGTTTATATATATATAGTGAAAAGTTATTTTAGGAACCCCTAAAAGGTTAGGAACCTTTAGGAACCCTTTTTTTTAACATA
>JAOXNX010000001.1:18878543-18890500 GCA_028566075.1 Solidago caesia | reverse complement strand
AAAAAAAATTCCACTACCGGGTAAAAGTTCAGGGGTAGCGACCGTTACCCCTCGGGTATACATGGCTCCGCCCATGACCGTCGAGGTATTGGGGCTCAAAATCCGCGGAAGACGGTACTGAGCAGTTTCTTTTTTTATTGATAACTAATAAAATAAAAAGTAATAGCATTCTTGTAGGGATCAGTTTGTCATTACTTAAAATAAGGTGTAACTTATTTGTATTCTCCAGAACACATGATTCCATCATTGGAAACTTCCTAATAATTGAAAGAATATTATTAGTAATCAAATATGACATTGACCAGCTCATATATTCTGGGCGGGCGCCAAAAGTAGTTATTAGCCACCTTCATATATCCCCCCCTTCCTTGTTTCACACATTTGCATCAATCATAACTACTTTATTTTTCTCAAGGCAAACTGTATTATCTCTTCTTCGATCATAAATTCATAACACACACACATCAATGGATATCTTTTCATATTTTACCTCAGAAAAGTAAGTAGTTCATCAACTTCCATTTCAATATTTTAGTTTTGTTTGGTTTTTTACGATTAATGATCGTTAAAATTGTGATGAATAGGGTGAGTTTTGATGATGAAGATGAATTTGAAGATGCTGGAGAAGGAACTGCGCTTTCATTGATCGCGGGTGCTTTTGAAGAGTTATCGGATTTGATTAAAAATGGGAACAAAAATGATGCTTCATTCGAGTTGCGTTTGAAGCCTTTTTGTGATGCTTGTTCTTTGGTGTCTGTGTTATTTGGTTCCCTTGGAATTGCTTTCAAGTTTGCTGAGATGGAATACACATCCAAGGTTTGTTTAACTTCTTCCTTGACTTTATGTGTTTATATTTTTAATGAGATTTTAATTAGTCAACTATATTGATACTTTTACAATCTATTGTCATGTGATGCTTTGATAATGATCTAAGACTAAATAAGATGATAGGAATGTCCTAGTTTTGGGTGAAGGGATTCACCCTGGTTAGAATATATAAAAACATGAAAGATCTGACGACATAGCTGAGATGCTAAGTCGACTATTACAATAGGATTCCAGCTAAGTGGAATGTCCTAGTTTAACAGTTCCCATCTATGAAATTATGGTGATTTTTTATGAATCAGAGGTGACAAAAATGGGTGGGGGCGTGGGGAAAGCATGTTGCTAAGGGGTTAAAAGACTTGCAACATGTAATATTGGTATGGGTTTGGTTGAGTTGGGTTGGCCCGAAACACTTTCTGTCTATTAATTTTACCTTTCTTAAATAGTTGTTGAGTCAAATATGATTACAATAGTGATATTGTTTCAATAATAAAATGACTTAGGAGGTTTTATGCATATATCAAATACATTTTGGGGGACATTTAGTTTGTTCCCCTTTAAACTCATTTATCATGATTTGCCTATTTGACTTGTTTGAGATAAAGCATAATCTGAAGCGACCCATTCATAAGTAATTGGCTCGAATTTTCCACCCATATGCATATTGAAATTATTATTAACAATCTTGAATAGATGCTATAAGGTTGTTGGGGTGGCTTAGCAAGATTGTATTTAGGATTTAGGAGGAAATTTCAATGAAAGAAAGTCAGTGGTTTATCAACATAAAGTCGCTCAGATACACCAACACATAGTTGTTTTTGCCAAGGTCCAACGTTATGTATTTGTTGGATATTGATAAGTATATATGTGAACAATGCTGCGATTTATCTTCAAAAGACTTGGAACTCATACTTTTATGAACTTGAATAACAATAAGCCAGAAGGTAATTGACAATCATAAGTTATATACTCCGCATAATATAATTCAATTTTCAAGAACATTGGTCTTTCGTCACTTCAGTTTAAACTCTTATAAGTTACTCTATAATTATATTTATATAGATGCATCGCTTATAATACTCCTTTTTAATTTCAAATCTAGCCAAACGGCAAACTAATATTATTGTTGACATCGTTCAGGTGTGCGATCTTTCTGATGCAGCAAGTATGTATGGCACTTTGAGTAAAGTAATCGATTGTGATGTCAAAACTGACACGGTGAAATCAGCCGAGAGCCTTACTCGTAAGCTTCGCAGAGTTAGGCAGGGTCTAGATCTCATTAGAGAGTTGTTTCAGAACTTTTTGTCAACAGAGTATGTATCGTTCTTTGACAACTTTAAATCTTGTATAAAACCTTGTATTTTACTATTAATGTACCTATATTATGTAATAATGTTATGGTGTTCTCATAATCTTCCAGTGACTACTCACTGAAAGAAGCAGCTTCAACGGCTTATAAACAAGTTTGTGCACCGTATCACACATGGGCTGTTAGGACTGCAGTGTCGGCTGGAATGTGTGCTCTTCCAACTAGAGATCAACTCTTGCTGAACCTAAATGAATCTGGTAAGCACATCTCACATTTTAGTGTTAGCCGTGAAAAACGTTCTATTTACCTATCAAAATTGACATATATTTGAGTATTAACAGAGAGTCATAAATCCACTGCATTAATGTTCATTGTTGACAAAATAGAAGTATGCCATGAACCCAAATGATTTTTCTAGTGAAAGGGGAAGTAAGCCATTTTGACTTGAGATTTTCTAAAAATAAAAACCGTGTAATTTTCATGGGATAGAGGAAGTAAAATTCTTGCAAATGCTGAAATTTATTTAGACTATTGCAGTAATAACATGTTACTGTTTCTGATTTCTATATGAAAATCTATTGATCACAGACGAATCAGCGGAGGATGAAATGAGAAGGTATATAAAAGCGTCACTTCCGGTAATCAAGTACATAGATGATCTGTACACCTCGAGAGGAATCACATTGGATTGGTAATATTCCTTCATAAGAGGAACTATGTGCAAATACAATCAACTGTCTGATATATTCTCTACGGAATACCTCTATGTTATATGATACTCTACACATGTGTGCGTTCTTATTCTTTTTGTATATTGGCCATTCTTTATTACAATTAAGTAACATGTATTAGCATTAGCTAGTTCTGATATTTACCATTGGCATTCCTGGTGTAGATTTATGTATGTTTGGTTTTGATAATTTCATTGAAATAATGTATAGTGAAAATCTCTACTCAAACGTACTCGTGGATTTGGTTATTGTTTTTCTTCGAACAAACTGTTTCCTTTTGCATCATATTGACCCGAATCTCATTACAACGTCTTTACTAAGTTGGTTTTACGTTTTTTTTGTACAATTAAAGCATTACATTGTGGTATTGGAACCTTAGCTTAGTAAGTTTATGTATCTAATCCATCATTGTATGGATTCAAACCATTAGATATGTCTATGGAAATTTGACAGAGATCACAAAATCCATTGAAATCAAACTTGAGGCCTTTTGTATGTTTCATGAATCACGAGGATATACGAAACAGGTAGTTATTGAGTCAACCATGAAGATTATATAATGAAATGGAAGTTGTAAGTACCAAAGGTCAAAATGATTTTCTTCAGAATCTTCATGGTTGACTCAATAACTAGTAATCTTCATGGTTGACTCAACCATGAGTCAACCATGATGCTTTGTAAGAATGTGATTTGAATTATCTAGTAGTCTGTTTAAGTTTGTATATTGTAACCAAAGGTCAAAATGATTTTCTTCATAGTGTTGTAAGTTTAGTAGGATCCAGTTTCAACATGGCATATATAGTTGTGAGAGAACCAAATCATTTTGTATTGAACTTATGGGTTTTATTTGAGCAGCCTACTATTACAAAACTGCTCAACATATTAAATGGGCTAAATTTGAAAATCGACTTGATCATTTGTAGGTCAAACATGTTATATCTTTACTCAAAGCACTCAAAAGTCAAAATTGGGCTTTGAGATAGCTTTTTGATACTTTTTTGAGCAGTTTGTAGATTATTTTGGATATTCCTGTAATCTGATAATTGTATCCAAAATTTGAGATATTCAAACTTCAAAGCATCGAATACCGGTTTGAAGACCTTAAATTATGTTGATCGCAAATCCAATCCCACAATGGTAAACGTTGGGTATGGTCTCACAGGTCTACTAGTTTGAGAATATCTTCAATAGGGAAATTAAAGGAGGTTTATACAAAAGGTATGAATCACAAGTCGAATCGTACGAGTCGAGTAAAAAAAAAGTGAAAACGAGGCGACTCGATGGATGACTCGATTTTGCTCCAGACTCGTCCGAGTCGATGCGAGTCACGTTCCGAGTCGATACGAGCCACGAGTCAAGAGTCAAAAATAAATAAACTTTTTTATTTTTTATTTTTTAAACATAATTCTTTTATATGCTTTTAAATTTGATTCTATTTCAAATTTTCAATAGTATTCTTTTATTTTTAATTTACCCGATTAATACGATTCAAGTCACGAGTTAAAAAATCAAGTTTTCGAGTCGAGTCAAAAACAACGAGTCGACAACTATGATTCTAATACCCATGATTATAGAGTAAAAAATGGATGCTTTAATTGGGTGTGCACTGCATAGCAAAATGGATTTTATGGTTCAAAATTATAAAATCCGAATGGGCAATGGGTTAGTATAGTTGAGGCCGCTCCCATCGCCAAATTGTCACCACGTTCTCAACCTCGTTGTCATAACACCAATGTCACGGCATACTCATTATGGCCTCGTTCTCAAATTCTCCCCACAACGCCAATGTTACTGCCTCGTTGTGGGCTCGTTGTGAATTTGAAATTATGTTGAGAACGTACTGCAAAGAGGAGAGAGGGTGGGGTCTTCACGTGTCTTCACAGCTTTTTGAGTGGGGTGGGTTGCAAAGAAACAATAGAAAATAATAAACAATAGAAAGTGGGGTAGATTAGTTTTATTTTATTTTGGTTTTAAATAAAAATAATAAGTATGTGGTGATGATGTGAAAATAAAAAATTGAGAATTTAGTGGTATGATTGATAGGGGGATAAATTATAGGTAAATTTTGGGAGGAGAAATAATGTGACACTGATATGACAGTGAGAATTTGAGAATGTGTGTTATGGATGGGAGAGGCCTGAGTGAAGCAACGAACTTGGATGACATGGCCAAAGTATTAGGCAATGTTTACATCGCCCATGAACTCACCCTCGTCTTCTCCGCCCTCCTTCTCTCCCCCTATATTTCTCCATTCCCCTCCTCCTATATTTCCTCATTTCATTTCTTCCCAAACTCCATACATTCATTCATTCAGTTCCATTCCTTCGATAATCACAATGTCTTCATCACTACTTCAATCTAGGGTTTCCCTCTCCCTTTCTTTCTCTTCATCAGTCTCCCCCCAATTCTCCAAATCTCCATCTTTCATCACATTCTCCCGCCGTTCCAAGCCAATTCATGCCAAAATCAGAGAAATCTTCATGCCTGCACTCAGTTCCACCATGACTGAAGGCAAAATCGTCTCCTGGATCAAGTCGGAAGGCGATCTTCTCTCCAAAGGCGAGTCTGTTGTTGTCGTTGAATCCGATAAAGCCGATATGGATGTCGAAACCTTTTACGATGGTATTTTAGCTGCTATTGTTGTCCCTGATGGTCAATCTGCCCCTGTTGGTGCCCCCATTGGTTTATTAGCTGAAACCGAAGCCGATGTTCAAGAAGCTAAAGCCAGAGCCGCTACTGTCAGTAGTGGCGCCTCGCCCGCTCCAGCTTCTGAGACTCCGGTTTCTGATGTTTCGGCTCCTGTTTCCGCCCCTGCTGTCGCAGTCGCGGCACCACCACCTGCAGCAACAGATGGGCCGAAAAAGATAGTTTCTACCCCGTTTGCGAAGAAACTAGCGAAACAACATAAGGTTGATATAAATAAGGTGGTTGGGACCGGGCCGTTTGGCAGGATTACGCCTGCTGATGTCGAGGCTGCTGCTGGGATTGTGACTGCGAAACCTGTTAGTGTGTCTACGGCTGCATCTGCTCCTGCTGCTGCAGTTAAATCTACAGCACCGGCGCAGACGTTTGCAGAGATACCTGGGGCGAGTGTTGTTCCGTTTACGACAATGCAGGCTGCTGTGTCGAAGAATATGATTGAGAGTTTGTCTGTGCCTACGTTTCGTGTTGGTTACCCGATTATTACTGACGCCCTTGATGCTTTATATGCTAAGGTGAAAATAGAACTATTTAAGTGATTTTATGCACTAAAAGTAGTGTTCAAAATATGGTGCACTTAGGTGGCTTAGAAATAAGTGTGTTTTATCCTTGAATGAAACTAAAACGCACCTAATAGGCCAACGCTTTAAACTGCGTTTTTCAAAAAAACGCAATAAGCTATATGCACTTACAAATGTCTATTCGAGAAACACCTTCTTTTTGTTGATATTTGATCATGTGTATAGTTTGTTGTATAGTATGATGGTCTGATTGAATTGTGTATTCTTTGGTGGATGATGTTTAGGTTAAATCGAAGGGTGTTACTATGACTGCTTTGCTAGCAAAGGCTGCAGCTATGGCCCTTGTTCAGCACCCTGTGGTGAATGCTAGCTGTAAAGATGGTAAAAGCTTTACTTATAATGGCAGCATTAATATTGCGGTGGCTGTGGCAATCAATGGTGGTTTAATCACCCCTGTTCTCCAAGATGCTGATAAGGTGTGTATTGATCTTAAGTGTTCTTCATTTCTAGATAAGGATATCTTTAAGTAAGTTTGTAACTTTTGAACTCTGTAAGTTTGAATCAAAGAGAGATCCCAATACTGTTTTATATGGTGGTTAATATGCGTTCATTGTGTTTTGTTCTAGTTGGATCTTTATTTGTTATCTGAGAAATGGAAGGAGCTTGTGGAGAAAGCACGGTCCAAGCAACTTGCACCCCATGAGTACAACTCGGGTACTTTACCAAATGATATTAGTTTCACTCTGTAATTTGGATTTTGTTTGTTTCTACGAAATGGTATCGAGTTATGTGGTTCTGGTTGTACTGTTGTAGGGACTTTTACTCTGTCCAACTTAGGCATGTTTGGAGTCGATCGCTTTGATGCTATTCTTCCTCCTGGCCAGGCATGTGTTAATATGTAGTGCGATTTTGTAGGATTTCAGCTGTAAAGGTTTTGATATGTTCTTATTAAAGTGTGTGCTTTTTTAGGGGGCTATTATGGCTGTTGGAGCTTCTAAGCCTACTCCTGTTGCTGATAAAGACGGATATTTCAGTGTGAAAAATCAAATGACGGTGAGTTTTCATATCTAAAGTCATATTACATACCAATATGGCATTTATTATGACGACCTCTAGAAGAAGAGAAGATCAAATAGAAATACTTTGACTAATTTGTGTATGTCTGGTCCGGTTATGATCTTAGTATTAACCATATTTTTGTACAGCATTTTATTTTAAACTTATCGTGTCACCATATTTACTTGGTCAGTGAACTTCAAGTTTTGAAAGTAACCCTCTACATTTGATCATGTATGGCCATAGCGAAGTGAAGATTTAGGTTAAATGAATCTGACTAGTTGAAGATTTAAGCATTAATGATGTAGCATTAACAAGTACGAATGAATATGCAGTCACCTCATTATGCCAAAAAAAGTTGCAATATGTGCTTAAACATGACCAAAGAATGTGGTTTTGCTCAGCTATTATATCCTCTATCCTCCTCAAACAAAAGCTCCATCTTTCTTAAATCTTCACTCTTTTAATTAGCTAATAACCCCAAATCAGTCTCCTGAGTCAAGTGGAAGTTAATGTTGGCCCAGGCTTACTTCTTGACTTCTTGTAAGGCTGTAACGTGGCCTTTATTGATATTTGGAGCTATTACGTAGGATGAAACTGGATTGTGTGGAGAAGAAGGCATTTGGGAAAGTCTGGGTTGTATATTATCTGACCCCCTGATCATTTACATGCAGTTTAGTGTTGCTAAATACCTAGTTCATTTGTGTGTGCTCACAAATATAAAGAGACCTTAAATTGGGCTTAAGGTCTTAAAGAATCACGAGGTTTATGTTAGATAAATACCAGGAATTTACAGAAAATTAAGATGCAAAGTGAGGTGTTGATGGGAAACTGATCCATAGGGCCTGGGGGGGTTTTAGTAACTGCATTTTGAAATTGATTTATGTGATATCAAATCAAAATCAGAGAATCGACTGTAATAGAAGGGCTTGTAAGAGATAGTGTTTGGAAGTTCTTTTGCTGTTTAAAGTTGTAAACTTTAATAACTAATTTATAAGATGTTTGAGTCTCTGGTAAATTCTGACAAATTAAGAAACCAAAAATTCCAAAAATTAATTTATCAAAAAGAGCAATATTTGTGAAGAGGGATAGACATTTTCTTAAATAGGAGTGAAACTCTCCAAATTAGGTAAATTTTCTTCCACCCTCGTAATCAGTTTTGTTGTAGACTTATATCTTTCTTTACCTAAACATAATTTGTTTATCTAAACATAAGAAGCTGATCGTTATGACTTCAATTTGCAATAACCAGTCTCAAATCGCAAATCCAAACATCCCCTGATATCAGGTTCTAGCTAGAATGGAGTTATGGATAACATCATAATGCTTAAAATTCCTAATTTTTTCGCTCATTTCTACATCAACCCCCTTGTGAAAACTGTTTTCAGGTAAATGTTACTGCTGATCACCGAATTGTATATGGAGCAGACTTGGCTGCCTTCCTTAAAACCTTTGCAAAGATCGTTCAAGAACCTGACAGCTTGACAATGTAAAATGTTCCAACTTGTCCATTACAATTATACGATATATCATCTTGGTCAATGGTTGGTGCGGCTAAGAAGCTTGGTTTGCGGCAGTAGCACTTTTTGGTTTCTAGCATGTACAATATACCATGTTGGACTTCCATTCTTATTTCTTATTTTTCATTTTGCGGATATTTTTAGGTAATTTTTGAACAGGATCAATAAAGACTTTCAAGAAAAGAAAAAAAATTGCTGTATGACATTATGTCCGAGTGATTAAGAGCTTTCTTGTTATTTGTTTTTCTCCTTTCTGGTATTTTTGCCTCCTAGTTTATTTTTCTGCTCTACTTTTGTGTTGCTAGAAACAATGTGATTCTGCATGCATATGATAGTTTTGGTTGAAATTTATGCAGCCACTAGTTAATCTTATTTCAGTTTGTTTGATATTTGAAGTTTATTACATGGAAATTAGAGACATGCTTTAACTTTTCATTTGTTATATTGTCTTCTGAATCTAACGATTACGACAATAACGACATGCTTTCTGAAGATGCCAAACCAATGTGTACTTATATCATATAACATATGTATCAGGAAAGTTGTTGTGTTACTTGTGTAGGGTGTAACTATTTTATTTTATTTTTCTTTCCAAAAAGACTAGTATCTCATAAAACACATAAGTTTATTTAATTCAAAAGGTCACGTTTTTATAAAAGGGATAATTAATTATTTAGGGATTTTATAGAACATAATGACTTTTAAAAAACAAAAAAATATATATTAATAAACAGTTATGATACAAACTAGGGTTTGTTTATAATAGAACAAATCCAGATAAATTGTTACGACGACTTACTTATGTAAGTATGAAACGATTAGTATGATTGTAGTCAATATTATTTAAATAAAGCAAATCAAGTGATTTACAAAGCTAATATTAAAAATACATAATTCCTTGAATGCTTAATTTGATTGTTTATTTGTTTTAACTAGATTAAATCCTTACGATATACGGTTCAGAAAATAATTATTGTAATAAAAGTTAGTTAAGAAAAAAAATAAATGACTAATAATAATATATCTTATATATAAAATAAAAATTCTATATAAAAACATAAGACTATTTTTGATTAATACCTGAACAAATCAATAACCATGCTTTTCTGTGGTTCACATAGTCCCTTGGACCATGTTCCATATCCAACATGTGATTTATAGAACCCTTTAATCCATGGGCAATAAAGTGTTATCGGGTTTTTTTTACCAACCCAGGCATATTCAATACCTATTATAAGTAACTAGATTTAAAACCCGTGTCCCGACACGGACGGGTATATGAAATTTAGATATTAATTCGGGAAAGAAGGCAAGCTATGTTACTTATGTCGGGAAAGAATGCAGCCAATTCATGGCCTGGAAAAGAACATATTCCACAAATTCGGGAACCAGCAATGATTTTTGACCGTTTGACACAGCTAACATGTCACAGCAATCATGACCACATCTATGAGGGACTAACTGTTCACCTTCAAGTAACTTGCAAATTTACATAGTTAGTTTTGTTAAATAACGAATGACTATAAATACCATTTATCAAATAAGATTAACGTTTAAAGAATATTCAACGGAAAGTTTTTAAGTACGAAAATTAACCTATATTCAAAAGATTTAACTATCTGAAATGTATCCAGTCACACATTTTTTTCACGTTTATTTGAAAGGGGATTTAAAGGAGTACTAAAAAAATGTCAGGACTAATTAAAAAGTCATTCATATTTAGTAAGAATTACTTAAAAATCTCTTTTTTACATCTATAGTAATTAGTAAACGAAAACACAATTGTTGGTTACTATTTAGCGATTGACACGTAATCTTTGGATTGATACGTAAGCTTTGTTGATGACTGCCTCTAGTTTCCTTTCATCAATAAGCTTTGTTGATTACACCACATCATCTCATTTTGAATCTTTTCTGGCCTTTTCATCTTTAACCCATCTCAAAAAAGTTATATTTCACTGTTAAATTACGGTTAAGAGGTAGTAAAGGTTAAGAGATAGTAAAAGAGAGTCTTACTCTGTTACACCTTGTCTAATCTTTCTTAGAGTGATGGCATCGCACGCCTTAAACTCGAAAGATTGCCGCGGCACCGCATGTGAACACCGCCGCCGTGCGGTGTCACTGCGGTGTGGGGTGAGAACGCGGTAAAGAACCATGCGAATGCAAGGAGCGGCAAAATGTTGCCATTAGCTATTTCAAGTTGTTGCCAACGGCTAGTGAGTTTTCTTTTTTACTTCTTAACATATACAAACTATATATACACCAAATCTGAAAATATACAAACACATTACCAAACATCACACAACTTCAAACACAATTATAAAAAATGGATCATCGACCAACCAAACGAGCCGCAAAATCAAAACGCGACCATCCTCGCCCTGTAGTTCAATCGCAACCCGTTTACCGGCCCCAAATGTACGATCCATCTTATCAACCTCAACCCGTTTTTCACCCGTAAATGTATGACATGGACCCGTTTTGGATGCCGCGTGATCCTCGACCGGGTGATCCTTGATCCACATGAGAGTATCCCCGTCCTGACATTTAAACAATTTATCATCAACAAGAAACGCGAGATATGCTAGAAATGGGGTTGGCAGTGTAGTTTGTAGGATTTTTATGTTTTTTAAGTTTTTAGTATTATTATGTAATGTTTTTTAAGTTTTTTGAATTATTATGTAATGTTTAAGTTTTAATATAATTTTAAGTTTAAATAAAAATGAAAATTGTAGTGAGTGGTGGGTAAGAGATGGGTTGTCAATGAAATAATGGAATATGGTATGAGTAAGGGATAGCTAACTTGGCATAAGGGGATTGATTGAGAGTGAGTGGCGAAAAAATTATAAAAGTTGCATTGCCAAAAATCGATCCTTTCTTCAATCGTATAAAACTTTCGAAGCTTCTCAGTTTTATTTCCACGAGTAGCAGCTCCATTCTTTTATAATCAAACCCATATAACTTTTGATTTCTGTTTTTTCCTCACAAAGTACGGTTTCCATTTTTAAACACCAATAGTTCCTACGATAACACAACAATTAGAGGTGTGAAATGGGTAAAATTTAAAACACCATTTACATGTGAGCGAGTCGATGCAGGTCATGTTGCATCTCTAAGTGGTCAAATGAATAAAATTTAAAAGTTAATATAAAAGGAAAGGGCCAAAAGGTCACACAGGCTCTTTCTATTTACCCATACAAAAGTTATAAAGGGAATTGGTTTTATTTCCCTAGTTAGGATATATTGTTTCCTAGTTTATCTGTTTCCATGTTTATCTCCTTGACTTTAGCTTCAA
>JAOXNX010000001.1:18852875-18870051 GCA_028566075.1 Solidago caesia | reverse complement strand
CTAGCCCCGGTACCACAATTGGATACCCATCGACCCACCCCGTATGAGCCTTATGATGCCGGTAAAATACCTCCATCATAATCCTCACATGATCTGGGCACCCCGAAGGATCGAACCCGCATCTTTAGAACTTCACATGTGGGTCTAGGATTCATTGGTAACGGGTACCTTAAAGGAATTGTTTTTTATGCCAAGCGGGGATCGAACTTGGGACCTTAAGGTCACCAAGTGCTTCCCTTACCACTAGACCAATTCCTTGTTGTTATTATTGTAAATATTGTATTTGTAAATTGAAATAATTTGTGAATTGTAAATATATTATCGTATTCAAATGCATTATTATTATTTTATTATTTTATATATATTGTTATTGTAAATATTCACACCAAAAGTTAAAATGGTAATTTTTGTCATTCAGGCTATCCATTCAGAATAGACATCAAACAAACTATTTTCATTCAGAACGACATTCATTCAGAATTTATGAACCATTCAGATTTTAGAATCATTCAGCACTAAATGACTCTGTGTTATAAAACACACCCTTAATTTTATACTTTTATTTAAGTAAAAATAAAGTAAAAAAGAAAAATCATTTCCGATGTAATAAGAAAAAAAAGAAAAACAAAACACTAATAATGGCCTAATCGGTAAAGAATATGGAGTCGGACCCAATAAAGAAAGCCCACAAAACATAACCCAACGAAACGCGGGCCTTGTAAAAGAAAAAACCCTAGCTATAAATAAACCCAAAAACCACAAAATATTTATAATAAGCGCAGCTTCTTTTTACATTCAACCCTAGTAGCAGCAGCAGAACTCCTCCTCTTTACAGATCAGACTTGATGGTAACTTTTTAGTCCCATTAACCCTTTTTTTTTTATCTTATTATTATTATTATTATTATTATTATTATTATTATTATTATAAAGACATGGAACTGATTTGAATGGAATTCATGTTCAGGCTCCAAAGAAGGAAAAGGCTCCCCCACCGTCATCTAAGCCCGCCAAGTCCGGTGGTGGAAAACAGAAAAAGAAGGTCATTTTTTACGTTTTATTTTATTTTAATCTCATGTTTTTTTGTTTTTATATATCTGTTATATTTAGCTTATTTATGCATTTTCATAGTTTTAATGTTAATTTATAGGAAATTAGTAGTATTAAATCCATGTAAGTATAAATTTATATATCTTACAGATCAATTTATTGTATAAAATGGTGGTTTAGTTGGTTGTTTTAGGAGGGGGGACGGGCTTAATTTCTTAGCTTATTGCTTAAGCTAATAAGATGTCTTAGTAGAGCTTATTTTTGAAACATTCTTATAGGCTTATAGCCAAGCGCTTTTAATGCAACATCAGTAAGCATCAAAAATACCCCCCACCTAATTACCCTCTAATATTTTTGTTTATGTTAGTTTTTATTTGGTTTTAATTCATTAGTTGGCTAGCTATGCATTATGGTACAAAAGTTGGCTTATTATTTTTGTTAGGCAAGGCAGGAACCTTTTTTTTAGCGATACTCGATAATTATGAGTTCTACAATGTTTTGGAGTTGTTAAAAAGTATATGGCTAGAACTTAGGAGTAGCAACTTATGGTCGGTTGGTACTTTATGTTGGATTGTATTTGGATACGCTGTCAAATAACAATTGTTATCCCCTGTAATTTGAATGACAGACTGTTATAATAATAATTTAGCAATAGCTTAAGACTGTTCTTGTATTGGTTTTACAGAAGTGGAGCAAGGGAAAGCAAAAGGAGAAGGTGAACAACATGGTTCTCTTTGACAAGGCCACATATGACAAGCTTCTTACCGAAGCACCAAAGTTCAAGCTCATCACTCCTTCAATCTTATCCGACAGACTAAGGGTACCCTTCGCTTTTGCTCTCAAAAATTTTCTTATTTGCTGTGGATTATGAAAGTGATGTTTATTATTTCCCCACATTTTTATAAAAACTAAGATGTGTACAAAAGAAATTAAATAAGTTGCTTTTCTATGTAAATTGTCACATGCTCATATCACATAATTGCTAATATTAACGATAAGAATCAAAGATTCACTGTTGTAAAAATCGGCCTTATCGGCCGATAAATCAGTGATAAATCGCTTATTGGACCTTGACTGCAATGAAAAGTTTGTTATCGGCTCAATATCTCGGCCTGGTCAAAATTCGGTCAATATCGGTACTTATCGGTACTTATCGGTCATTTCAGTCCACTAAAAAAGTTGACTTTTTTTTTTTTGCTAAAAGATCAGAGGCGGGAGTTTATAAGTTTTTTAGGGCATAATATTTAGTAACTTCTCTTCTTTAAATGAATACATGTTAATATTATTTTTCTTGTAAGTTTGTGCCTTTAGAAAATGAATGTATGTTGTTAATATTATTTTTTAAATAATTTCCTTCATAATTTATAGTCTCCGATAAATCCCCGATATATCGCCGATACGTCCGATAAATCACCTATCGGGGGTCGACCGATAACATACCGATAACAGATATTTACAACCTTGCAAAGATTATCTAACATTTAAAAGATCGTGTGATAGTATTAGCTTAACGTGCTACTTTGTTTTATTGTAGATTAATGGATCTTTGGCACGAAAGGCAATCAAGGATTTGATGGCAAGAGGTGCGATTAGGATGGTATCTACGCATGCTAGTCAACAAATCTACACCAGGGCCACTAATACTTGAGAGAAATATTAGGGGTACTTGTTTTCTTGAGACAATGTTAAGGCATGATTTTCTTGTTTGCTCCTAGTTTTCTTTATTGTAAGATTGAGTACCTTTTTCCTGCCATGCTTTTGTCATATTAAAAGGCCTTCAATGCTATATTATCAGACTTCATTGTGCTTTTTTGCCTTTCTTTGACTAGAAAATCATGATTAATTTTATTTTTCAATATCTGTTGTGCATTGTTCATTATCTGTATGTTATCATACTCAATATGTTGTTAATGTACGGATGATGACAATGTGTACAGAATTTGATGATTTATTTCTGGTTTTCGTCTTGAATTGTTGTTTTGAAACGGCCAAACCATCTTGCGTGTGGAATGTTTGCCACACGTGCTCAAACAAACCCCCTTGACTGGAGACCCATCTTATTTTAATGTGATAGTGAAATGATACAATAACATACAGCTTGACATGAGTCTTGTAATATTATTTCACGACGACTGGTTGTTAGAATATGTTATGGAATGTATCAAGCTAATTTGCTGCCTCAATACACCAACCGATCTGATTTCTTGACTTTGGAATGGATGCTCAGTACCAACAAAAGATGGTTGGATTTAATCAATGAAGTGGCTTTTCTTCCCTTTCAGCTAATAAACCAGAGTAATATGTAGGTGCTTGCTTACCGGTGGGTAACAAATTTATTATGAGTAGTTTTCTTTGTGCGTTGGCGTGGTGAGACAGGTGCATAAAACATGCAAAGAAGTGACGACTAAACATAAAACATGTTAAGAAGTTACGACTAGACATAAGAATCAATGGTTTTCAGATTAAACCACGATCGATCATCGAAATTTGTGGTTATTAACTTAGATGTTGGTGGGTAAAAGGTTTTGTACAAATTATAGAATGCGTAACCTAGCAACTTTAGGCCTTTTTAAACCTCTACTGTTTTTTAACCTCCAAATTTGCATATCTCAAGGAAAAAAAAAGTTTCCAAAGTTTTCATCTTCAATCATTCTGAACTCCCAGTTTTGTACTGGGTTAATTTTCTATAATCTTTACTACTATATAAAAGAGCAACCTCCCTCTTCTCAAATGATGATTTGAAGTGCCTAAAATGCCTTTCTCCTTTATTAATTAATTTAAACATTTTCACCTAATATACCTATAATACTTTAAATGAAAATAATTTACATCATAGATTCATCAACCCTTAAAATAACTACACTACCCCCTATTACATCAATTACTTTTATATTCACCACCACACCACCGCCATTGCCAGTCGCCACCGCCTTCGCCACCCGTTGCCGCCACCGCCACCCGTCGCCACTACCACACCGTCGTCGCCACCACCATCACCGTCGCATCGCGCGGGCACGTGTCTAGTACTATATAAAATATCAACTCCCCCTTTTCTCAAATTACAACTTTGAACTACCCAAAATACCGCTCTCATTTATTTATTATTTCAAAATCTCCACTTGATATACCTATAATACCCTTAATGAAATTAATTTGCAACATCTATCCCTTGACTCCTAAAATAACTACACTACCCCATTTAGATTATACATTATTATAATGTATTCTCAAGTTATTTAAATTAACTCAATTTATAATAAAATGTTTTAAACCATACGTATTAAATGTTTTTTGTTTTTCATTCAATGTATCCTGTAGATAATAATTAATTTGTTCATAATTAATTATATATTGAAAGTGTTGTTTTAACACTGTAGATTATCAACTATATAGTATTTAATGTTTTTTGTACGATAATTTTACCATATATTTATGGAGTCTTAGATATTCAACACATAAAGAATCATCATAAGGATAATGTGATTTTTTTCTCAACATGTAGTGTATCAAAATATCAATGTACGTTACTACGAAAATTTAACATGCAAATAATTATAAAGGTTCATCAGCATATTACGCGAGACAATAATCTAGTATACTTAATACTTAAAAATAAAAATTAAAAAAAGCTTGTGGCCCTGCTTACACAATATGCCTTCAAAGTTGTTGGGGGCAAATTGATAGAGCATTTCCACTGGCACAATACTACAATTTGCTTGCTTTGGCATTTTGACAAACATATTGTGGTTGGAGATAGACCTTATCCAAATATCTAACAATAATTATAAAAGAGCCTCTTAAAATATTTTTTGAAAAAGTAACAACCATTTGATAAAAAACAACTTTGAATTTCAACCTTTGGATTATTTTGCTGACATCATGTTTCTTTTTTAGATTATTAAATGATATTCTAATTCCATTCAATTTAGTTTTATACAAATGACATCCCCGATAATAATAACAATAATAATAATAAATACTCGGTCAACATATTTTACATGAATGGTGAAAATGTATCCAACAGTAGTTTCTTCAATTCTGATCCTAGCCCTAGGGTTTTTTCAATGATATACTTTCAATTGATTTATAATATAAAACATTTAATATACTGTTACCAATAGACGATTTTTTAAGGTGAATAAATTTTAAATTGTCCATTATTACAATGTATCCTCAAGTCATTTAACTCAATTTACAATATAAAGTTTTAGCCTATGTAATATTAAATGTTTTTTTTTGTTTTTTTAAGCCAATGTATCCTTTAGATTTTAATTACTATGTTCACAACTAGTTATATTTCAAATAAACTATACAATTCAAGGATAATTATCTTTATGATATTCATAATAGATGTTTATACCCTTAATGTTAAAAGCAAAATGTTCATCTTTATATATTGAAAGTGTTGTATTAACGGTTTTATCTTCTCAACTTGATCTCATAATACAATGTTTCATTTTTAGTACAAATAAACTATGTAATTTGATTTAATAAAATTTTAAACTTTTTTTTACGAGAATTTGACCATACGCTTATGGAGTTTCCGATACTCAATATACAAAGAACCATCATAACGATAACATAAATTGTTTCTCAACATGTATTGTATTAAAATATAAATGTATGTTATTACGAAAAATTAACATGTAAATAGTTATATAAGTTCATCCGCGAAATACGCGGGACAATAATCTAGTATATAACCAAAACGAACATCCTTGCTTTTGCTTTCTTTCTAGGCTTAATCAGGAAAATCTCATCACAAGATTCAACCCCCCAAAAGCCATCCCGATTTCTTTACCCCAATTAGCCTAACCTAACCATTCATTACATACACAATTCCTATATCTATACATCTAAAATCTATATAAACCTTCCAATTAATCTACTTCAATTTCCCCCCTTTTTTCTACAAACCCTAACCCTAGCTTTTTCCAATGGCCAGCGATAACGAAGACCGCAAGCACCGCCGTTCCTCCTCCGACGAATCCGAAGAACCGTCGAAACGCCGCAAGCACCGCCACCACCACCGTCGCCGCCATCATCGTCATCACGGCCGGAAACACGTCGCCGGTGATGAAGAAGTTTCCGATATGCCGCCTCCTCCTCCGCTGGTTGTTAATTCGCGGCCGGATTATGATATGGAAGAAGGAGAGATTGTTGAAGATGATGCTGAATCTGGTGAAATCAAAACGGTCTGTTCGAATTCCCCCTCACTTTACATATATACACACATATATATAATTATATATATATATATATAAAATATATAAACACATATTTATATATTTAAGAAATTAAACTGATTTAATTTGTAGTTAATCAATATTTAGTTGTTGCTGAATAATTGACTGTGCTTTGATATAAATTTGATTAATTTAAGCCAACAAGATTAATTTTTTTTTTAAAGTTCTCTTTTACGTTTTTTATAATTTTTATGTGTGTGTAATGAAATCATTGGAATGTTTTTGAGGGTTCTTACAAATGTTTTAAGATGGCTGTTTGCAACACACAGAAAATGTGATATGAATCTGATAAGGAGGTATGCACTCCACCATGAACAGTTACATCTATTTTTCCAGGCCAAAGTTTAAAAATTTAGGCGTATCCTGAAGACTACTACTACTGATGATTTTCAACTGATTTGTAAGAACTGGTCACATGTCTCTTGTTCCCTTTTCCTTTTCTTTTTGTATTTTTTTTGAATGTTTTGTATGGTGTTTAGATTTTTTTTTTGGATTGGTACGTGCTGTAGATTTGCGGTTAATGTTTCTTATGTGTGTGTTGTCTGCAGGAAACTGATGGCGATGTGGTGGTGCCTAATAATACTTTGCCTTTGAATGACGGGGACCATGAAAATGATGTGTCCAAGATACATGCAACTGTTGATGAGGAGGAAAACCTATCCGAGGAGCATAATGATAATGGGTATATGAGAGCCGATTCTCGTAAAGGAAGTGGGTATAGAAAGAGTCATTATGATGATGATTATGAAACGAGGGATAGAAAGAAATCTCATACCAATGATAACCATATGAAAGTGCATAAAGAGTCATCAAGCAAAATCTTGAATGAAAGAAGGCGAGAAGATGCTGCTACTACAAGTAGGTCTAGGTCTCATGAACAGAGTAAGGACCGGTCTCGGTCGCGATCTCGGAGCATTTCTCGTGGAGCATCTCGTCTTGAGACACACAAAGAAGATGTTGAGTATTATACAATTAGGAAACATGGCGAGGATGGTGATTTTGAGAGAACTAAGAAGCTCACGAAGGATTATCAACATGGTAGTCGAGATTTAGTGAAGGATAGGGAAAGAGAGCGTAGTTCTAGTCGTAGCCGACACAGCCAACAAGTAGATAGGTATCACAGTCGAGAGCCTAGAGAGAGAATTAGAGAAGGAAGCTGGGAGGCGAGAGATAGAGATAGATATAGAGAGAGGGACTTGAATGAGATTGATAGGGAAAGGACAATAAAAGATAGAGAGAGGGACAGAAGAGAGAGGGAAAGCCGGGATCGAGAGCGGGCAAGGGACATAGATTTGGAGAGAGGGAGTAGTAGAAATAGAAGAAACTATAACTATTATGATGGTCGTGATGGTCGTGATAGGGGCAGTGATTACAAACATCATAGATATGAAGAAACGGATTACAGAGATAGATCTAAGAAATATGATGCACAAGAAGCTGATGGTCTCAAAGCAGATGAAGATACCAAGAAGATTAAAAGGTTTGTTATCCACCTGTATATTTTTTCAACTATTGCTGTTTGTTATAGGTATTTTCTGAAATCAGCTTATTTTCTTTTTAGGGTGGAGGCTGACGAAGAGATATATCAAGAAAGATCTGCCTTGCAAGTTGAAGAAGACGAAGAAGAAGATCTCAACAGAATAAAGGAGGAGAGTAGAAGGCGTAGACAAGCCATCCTTGAAAAGTACAGGGCTAAGTCAAAGCCTCAGTCACAGGATATTGGTAAGTTTTTTTTCTATTTATTTGAGAAAACTCACGACTCATTGAACAGTTGGTTTGTAATGGTTACTTTAACTATCATTTGACGTTAAGTTTATCGCCTGTCAGGGAAAGAAAATGTGAAAGATCCTTTGGAGTCTGTGGGAGCAGCTAAAGTAAATTCAGGCACTCTTGATAATCACGGAGAAGGGTCCGATACTAACACTGGGGACACACCATTTTCTGTTGGGAGATCATCTCCCCAAAATGGTAATTCTGGTGTTGAAAGGACCTTTGGTACTGGCGGGCTGGGAGAGGGTACCCCAAAGGTGTGTTTTTTTTTTACTTTACCATATAGGTATGCCTTCTATATGTACTTATTTATGTCTTGCTTAATTTTACAGAGTGAGAGATCAAATGGAGATGATATTTTTGGAGAATCTCTACCCCGAGTTCGTGTAATGGTAATCTTTGCTGTCTCTCTCCTTCTATGTGTCTATGTTGTGTGTATTCCGAGTACTTTACTAATGAGCTGTTTTTTTTGGTAAAATGCACAGAGCGAGAGATCAAATGACATGTTCTCCGATGATATATTTGGAGAATCGCCAACTGGAGTACGAAAACATGTAAGACACTGGCATAAATTTTTTGACACATACATTTGCCTGGACAAAATCCAATAATATATATTTAAGTCGGCTGATTGAAGTTATTTTTTGAAATTGAGTTTCTTAATAACGTGGACGTAACGTAATCCATTGGTTATGTTTGCAGGGAAAAGGTGATGGCCTGGCCATTCAGAGAAGTGGTCTTCAGGATAACTGGGATGATGCAGAAGGGTACTACAGTAAGTATTCTAATAGATTTGTTTGTCCTTTGTTATAGGGTTTGTGAATTTGTAATTAAATCTACACGGTATTCTCTACTGCAGGTTATCGTTTTGGGGAAATACTTGATGGTCGGTATGAAGTTAAAGCTGCTCATGGTAAAGGTGTTTTTTCAACAGTGGTCCGTGCTAAAGATCTCAAGGCTAGACCTACTGATCCAGAAGAAGTGGCAATAAAAATCATACGCAACAATGATAAAATGTAGGCTTTAAAAAACGGCATCTTTATTTCTAGTTAAAGAATTAGGGCACTGCAAAACGTCTAATCTTTTGTTCTATTTGCTCTGAACAGGTATAAAGCTGGTCTAGAAGAATTGGTGATATTGAAGAAGTTAGTTGGTGCTGATTTAGAGGACAGACGCCATTGTGTTCGGTTTCTTTCCAGTTTCAAGTACCGGAACCATCTTTGTTTAGTTTTTGAATCTCTTCATATGAATCTTCGTGAAGTATTAAAGAAGTTTGGTCGTAATATTGGTCTTAAACTAACTGCTGTAAGGGCCTATGCAAAACAGCTCTTCATTGCTCTAAAACATCTTAGAAACTGTGGTGTCCTTCATACTGACATTAAGCCTGATAACATGCTGGTTAGTATTTTGAATTATTTATCCTTTGTTTCACAGGTTTTGTTCTATGAATGCAATTATTCTAATTCATATGATCATCAGGTAAATGACGCCAAAAACGTTCTAAAGCTTTGTGACTTTGGAAATGCTATGTTTGCTGGGAAGAATGAGATCACGCCGTATCTCGTAAGCCGCTTTTATCGTGCTCCTGAAATAAGTAAGTTTTGTACTAGTTATCATATTGATCAAGTATTTGGGAGCAGTTTATTGACTGGTCAAACATTTTCCTTCGCAGTTTTAGGGTTGACCTATGATCATCCTGTCGATATGTGGTCGGTTGGTTGCTGCTTGTTTGAGCTGTATACGGGGAAAGTCCTATTCCCAGGTGTTACAAACAATGATATGCTCCGCCTTCAGATGGAGCTCAAAGGCCCTTTCCCCAAAAAGATGCTTCGGAAGGTGCTTCTTTTATTCTATTGCACATTCTGTATACTTGTTTTCTGAGAGTGTTATTTACATATACTTTCTTTCGCCACATATTTTGTAGGGAGCATTCACCGAACTTCATTTTGATCAAGACCTTAACTTTGTTGCCATAGAGGAGGACCCTGTTACCAAGAAGGTAGGCACACATATGTCAATTATATTTTTATAGTACTTTGTTAATATGTAAATTGAGTCATTCATTTAACAAAATTTCAGATTGTGAAGAGGCTGGTTAACATCAGGTCAAGAGATATCAGTTCTATTGTAATGAGCTCTCCTGGAGAGGATCCAAAGATGGTAGCCAACTTTAAGGATCTTCTAGAGAAGATATTCATGTTAGATCCTGACAAGAGGTTAACTGTGCAACAGGCTCTAGGTCATCCATTCATCACGGGCAAGTGATAATGATGCCGGCTGACAGAAACAGTGTGTTTTATCAATTATGATATAAATTTCATTTCATTTTCTAATCATTGGGCATTTATCTGTCTTTATCTATGTGATGGCTTAAGAACTTCGGACACAGTTCCTGACATGGCCCAAGTTAGCAGATGACCTCGTGGCGGTTCTTTCCGTGGAATGTGTACTGTTCTATTGTAAGATAACTTGCCACATGGCGTTTACTTTTCTTGTACTCATTCTTGATGTGAACATTAAGGAATGTCTTATTTCAAGGATGTTTCATTTTACTTTGTACATTGAACATCAGCTTCTCCTGCAACTGTCTCTGAATGATGATAGAAATCTGGTTTTTTGTTTGCTTGGGCAAAAAACTTTTCAGTACTTTTATGCTTGTTCTTTTTCACTTTTAATGATGATGTGTTGGTTACTTGCTTCTTCAGTGACCATTTACTATACTAAGGGCACCCCTGTTCCAATTTCTTTGTTTTATGCACCTAAAGATTTCATGAGTCTAATCTTTTCTTTCATTCAGGAATCTACCAGTGCTATGAGGCCACCAAGCAGTGCTTTAGATGTTTAAAGGCACCTTGGAGAAGGTATTTTGGTTTGTCTGTTTGGAGCTTATTGTGATTAGTTACGATTATTCTTAAGAAAAAGTTCAAAGCTTTTGGTTTATCTTTCAAGAGTCATAGTAATTTTTATGTTTGGATTAGCATTTATTAAGTTGTGCACCATTTAGCTTTAAGAATATTTGTACTGGAGTTTGTATTAATGCTTCTGAAGGTGGGAGCGGTGATACATTTCCTGCCTGTAGTTTCTGATAGATGAAATCTGTTTCTTTGGATTGTAGAATATAGGTGCAAGTGTTGAACTATATGTTAAATAAATGGCTTCATGCCTTTTTTTTTGATATATTTTGTGTGATATGTTAGGAGATCCTGTAGGTGACAATGCTTTTTCTTGATGCTAGTTAAATAATTTGCTACATATCTAAATCTGTATTCTAATGAAACTCTATTCCGCCTGATTCATGGTTTGGTCAATCTGGATGATCATGCATGGAGATGTGTTGGCTGGAGCTTCAAACCATGAGCACATTCAGTGAGTGATCCTGTCCAGATTTTCTGATTTTATTACTAGCAATGGATTCCAAAAATATGTTCTGACATTTCTCTTTGTTACCTTTTGTCATTTAGGGCAGAGTCTGTTGGCTTCTTCAACTTCCACTTCTGTAAGTGCTGTTCTTCACTATGAACACACATATTCTTGTTACAGTATATTCATACCACTTCTGCATTTAACAATCATAAAAGTAAACTGTATATCACCTAATATTAAGTTTCAATGAACCTGGAAGAATGGGATTGGGCTCATGTAACAGGGGCAATGCATATCAGGTATGTAGCGTAGGCATTTATTTGGTTGCCGAGTTTTGGGTTGGACATGTTAATTATATCAATAAAACACAGAAAGTAACTTAATTGAGAAGCCTGAATAGGTCACTGAAGCACCTGCTGTGCATACTATTTTGTTGTATTACATGTTACATTCTATGAAACAAGTAATCTGCTTGCTCTGTCCCACTCTGATTTGTGCATCTGAATGTAGATGTCAGTTCCGCTTAAATGCAAATTAGATGGACACATACAATTTAGAAACTTGCCGTATGTCACAAATAGTTTGGTTAGATAACTTTATGTGCACTGATAATAATACGGCTACTCTGGCAATTGACTGCTATTTTCAGAAATATTTTGTCTCAACTTGCATCTAGTCTTGACAGCTGCACTGTTTCCATGTGGAAGTACCAAATCGTAATCATTGTACATAGATTTTGCTTTCAAAGTAGCTATTCTACTTACCTCAAAAAGAGCGCATGTCAGACACTGTTAGTGCCTTTGGTTAATCAAGGCGAAGAGATTTTTAGAGTTTTAAGGATAGCAGGCTTGTAGTAGAAAAGAACGAGAATGTGAAATATACTAATCATTGAGCGCGCTTTCTAAAGGCTCTTTTTGTAGATCTGTTGGATCTTTTAATGTGCACAAGTTAATATCTTACCAGTAAAAAATTCAGAACTCTAGATGTCGGGGCCATCTTTTTTCTTTTCTCCTTGGTTCTCTATGCTCTTTTTTGTTTTTTTTGGTACACCTGATTCGGAGGATGTTAAAATCAGTAGCTAAGTTTTTGTTTTGTTTTTTAATTGAAAGTCAAATAGGTTAGTTTGTCAACTTTTGCAAACTTGCAAACATTTTTGCTTCAGTTTAGTACCAATGGTTTTCACTCTATTAATTGGGCAAATTGGTGATAATTTTATAGCTTTAAGTAGAGTCGGCTGATGCTTTTGATGTTTTAGAATTCAGGAAAAGTTGGACCATGATTTTATTTGTCATCAGCTTGATGCTTTTGGCTGTTCAATGTACATTTCTGGTGCAAAAAATGTATGATAGTGTGCCTAAGAATGAGAATACCCGATTTGGAGGACTTTAAAATCTGGTCTAACTTCTGAGTCTGTCTAAACTTGAGGACAGTACTTGTTTCACGTGTTGATTGAACTTAACGTTGCTAGAACATAGCTTTGTTATGAAAAGAGCTAAAGAGCAAGAAAGTAGGATCTTTAATAGTTTTCCGGTCTTATTTTTGGTTGGCTGGAAGGATCATATTCATTAGAAAGTTGGTCCAACCGTCCAAATTAGTTTAATTTGTTTCATGTAGAGCACTAGGGAGGTCACCTTTATGTTTGATTAGATTGGCATGCTTTAATTGGGATTGAGGTTGCTGGGTAACAGCAAATATCTGGTGCCAATGTATGCATAACTGTTATGGTTACCTTGATGCCATATGTCCAGCCGATTGCTAAAGACATGGATGGGACGGGGGAGCTTGGTAACTTATTGAAATGGGTTCATGTCAGATTGGCCTAGCTGCTAGTTTTTAGTACGAGTCTTTTCGGGTGTTCAGCGCACGTTATCTTTAAAAAGACGCATCCATCACCACCTTTCAATCTTTGATTCAGCTTTGAGCCATGGTTGTAGGGTCATCTTGACACCGCTAGGCTAAAGGCCCACCTACTTTTCTTTTCCATGTTCTGTGCTTCTGTGTTCACCAAGTTTTTGAAGATATAGGCTGCTACCACTACTCGCTTGCAATCTCGTTGTTGTAGCCGAACCCTCTCTTACTCTGGCGATGGAACTATCTAGGTATGTGACATCAATGGCAGATCCCAAGTAGTGGATCCGAAGTGTGGATATAAGAAAACAACGTGGTTGTGTAAGAAGCGTTTGGC
This sequence comes from Solidago caesia, assembly GCA_028566075.1. Taxonomy (NCBI): domain Eukaryota; kingdom Viridiplantae; phylum Streptophyta; class Magnoliopsida; order Asterales; family Asteraceae; genus Solidago; species Solidago caesia. The sequence goes on along the minus strand of JAOXNX010000001.1, from coordinate 18,856,438 downwards.
CGGATGTCAAGCAACCATGTTTAGTATGTGAAGTACACTTTAAACCGATAATAAAATCTATGATTATGCGCCTTGTCTTTGCCCGATATGTCAAATATTGAACCGAGACTTCATTTACATTTGTATGTGGGTATGTGGAAAGTGCTTGTCTACGTTTGTAAATCTAGTTTTAATTCAATGCTACAAAAATGGGGCATAGCATGGGTGAATGAGCGCAGGTTTTTAATGCAAGATGTATCTTATGCTGGTTGTTATACATTTTGAATGTGCTTCATACATGCTTTGGTAATATTTTCTAATATAGACAATTAGGATTTGTTGCTGGTGTCTGCCTGACTACATGTTTATAAGGTTCTTTTACTGGCTTGACGGATCCCAAATAGTTCTGTTATCGGCAGGGTTGCAAGTTGAGTGGGATTAAGTGTCAAACTGGGAAGTTTAGGGAAGTGGTGCTATGTAAACAATTTCCAAATTATATTTAATTATTTGTTGATTACGAAGAAAAGAATAAACATTATAAGAATCTAGTACTTTTTAGTTAGGAGATTTATGGAGGATATATCTATCGACTTTTGACATGTTTTCTTATAGCCAATTTAATTTACTTGGTTTGATAAGAGATTAAACATAATGTGAACAAGTCCATGGCTCAATAACTCTACTTATGATTTAAGTTTGTTTTACTATTTGAAATGGGTGTCAGTCTAGTTATTTGTATGGATTGTATGTTTCTTGGTTTTTTTTTTTTGAACTTTTCGTACTTGGATCAAAGTCCCGAACCAAATAGTTAAAGCTGTTTATCATGCAATCTATTGATGTGGTTCAGTTTCTCGTGTCCTTTCCCCCTAGAGTAAGAAAGCAGGGAAATGCCTAGAAGGTAAGGAGAATTCTTCCTGTTCTGAAATACCACTGCTGATTTCTTGTGTATAAATATTATTTTCTGATTAATAGGTTTTTGATCTTTTTGGAAACAACTTAACTGTTATTGTTTTGACAGTTATTATTTTAACTTCTAATTTAACTCTAGTGGTTGGTCACTGTTACCGCAATGTGGAATATTTTTGGAAATCCATCAGCACTTGATGTTTTGTTGTACGATGTTCAAGTTGAATGCCCCCGTTGGTTCTCAACGAGTTTTGAAAGCCATGTATGCTTGTGATGCGAGAGGTTTCTTACTCCTGAAATTTTCAAGATTGCAATGTAAAAAAAAATTGAGGTTTGCTTTCTTCGGCTCTATTTTAGCTTCAACTTGGCAGCCATTACACTGTTTTACACGGCGCGGAATATGGGCTGTTTGGTATTAGGTAAGCATTTAAAGAAAAAAGGTCCATGGAAGATCCACTTTTATCTGAGCTGCTAGGTGTTATTGTACCCATTCTCATTTGTTACACACACACACACACACACACATATATATATATATATATATATATGCTATATTTTTAAAATAATGTTTGCAATATACAGGGTTTTTTTTAAACCATTTGACGTGATATACTATCACCACCTTTCTACCATATGGTTTTCATTTAATGCATCTTGCTAAAACTTACCATTCAATGCAAAATACCTGCTGTGTTGTTTTACATCAACAAATGGTACTATTTGATGATGAACCGGTGAATGGTAAATATGCTGTGTTGAGCGTCTTAGTAGAAAAATTAAGCTGTATGGATTGGAATTCCGATAATATGGATTCGAACAGGAGAATTTGAAGTAATGTTTGGAGCTTTTTCTAGGTTTTGTTGGTTGAATAATGTATTTCATGGATGAAAGCTTGATCTCATCTGTTACTTCCATAAAAGGTATATATGTATTACTGTGCTAATGAATTTCTCATTTAATGAAGTATTTATTTTCAGTAGAATAAAAGTATAACAGAAGAGTATATACATAGATACACACGCAATAAAATCAGCTAACATATGTTTCTAATTAGGTGAAATGTTTACGAACAAACATTAAAGTCGACATCAACTTTATAGATTATGGATATACTTACAAGTTACAACTTGTTATTGATCATTTGGATGTTGATTTCTTGTACTAATACTAATGTTATTATAATATAATACGGTTTTGGTATTAATATTAGCAGTATATTGTTCTGTTCTTTTCATTATTTAATGAAATTTATTTATTATAATGACCAATACCAACTAGTCTGACACTCTGACCCACAAAGCCACAATATTTAATAATCTTTGATTGATAAATAATAACGTGTGGTCAACAGGACAAGGACATGAGCCCAATCTAATTGTTCATGATCATGAATGCTTTGAGCTCTGAAAATTCGAGGATGGATTAAAGTTTAAATAGTGTTTTATCACTTGCAATTTGCAAACGAGACATGAAGATGGTATTATGAAATTACTAATTTTATTTTGGAAAGCAAAAAGCATCGAGTTGTAGACACACAGATCTCCATTTATCTAACGTAGATAGTTTCGAACCTAAACGTATATTTGGTTTTCTAAAATATGCAAAGCATAACGTTATTATGTTTGTGCCGCTTTTGACTTGATCAATCCAAGTGTTTTATACGAGCTTTAGGCAAAAACAATTTAAATAATATGACATGATTCATAGTTTACTTTTTCTTTTTAAAAAAAACATATATAAAACTTTATGAGACGTTTTTTCATTCTTAAGATAGAAAAAGAGGGCTTATTGTTTGAATTTTTCTTGAATATTACTCAAAGTTCTATTCTGTGTAACAAAAAGAAAAAAACCTCTATTTATTTTAAGTTTTGTATGTATGGGTTAACCAATGGAGCAGGTAGCCGGTTATTATCATTATATTTAATATCATTAATTAACGAGTTAAAACGCCACCTAAGTATCACCTAAGTATCAGTGGCGTATTCAGGAATAAAATCACGTTTGTCTAATTATAAATATAATTAATCTATTTCAGGTGCTTAAAAATATTTACTTTATAATCTACCTAGGTCCAGATCTTTAAATAACATGTGTCCAAACATAATTTTTCATATGTTTGTCAAAAAAATTTCAATCTAACTTATGTCAATGGACCTATGTTAATATGTTATTACAACATAGAACCGCTTTTGCCTGAGTTCCCACTTAAGGTGTCAAATCTTCCCAATTTTCGACATCATTTTTTTCGACGACTAATATATGTTTACCCATTCTGAAAAGAATACAAGATACTCACAAGAATTAGTAATATATAACTAATTTATGTTCAAATTTCCTATTGTTTTTATATGAGTGGGTAGTCGTGGGCAAAAACCGGTTATTGGGATAACCAGTTACTAACCGGTCACTAACCGGTCCTAACCGGTTATTGGTCAAGAAATCGTAACCGGTTTTGACCAAAACCGTAACCGGTTTCTAACCGGTTTCGAGGGTCGGAATACCCTAACCGACCTAACCGATTCGGGTAGAGAATAACCGAACCGGTTACTAACCGGTTATTTTAAAAAAATATGTTTTTTTTCGTCGTAATTCGATTTTTGGCTCCGTAATTGCTAAATAATTCAATACTAGTTAATTATTCACTTAGTAAATGGTAATAGTTAATGAATTGGCAAAAA
>JAOXNX010000001.1:18821362-18834430 GCA_028566075.1 Solidago caesia | reverse complement strand
TTGGGATAAAATGAGTGAGGAATGAATGGATAGGTTTAAAAGGCATTAAGGGTATTTTGGTATTTTTGACCAATTGGAGCGACCCGCATTAAATGGGGTGGAAATAACGTTTGACCGGGTGAAAATAGGGAGGCTCTTATTTATATGATAAGTTCATTTATACGCAACAAAGTCAACATAAATTAATTGTTAACAATAAAAACATACTAATATTAGTTTTTGAATTGTCAAATAAAAAGTCACTTACCTCTTTTACACCATCACATAACACTGTCCAAAGCCGGCATTTTGCGTATTCGGGCGCTGTTACCCTTAAAGTGGTGAAACTAAATTCCATGCATTGCGTATGTACAATTCTAGTTATTTTTAAAATTTTACTAACTATAGTTTTTAAGGTAATAATAAACATACAGTGAAACATTGCATATAAATAATCGCTCTTTAAAGTAGTTATCAACTAATACCTACAATATTTTACTACATTTTAAATATAACCCTCAAATTGAAACTTTAAATAAATATGTTAAATTGATGGTTATTTTGTAACTTATGTTATAAATCGAAAGAAGACCAAACCCTAATGATGTTTTGTAAATTTAAGTTAAGGGACCTTACAAAAGGTGCCGGCAGACAATTTTACCGACAGTTGATTCCGACTTTAAATTGTCTAACACGTATATATATTACATTTATTATATATAGGTAAAATATTTATAAATAGATAAATGATTAAGTATATTAAATAAAGAAATAATATAAATATGAAAATATTAAAAATTTGTACATTTTTCATTTATAAAGTAGTATAAATTAATGTTATATACTCCGTATAAGACAAGTTAGTGGAAACAAGGTACACAGTTTGTATAAATAAGTAGCGTGCCATTTGCATACACATCTACATTGGATAAAAAGTTTTTGCGATGTATTTACAAAAAAATAAACAAGCGTTTAATAAGGTTTATAAAATGATGACACATCATCAGTTTAATTATAGATATTTTTCGACTACATATTTTTTTATTTTTTCAGTTTTTCTTAACATTGGCAAAATGAGTATGAGCCCAACACCACCATTAACATAACATAAGAATAGCTAAATGATATGAACCATGCCGATCATAAACAACTCTAATCTTTTGCAATAAAAAAAGGTTGTTAAAACTTTTGCAATAAATTTTTTTGATATAGCTAAATAAGAAATCAAACAATTAAACATAATGTTGAGGAATTACAAAATGTTTAGGAAGTCAAATTGCCACCACTTTGTTGCCAAAGATTGATGATATCAGTGGCTTGATTGAGGAGGATGATCATCATTTTTTGAGAGATCCAAGGCTTGCTTTCCAAAGTGGTCTTAAGTTCTTCCCAAGCATCTTTCCTTGGCCAAAAGAAGTAAGGACTCAAAGGGATGGTTCCATGACCTGGTATCACTTGATCTAGCCCAACACCTATGTTCTTCTCCATCCATATGAACTTCAACACCAGCCTTGGCTTTTGTATTGTCTTCTTCCCCTAACGTTTTCCACCCGCCATTTTAACTCGTTTCAATATATAGCAATACAGAACATATACATGTACTACTTACGTACAAAGAATTAGCAACTGATAATTAACCAACGACTACTTGCACAACTCATCACCTAACAATCAAGGTTATTATATGTTCTTTCATGAAAGCACAACATATATCATCTCTGACCTCTATTTCTTGAACTTGTGTTACTAAGGAATCCTATGATATTCCAGAATGTGAGACTTGCTAATGATGGAATTGCTCAACTGCGTGAAAGAGATCTAAAGAATTTGTTACGTCATAAAAAGCTTTATGTGGTTCTTGATTTGGACCACAAGCTACTAAACTCAACCCGGTTATCGGATGTAATACAAGAAGAAGGATATTTGATGAACCCACAAGATCCTATGCAAGCTGGTATATATCCTATAGACAGTAATTTTGTGTTTTTCTCTATTAGTCCCCATGAAATGTATTCATAAAGATAGTGATCGAGTGCATCCAGGTTTCCTTCCTTATGAAAAGAGATTTAATATTATAACCATGGGGATAACTTCGTAATTTCTAATTAAAGATGCCATTGTTACACTAATACGTACACTAATACGTACTAGAATGCTTATGAGTTGCATCATTATCGTTAATACTAACCATGATACCTAACTTTGGTAACATATATCATTAATAATACATAGTTGGGACAATTAACATAATTTTCCATCACATGTTCAGATGTTCTTCCTCCCATCATATTTGTCTCAAATTGATCTTGTATGTTTCTTGGACTTAACATACACACAAACATATTATTAACATGAAATTTTTTACATATATTTTATTTGAGCATAATTATGAATTTGTTTTACCAAACTACAATAACATCTTAATCTACTCTGCGGTCTCTGCCTTAAAAAGTCTCAAACATATAAGGATTTTAACGTGGCATTAAGTAAGATAGGGATGGTCACTTGGTATTTTTATTTTTGGCCGGATGTCCTTTTGGAAGCAGTGTCTCAGTCTCTCTATCCTTGGGGAGAGGTAAGACCGTCCACATCACCCGGCTTACTCTAGGATTGGGTATAGTTGTTGTTGGTTGTTGTATTAATTAAGATATGGACCACATTTTCTTGGAGCAATTAACACACACTATACATATATACATATACATGTTTAGAGATAGATAGATAGAAAGAAAAGGACCTCATTTTCTTGAGCAGGGACAACGGGTACTTGAGTTTCTGCAACAATGGGTTCAGCCAAATCTGCTGAAACAGATAATTTGTGAAATCTTTGAGCTAGTGTGGAGTTATGGCAGAAGAAAGATGATGGGTGATGAAGCTTGAACAAACATGGGGTTTTTAGGAAGCCATTATTAGCATTGAGATTTTGAGAAGATAAAGGTTTGATTCCTTGATGAATAGACATTGACAACATCATCTTGTTTTAGAAAAAAAAAAGATAAAAGGAGTAGTTTGGATAAAAGTGCATTCAATGAATGAATGTGAGGATAGACACAGGGAGCATTTTGGATAAGGGGGTGGAGGATCATGCTAGCCAGCCATACAATAGAGAACTTTGGGCTACGAAGGCCCATTTCATAAATGTTCATAGTCTAGCCCAACTTAGTAATCAACTGCGACTGGGTATTTTTTATTTTTATTTTTTAAAAGTCTAATCAATCACATATAAAGAGTAATATTTATTTATTATCTATATCTATATCTGGTAAAAATAATAATAATATAATAATAATAATAATATTAAATAAATTAGTGAGTGTTTCTGGAATCCACCGTTTGAAGTCCGTTTTCCCTCTGTCTGTCTGTGGTGGGTGCTCAGCCAAAAAATTAAGCAGCAGCTCCTTCAAATTTACCCACCGCCGGTAATCATTTTCATTTTGATTCTTCGGTTAATATTTATTACCAATCCTTCAATTAATTATCTTTCTTTAATTTTATACGTACATAATAAAATTCACCAGCTTCTAGATTTTTAATTATTTCCGGATCTTACATAAATGTTTTTAATTTATTAATTTTACTACTACTACTGTTAAAATTATATTAATTTCTAGATTTTGTTTTATTTCTAGTAAATTAGGAAGGAAAACCCACCCTAGATTTCGATTAACTTTGATTATTATCACATTTATTATTTTTTAATTTATTTGGTGGCAATATGAGAATTTTGTTTCACTAATGTTCAAAATATTATATATACATACAATACAATGATTAGATTGGACTTAGATCTTCTTAAGGCAAACAAATTATACCCACTACTCCATTCAAAAGATTTAAGCTTGATCGAGGTTAGAACGAAACTTATTGTGATTTTTGTATCGTCATTCCTTGCTAATCATAACTGCCACAAAGGGCATTTGACTGTTTGAATGGCTCAAGTTAACATGTTGTAATCGGAATGGCTGACCTGTTTTGAATTTGACTGACTGTGTAGTAAGCTGTGAGCTACAATGTCGATGGGTGACGAGCCTTTGTACCCGATAGCGGTATTGATAGACGAGCTGAAGAATGATGATATACAGCTGCGTTTAAATTCTATTAGAAGGTTGTCTACGATTGCTCGTGCTCTAGGAGAGGAGAGGACAAGAAAGGAGTTGATTCCTTTCTTGAGTGAAAACAATGATGACGATGACGAGGTTCTTCTTGCGATGGCTGAGGAGTTGGGTGTTTTTATTCCGTATGTTGGTGGAGTAGAGCATGCTCATGTGTTGTTGCCCCCGCTTGAAACGTTATGTACTGTCGAAGAGACGTGTGTAAGGGACAAAGCTGTGGAGTCGTTATGCAGGATCGGTTCACAGATGAGAGAGTCTGATCTCGTTGATTTCTTTGTACCCATGGTTAAGGTCGGTTTGTGGACATGTAATTATGTTATCAAAATATTTTGTTAATATTGCTCTTTAATATTATATATACTTTTAACTTTCTAGTATGTTTTGATCTTATTGTTTTATGGAGAGATGACATGCTTACTGGTTATGTTTGCAGAGGCTGGCAGCTGGTGAATGGTTCACTGCTCGAGTTTCTGCATGCGGGCTGTTTCACATTGCTTATCCTAGTGCCTCGGAGACGTTGAAGGCAGAACTGAGGTTGGTATTTAGTCAGTTGTGTCAAGATGACATGCCGATGGTCAGGAGAGCTGCTGCGACAAACTTGGGGAAGTTTGCTGCTACTGTGGAGTCTGCTCATCTTAAGACTGATATCATGCAAATCTTTGAAGATCTTACCCAGGATGGTTAGTTTTTCTCTGTTTATGTTTTAGACGTTAGGTTTTGAATAATAAGTATTGATCAAAGAAAATCATCACCTTGCTTTTGAAGTTCGAAGTAAACACTGGAACACCACAATGGTAGATTCTAGCCAACTTTCCTTTAGGTTTTTCAAAAAAAAAGATTAGCTTGATGCATGAAAAGTTCTTAATGTGTTTTGGATGGAGGGATTAGTTGGCAAGCATCATTGCTACTACTAAATCTGTTAGGCTAACGAGTGATTTAAACGATCAGTTTTACCTAACTTGAATTCCTATTTAAATTTGGTCTTATTCTTGCTTTTAAATTTCAAAGGTAACCCCAAACTAGTGATGACAGATGGTGTTAATACGACTATATAGTGATATACATTATACATGTGGCCTAGTACTCTTATCCTTGTATAGATCAATGGTTGTTTCTTTGTCTACTTCAACTTCATGAATCATGACAGTAGGAATCTCAAATTTCATGTAACATGAGATGATAATATTGAATATTCACAGCTATATAAGTAGGTTAAAGGTGATGAAGAGAAGAGATGTTTGAAAGCATTGAAAATTAGTAGATACATGGCTGGAAATCCCACTCATTCATGCTACATGCCTTTGAGTTCAGCTATGAGCTGATAGACCGTCGATCAAAATTTTCAGGATGAATAATTACCGTGTTAAGCTTTATTTTATTGGGGCTCACATGGTAAGATAAGTGGGATGGAATGATATCCATTGCTCAATAGTTCTTTAATATGGTATGTGTAACCTGGTTGTATTTCAGCCATTTATTATAGTAGAGGTATTCTGATAAAGAGACATGTGTCGGAAGTATTACACAGTTTTGCTATATTGCACGAGACTATACGATAATTACGGTTGGTCTTGAAAGCAGAATAGCAGCTACCCAGCTACCATTTAATTTCTCCCTCCAACAATTGGCGGTTTAACTTTTCCTTTATTGGTGTTGTGATGGTGCATTTTTTCTTTTCACTGCAGATCAAGATTCTGTTCGTTTACTAGCTGTTGAGGGTTGTGCTTCCCTCGGGAAGTTGCTAGAACCCCAGGATTGCATTGCACATATTCTTCCAGTCATTGTTAATTTTTCTCAGGTGAGCTTCTAAGTTTACATCTATCACAATATGCCCAACCAAGCATTACATTCTTTTAGGACATAGAAATGATTAATATGGATGTTGATATATTACAAAACAAGTATCATATACAGCATGGTGCCATTTTTGTTATATATGCATGTTGGTTTAAGTATTATTTACATGTTGCCTATCCAAATCTTAGTTGATATCATCATTCCAATTTGTACCCTGTTAGTTTTGGACAAATAAGGTCGAACTTATAGGATGCATATAATATCACTGGAATGGTAATGGAGCTATTTATCCATTGAAAAGCAGTAGTGGAGCTAATTGATTTTGATAAGTTGCAGTTAAATTGGCTCTAAGTAGGACAATATTAATTGTACTTTTTCTCCTTCAAATCTTTGGTACTTTTATGTTTTTTATTAATTTATCAGTGCTGATTTCCGAGGATGTATGTTCAAGTAGTACTTTGGCGTATTCACTATGAATCGTTTCTCTTATATCAGGATAAGTCTTGGCGTGTTCGTTATATGGTTGCTAATCAGTTGTACGAGCTATGTGAAGCTGTGGGCCCCGAACCTACCAAGTATGTTCAAATATTTTTATTCGTAGAGAATTTGCGGTGGAAGTATTTATGCATTTCAAATCATGTGATCTATGTCATCATATTTTGGTGTTTGACTGGATGCTTTCTATTCTTTCATTGTAAACTGATTTAATGGCTGTCTGGTTGTGATAGGACGGATTTGGTTCCAGCTTATGTGAGGTTGCTTCGGGATAACGAAGCGGAAGTACGAATTGCTGCTGCTGGAAAGGTCACCAAGTTTAGTCGAATTCTTAGCCGAGAACTTGCAATTCAGCATATTCTTCCATGTGTAAAGGTATGCTCTTTGCCAAAAGGCTGCTGGCGGTCTCTTGGATATTTATGGCTTTCGGAAGAGGTGGCGAAATGGGTTGGTCGTGCAGGTTGCTAACAGGTTGGAATGGGTGATGTTTGGTAGGGTCGGTTTGACCAGAAACACTTTTTGTCCATAATTTCACAATGAATGTTTTTCAGTATTGTTATCATGTCAAATACTGAAATTTGATAACAAAAGTTCATTACTCTTAACAATAATTTTTTTTTTTATCAAATAAAATGATTAGGTGGTTTAATACTTAAATAGTGTAATGCATTAGAAATCCACTTTGAGTGACCTTCAGCAGCCCATTTAACCTGTTTTTCTGAAGCTGAAATTACCAGTTTGACCCGTTAAAGATTTAAGAGAACCCAAATCGATTCATTCATAAGTAAATTGGTGCAATTGGTCAATCTGGTTCTTGTTGGTGTGTCACTTTTATCCGAATCCAAGTGATCCATCCGATCCAAATGCGATTTGGTTTAAAGGGATTGGGCTAATCGGATTTTGGATTGTAATTCGGATTTCGGATTTGTTATTCAGATTACACGGATTGGATTACGGATTATTTTATAATCTTCGGATTCATCCGAATAATCCAAATAAGAGCTTCACATAATAATATATTTTATGTATAATTAGGTATAGTAGTATTTGATTTGGTTTTATTTTTTACTAGCTAATAATATAAGAGAACTCAGATTAGATTAGGATCCCTTCAACAAATATTGAAAGTTTTGTGGTCGGTCCTTTGATAAGGAATTCTAAATTCAATGCAAATATCACTTATGACAAGTTTGAAAGCTCTAATTTTAACCTATTGGATAACTTGTATTAAATTCGAATCATCTCATCTTGGACCGAATCCGAACTACTTGAAGCTTATTTGGTTCGGATTTTGGCTGAATATATAATAGGTTGAAATCCGAATAATCCAATCCAGATAATCCAAACCTCATATTGGATTTTGGATGAGTTTATGATAGATTTAATCTGAATAATCCAAAATCCGTGAAATCCATCCGAATAACACTCCTGGTGTGTTACATCCCTGGATTTCGCTATCTTAATTTTTTAAGAGCATTTTGTAGGAGTTGTCATCAGATTCTTCTCAGCATGTTAGGTCTGCTCTGGCATCTGTTATAATGGGCATGGCCCCTGTTCTAGGAAAGGTAATGATCTTTGCAACCTTGATTTTGATTATGTGCAATTCACGAGTCCATGTTTTCATAATCACTTGGTGGAAATCAAGATATATGCATTTTCTAAAAAAATTTAAAGGCGAGTTTTTAGCTATCACATACCACATATTAAATTCAATCTTTGAGCGTGATAGTCTGTGCTTTTAGTTCAACCTCGCATTCTTTTGATCTCTCATATCTCATATAGAGGCTCCATTTTTCTGTCTTACAATGATTGCAAGTTTTTGATCGTATTTGTTGGTTGGTCAATTGCAGGATGCAACAATCGAACAACTTCTTCCTATATTTCTTTCACTTTTAAAGGATGAATTTCCGGATGTACGCCTCAATATTATTAGTAAGCTAGATCAAGTGAATCAGGTACGCTGTTATTGAAACAGTCTTCTTTTATGGTAGATCTTTTTAGTAAGTTCTAAAATGCACCATTGTTTATATAGACTTGGGAAGTGGGTTGGGTAACATTGTAACAAGTCAAAATGCGTACTTTATTTTATTATGGGTCAAAATTAGTGGCGTAGAACTGCCATTACTTTGTTTAGTCCGTTGTTTTTGCCTTTTCATGACCAACACAACCACCATTGACCAAAACCCTGGAATGACATATGCATCATTTTTGCTATTGTTACAGGTTATTGGAATTGATCTTTTGTCTCAGTCGTTACTGCCAGCCATTGTTGAACTTGCAGAAGATAGGCATTGGAGGGTTCGCTTGGCAATCATAGAATACATACCACTGTTGGCTAGTCAGTTAGGTGTAGGATTTTTTGATGATAAACTTGGTGCTCTCTGTATGCAATGGTTACAAGACAAGGTTAGTGCAATGGTTGCAAGACACGGTTGATGCTCTCAGGGGTTATAAATGACTTATAAATACTGCTGTAATTTCAGGTTTACTCCATCAGAGATGCTGCTGCTAATAACTTAAAGCGCCTTGCAGAGGAATTTGGTCCAGATTGGGCAATGCAGCACATTATTCCACAGGTTTGGCTCATGGTTGGCTAGAGGCAGAGTGGAAGGGTTGAATAACAAGTCAAACTGGGCAGTTTTGTTGGTATGGGTCAACATGGACTGGGTTGACTCATAACAGAGTAAAATATGCTTACAGTTTTCTTCTTCTTTTTATCATTTCAATAATAATTTAATCTTTTTTAATAAAACGAGTCAGGAAATATTCTCCAACTTAGGGTAACTTTCCCGTTGACCTGTTCAACCCGTTTTACCCTTTACCATATAAGCTATTTTTTTACCCAAGATAATGCATAAGTCAAATCAATCCACTCACACTAAATTGACCGAAATCACGGTGTTTATGGTTGACATATAATTGTTTAATACTAGCACCAAGTCATTATCTAGGATTGCATTTATATGGTTTTTAGTGCGGTCATCTAGGAACTGCTTGTAGACAAATGTATGAGTTTACAATGTCTAATTAATGTATTGTTTTGTGGCAGGTCCTGGATATGATTAACAATCCCCATTACTTGTACCGTATGACAGTTCTTCGTGCTATTTCTTTATTGGCCCCTGTTATGGGCTCAGAAATCACTTGTTCTAAGTTGCTTCCTGTAGTCATTAACATATCCAAGGACAGGTGATTGCATTTCTGGAATACTCTTTTCTTTCCCCTTTTGCCGTTTCTTATGTTCAATGTATTTCTTCTTCTTCAGAGTACCAAATATCAAGTTTAATGTTGCAAAGGTTTTGCAATCCCTAATTCCTATAGTTGAACAGTCGGTAAGTATCATTAACCTTTCTCTTCTGTTGGTTTTCTCTAGAAGTGGCGATTTCGAATTTTTACTTAAGAATGGGTTGGTTTGGGCTGTGTCTTATTTCAAATGGGTCAAGTTGAAAACTTTAGCTAAAAGGAGAATGAGCTGGACGGGTTGTAAGTCAACTTAAAGTCTATTTCCAATGCATACAACCCGCAAAATTATATTTTTATTTATTTAGATTATTATTTGTAATAATATGGTTTTTGTAAATTGTAATCATGATCAACACATATTGTAATAAATGGGGTTAAGTCTAAAAAATAGCACCTTACTCTAACTTTTGTCCCAAGGTAAGTAATGTACTCCTAAAAATACCAATATCCAGGTGGTAGAGAAAAGCATTCGGCCATGCCTGGTTGAGCTGGCAGAGGACCCAGATGTTGATGTCCGTTTTTTTGCCAACCAAGCTCTCCAGTCAATTGATCAAGTCATGATGTCTAGCTAAACAAGTTGATGTTGCAAACTTTCTGAATTTTTCCTTGGACCGAAGAGGCTTGTCTCCGATCCAAAGGTGCTTTAGCTTCATAGTAGGTTGGTAGCCGCATCTTCTGTGTTTATCGCTTCTTGTTTGTAGTGTATTTTTATATTAAATTCCCACTTGAATGTCTATTGTTGTAACGTCAAAATCAGCTTTCTAAATATTACTTTAAAAACCGTTACTTTAAAAACCGTAGATATATCATTAGCCATTATATCCTCCTTCACGTCCTTATTGTTTTTGTTACAATTTAGCATCAAAAAAACTGCTAGCTTAAAACTCTGTTTTTGTTTGTTATATATCCTGTTTTGTGTAATTCGGCAATTGTTTTGGCATTATCATAGCTGTGTGAAAAGGGATAAGCTGTCATATGTTGGACACTTGGACATAACTGTTGTATATGGTCTTAATTAATTAAACTTGGTTTCTACCCTTTTAGAATGTGAAATTATGGATTTAAAAACAGTTATATTCAAACTAGACGCATGCCCGCGCGATGCAGCGGCAATGATGGTAGCGACGACGGTGTAGTGGAAGCGGTGGTGGCTGCGGCGGTGGCAACGGTGGTAGTGTAGTTATTAATGTAAAAGGGGTAGTGTAGTTATTTTAGAAATTAAAGGGTAGATGTTGTATATTAATTTCATTAAGGGTATATTGGGTATTCAATAAAATCATGGATAGTGTTAGTTATATTAGTAAGGGTATTTTAGGTATTTCAAAGGTAGAAAGTTTAAAAAGGGAGGAGGGTAGTTTGTTTTATAAGGGAGTAAAGATAATCTTTATTGATTAATTAAATATTTATTTAACATCCAAAAGAACCTATTTGGTTAATGTATTGATATCTTCGTAAGAGGTTTCAGGTTTGAATCTTATCTAGTAACATCTTAGGGGTAGTCACGAAAAAGGTTTTGAAACGGTTACCGGATAACTTGGTTAGGTAATATACGTTTACCTATTTATCTAACATTCAAAAGAACACGCAAATTATGGTTCGCTTTGTCTGCCAAAACTCATACAAGAAGATATGTACTTATCGATGGTCAGTTGATTCACTTTTTAATATTTAATTATTACATTCTTTTGGATAAACTCTCATGCCAGAACTATTAGCTTGCGTGTGGTATTTTTAATACATAATACTTATTTTAATTTTGTAAGTTGATAGTTAAATAATATTAGAAGTTAGTTAAACATCACTTAAAATTTCAACTAATGGTTAGTTGAACAATTGGCAACTGTTTGATATCAACACTTAAAATTCAAACTAAGCAGTCTTGTACAATTTGCTAACGAACCTATGCAAGTAGTAAACCGTTAATGTCATTGTTAAGAATGAGTCCAATTTATTTAATGTAATTAAATACCAAAATACAATTCAAACAAGAAAATGATACAAATATACACCATATATCCAAGCAGATAAAAATGCTTATACCATATAAACACTACAATACCTGTTACAAAAATTATACAAGACATAAAGTTTATTAATCCTAACGCGAAATGATATTTCCTTCTAAAATATTCTTCGACTAATCCTCCATCAAACTCCTAACACGAGTAATTCACTCACTATGTTTCATCGTCTTATCACTGGATCTTCTTGTTAGGAAGAATAAGTAGAAGGGTATTTTTATGTCGATATATCATTACTCTAATTAATCTTACATATACGAAAAAATTAAATAATAAGTAAACTAATCCTATAGTTAACCATGTATCTTTTGTCCAACAGCCGAATACACTCTTCCTCTATCACTATTCTTTGTAGCCTTGTTATTATTGTGATGCCTTCTCCTACCGGATCTTTTGCCATGGCCGCGAGTGGTGACACCGTTAGGAATAAAAACGCCGGTTCCACCTCCACCATTAGCCCACAAGTTTTCCATCCAGCTAGGGACTGAACTTCTCCCGGTCTCTGACCAACTATAGTAGTTCCTAGCCACTGGTCTTGGCCCAACACCACCATAAACCATTGGTTTTCGCCATATATCCATCACACCATTTGTGTACGTAACTTTATCATCATGATCATCTTCATCAGTAAGCATCAATATTTGACGTGTAAGTTCTTCATAAAACGCGTTGTCATCGATGTCAACCGGGCTTGAAGAAGTATCTTGAAATGAACTCATGATGCCGTGTAACAAGAAGAAAATAGAGATGTTACAAGTTTTGTATGTATCAGTGTATGGATATTGGTTATAGGGGAGCATACGTATGTATATATAGTCGAGATGAATGGGAATAAATAATATTTGGGCTGGATATGATATGGTCAACAGTGGGTGGATTCATGGAAGGTGAGATGTGGGTGAATGTTAAGTTTCCAATTGGAGCCAAATTCATTGACAAGTGTTTGAGTTTACTTAAACAAGTCAATTATATTAAAAGTTGGTTCACCCAAATAACAAGTCCGCAAGTCTTGGTCACGACCAAGACAATATATTATGGTGATGATTGGTGCACGATATGCCAGTCGTCTTTGCCTAATACACTCTTTCCTATATTTACGTGGAAATCTATTTCCATTATTTTTTTTCTTAAATATACATTTCAACGTGCAATAAACCATTATATACTATGCATTGTTTATTGTATATTGAGGAGTGTATTTAAGAAAAAGAAGGTGGAAATAGGAGCTCCATCATATTTATTAAAATTCAAAATATTTTTTAAGGATAAGTTATAAGAATATGTAAGAACTACAAAATGTACCCACGCAATGCGTGGAGTTGTATAGATTCAACGTAACGGCAAAAGGGTGACAGCGTTCTGTTCTACTGATCGATCATCGGTGACCAATGATGATGTAAAACAAGTCTTTAAATTTAAAT
>JAOXNX010000001.1:18709539-18719778 GCA_028566075.1 Solidago caesia | reverse complement strand
GTGGAAGTGCCGGATTCGACCTACGTGAACCCAATCCGGAATTGCCAATTCCGGATTCCCCTATTCCATAATTTTTTTTTTCCAAAAACTTGTTTGACAAAGTCAACAAAAAAAGCTACTACTCCAAAAAAAAATTCGCAGGATTAGGCATGCAAGGTTCCGATCATTTTAACTTTTGTATGTTAAGAAAATGACGCTTAGGCAAGAAGCAATTAATTAATATTCTTTGAGTAACCTTTCAAAAAAAAAATAATATTCTTTGCAATGATCGATGTAAAACTTCTTTCTTCATGCATGAAGATTATAATTATTTGAGATTAATTAATTATGAATTTGTGATTTGTACAACTAATTATATGACAACTTATGACTATTTATTCAAGAATTGATGGACTTTAGATAGTCAAGAAATAAAATAAATGAGTTTCTACGTAAACACACTAATCATGACAACTATGCCAACAACAACTTAAGTATCTCATCATATTAGTTGACAAGTGATAGTGTCAACAAGAAAATCCCAACAAAATAATTATAGAGTAACCTCTCGAAGAGTGTCAATTCTCCCCCATTTGTTAAATCCCAAGTCAACATCAACTTAGTCGTAACCTTAACTAACATTTTAAATCCTAATGGTTTCTTCAATATATCCCGTAATAATTTATTTATAACAGCATTGATCATTTTGTTCAAAAATAATAATGTTCAAACATTTTTCCTACACACATATTTTTTTTGAACATTATTATTATTTTTCCCTATACATTTAGGGTAGCCGTGAACAAAAATTGGTTTCGGGCCGACCCGAACCGGGTTTGACCAGCCAAACATAAACCGAATTTGACCAAAATCCGAACCGATTTCAAACCGATTTTTTGACTGAAAAACCGAACCCACCCAACCCGAAAATCCGGTTTTTTTTTTTAAAAAAAATTTCTACGTAATTCGATTTTTGGTCATCTCATTGCTAATGATTCAATCCTTGGCTCAAATATACCTCCCAATTGATAATATGTGACAAAAAATATTCGACGTAATTGCTAATAAGTCACTTAAAAATAGCTAAAAATTCAAATTTTTAACTACGTATAATTCGATTTTTGGCCACATAATTGCTAATGATTCAACACTTGACCCAAATATACCTCCCATTGGTAATATGTAGTGAATTGACAAAAAATATTCGACGTAATTGCTAATATATCACTTTAAAATAGCTAAAAATGACACACAAAAAATTCACTAAAATTCAATTTTTCTTCGTCGTAATTCGATTTTTGACCACATAATTACTAATGATTTAATACTTGCCCAAATATACCTCCTAATTGTACCATTTTAGGAGGGTCTAGTTCACAAAGTGGGGGTGCGGTGCACTAAAACTAAACCCCCTGACTTTAGTCTCTAATTAGGCCCATAATGTAATACACCAGGTCACCAGGTCCCTGTCCGGCTGTCCCTGACTGTGTAATGGTGGATGGATCATGGATCAAAGCATGCATGCAGCACCCACTATGGCCCAATCTAACACCAGGCCCACCATTCCACCTTCAAATCTATTCAATACTGAGATTTTATTTTAGTAACAGTATATTTGTGATCTAACAAAGTTATGAGTTTGTTTTAATGTTATTCTAATGGTTTCTCTATCTAATTTTGTTATGAAACAAAAACATTAACTAAAGATGTAGATTCTTCACTGCATTGACTAAACTAATGATTCTAATTAATTAGATGGTTTGATCGGTATGTCTTAGCTAGGATTCAATTGGAAAGGTACCCATTTTAGCTCCACATTTTATTGTTTCACTGTGCTTGCAAACTAGTTAAGATCCTGAAATATATTTGGTGAAGACGTCGGTTGATTTATTATCTATCATGATGAAAGATGTTAGATGTCACTATTTTACAAATCCTTTGCTACTATATAAACACTCATAGATAAAGATATGAATCCCAGCCGATAAGATATATTAGATGCAGTTATTCAAAATGTATCAATCGCATGAAATGTATGGATGAGGTTTTAATAATGGAAAACATGAAAGGAACGTTAAGAATTAACTATATATATTTGTTAATTTAGAAGTATGAGTAGAATAGTTTTCCGTTCTAAAATATATACATATAACAAGTCCGGCTCATATCTTTTCTTCTTCGTCATAGGGCATTTGTGGCACGCAAGAAGGGCTCGTGCAGCATAAATTGTCGAGAATGGCACCAACGAGGCCATTATTTGAGAGAGAAATGAAGAATATGCCTTTGCCTCGTACATCTTCAACATGTATTATTACGTTTCATCATATCTTGCGTTTGCTTTAGCATTTGGTTCTAGTCATTATACATTATACAGTGTACTTTTCATATAAGAATATATTATCCGTATCGGTTTTAATAATATAAATCAAACCATAAATATACTACTATAAAAAAAAAAATAAGAAATGGCAACTATTAGGGTGGTGGTTCATTGGCAATGACTTGGTCTTTCAATGTACAGGTCACAAGTTATATCCTTGACATAAACCCTCTGATAGTGGCCACAGAAGTTCACCCGTTATGACTCCGGGCTCACCCAAACTCGTAAAAGGGTGGGGAAGGATTGGCATAATAAAAATATGTCAAGATGGAGAAAACATACAATAAGATAGAGATGGTTTTTAATACAGTACCGAACCGGTTGGTACCAAAACCGAAACCCATCAAATGTAGGAACCGAATACCGTACCGAAGTTATGGTATCGGTACTGGTTTTTCGGTATCAAAACCGAATAGTATCGAAAAGAAGGAAAAAAAAGGCAAAAAAAACTTTTGATGTGCTACCTACGAAAAGACTAACTGATTTGTACTCTTTTTTTTTTTTAGAACGACAGAATAATTATATTAATAAAGAGATCTACTAGCAAGGTACTAGAGATCAAACCAACAAGGTCATAAAATACAATAATTACAAAGTAAAACCAAATGACCAACGATCAAGACTAAAAAAAAACTCAGAACTTTAGCTACGACGATTGCAAGAGGATTTCGGAAAAAAACTCATGCCAATTACGGTAAACCGAGACATGAGAAAAAAAACCCCACCAACGGAGGCCGAACCACCGGTTTTCACTCCGTGGTGTTTTGTACTGTTGGAAGCTACAATATGCATTTTATGGTTACGGGGCCGATAGTCACTAAATATGAGGCCAAAAGGGGTATATACCGTTGATATCTTCATAGTATTTGTAAACAAGCCACCGCATAAAGAACTTACCAGGCTGTTAATATAGTTTGAAATTTTGGATTTTGTTTCACATGTAAGGCATTAGTGAGTCCCATCCCAGCCAAGAAATCGTATTGCTAGTACTACATGACAATTCCTCTCCCAAATCTATTATGGAATGGTTACAAATGACAATTAAGATTAGGATGATAAGTCGGTCCCAACCAAGTTGCTGCCATAGAAACCAACCATCCATATACTTCGTGAAAATTCGGTTCCAATTTTGGTTTTCCCGGTACCGAACCAAATCCTCATCGGTACTGATTTTTTGTACCAGTTCGGTTTTGGTAATCTTGGGCATCCACTCAATAGGATGGGAAAGGAGACAATATTTGTCATTTATTGGTAGATACGATACAATACAATGTATTTGCTTTTGTTAAAGTTCGACGGGACACGTGTATGGTAAATTATTGAAACCATTTGCATTTTTAAATTCCATGTTGCTCTTGTCTTTTTTGTTTTTTTAAAAACTTTCTAACAGTTTTAGTTCAGACGTGGTCCCTCCTAACTCCTAAGTCCGCACTCAAACTAGGTTATATGTTATGAGTTGGGCTGCTTGGGATCACTTCATATTTAACAAACTATATTGGGCTACTTCGATCATTGTTTTGGGCTATTTGCCGGTCATTCAAATTTACTAATCTATTATATATATGTATTGTGCGAACTAAAAGTTATGTTTGCGATTAATAAGGCAACACCATGTGAGACAAAAGTATTGAAAATAAAAGATCACTACGGTATTAAACTTTTTTTTTAAAGATAATCATACACAAATTCATACAAAATCTATACAAAAAAAAAAAAAGGGTAATGGGGGGAACCCTAGCCCTACAAAATCTATACATATTTACAAATTTTCAATCATGAGACCAAAAGTTATCGCATATATATACCATTAGAATTAAAGGTGGGCAAAAACCAAATCAAAAATTGAAGAAAAAAAAATCAAATAATTCAAAAAGAAAAAACCAAAAACCGAAAAAACAATTGGTTTTGGTTTTACGAAAAACCGAACTTTTCTGTTCGTTTTTCGATTTAATATGAAAAATAGAATCACAAAAATTGAAAAACGAACAAAAAATATAAAGTATGTAGTATATTTTATATTTATATCATTTAATTATTATATCGAGTTAATTTCATTTTGGTCCATGTGGTTTGTATGTGTTTTGCAGGTTTGATCCCTTTTCAGGTTTCATGGCATTTTTGGTCCTTATTTTTGAAACCTTTTGTAAACTTGGTACAAATTAATGGAAATTTTTGCAAAATTGGTACAAATTTGGTATATTTTGATCCCTTTCTTGGCATCTTTGGTCCCTATTTGTATCAAATTTGATTTTTTTTTTTTTTGAAAGCATAAAACAAATCAGTACATGCCAAATTCGATCCAGTTCGCAAAAAAGCAATTATATGTTCTAAGAATCTTTATCATATTGTTTACGTAACAATTAAATGTTTTTATTTCTAACTTAATTAGATAAAAGTAGTTTTAAAAAGAAAATAACCAAAAAAACTGAAACCAAATGAAAACCAAACCAAAAACTGAAAAAACTGAACCTATCAAAAACCGAACCCAATGGTTCTTGCTTTTTAAAAACCGTACCTTTTAATTCGATTTTCAATTTTAGTAAATAAGCAAATCAAACTGATCATACTCACCCCTAACTAGAATCAAGGCATGAGAGTGAAAATGACTACGTTTTAATACATGCATTTTTCGGGGTATGTAATAAGGGTCGGCCTACATACGACTTTAACAAATTCTAGTTCCAATGGAACCAGTGGCGTATTTACATTGTTATTAGGGTGGTCCTTTAAACCTCCTTTAAATAAAAAATAACCAATAAGCTTATATGAAAAGGGAATGATATTTGTACCACTATTTTTGATAAATCTATCACAATATACCATAATTTATGCATATCGTATAACTGTTCAATGCATAATGGTGGTAAAAATATCAAAAGTTATAGTACATATATCATTACCCATATGAAAACCTTTGCAACCTACTTAGATAAGATGTAGGAACCCCTTTAGACATGTAGTGTTTGGACCCTAAAGTGTGAAGGATCCTTGTAAACAATGGAACCGAAGAATTAGAAGCTTGTTCATCTCTGATTGTTTGTTTGTTGGTATCTATTACTACATGCTAATCAACAAATCACAAGTTCTTCGGAATAGTAACAAACACGCGCGTTTTAATGAAAGAGAGAGAGAATATTTCGAGTGATATGATAGTGTGTCAATAAGACAATAACATATAGTGACATCTCTGAAATTGAATATTTACCCCTTTATAAAAAATAATTATATTATGTTATAAGAACTAAACACTTGCCTTACAAAAAAAAAAGAACTAAACACTTGGCTAGAATTTATATTTATGACGGCATTCGAAAAATTGAATAATGAACAAGCTCATCATTATAAATTTGTGTCTTTATTCTTATTAATCGAGCTAAACATTTTCATTCTGTTGCATTATATTAATCTAAATCAATAAAGAAGTATAATATTAGTAGTAACCTTACAAATACATATCGTATACATGAAATTCTTTTACAATTTTATAAAATAAATAAATAAATAAAATATTAAAGGGGTTCTAGCTAATATCCAATTTTATTCTAGTATATTAGTAGTTTTTGAAAGATGAATATACATGCAATCATGCATTCATACATATTTACTATTTTTTTTTATAGAAGTAAACTTCATATTTTCTCTATCACCGAGACATTACGAATGGTTGCAGCTATGCTTGATGGATTTTATTATTATTATTTTTTAAAACTCTATGAAATTGAAGTAGTGGTCTGGTCATACGCATGGCTATTTTGGTCCCCCATTATCTTATTTCTTATGAATTGTTTGTAGTTTATTATTCGAGATATGATTATAACCACGACACCACCACTATCACTCTTGAAATGAAAGGTTTATCATGATATCATTCCTACGTTTTGATGACGTCCTCAACTTAAAGACATAGCTAGGCTAATTAAGAAGAGAGTTTTGTTCGTTTTCCTTTTTTGGATTTTCGATCTAGCTATACTAAGTGATCGTTCAATTTGATGAATAAACAAGCCATTTCAAGTTCTCATCCATACTTTTTCCCCGGTTGGTTCGTTGGTTAAGTTTACCACATATATAATAATTTACTGGGGAGGTGAATATAAGGCTGTTCCATACCTAAGTTTAGGTATGGAACCTTTACACTTTTGTTTTTTAATCTATAAAATTCATGGGGCCCAGGTCATTTATTTATTATCCAACAAATATTAAAAAAATTGATATGTGAGGGGTTCCATATCTAAGCTTAGATATGAGACAGCCTTATATTCACTTTTGCCATAATTTACACATTTGTCTCGGTTGATCATCAGAGTTCGTAATATCTTGAAAATATATATATATCATTAGACGTGCAATTCATGCAATTGTAATGATAACTGGATGATAAAAACTTCTCTTGAATAAGTTTCGCTCACCACTTTGATGAATGACAAACTTCTTACTTGATTTGCACAGTTTTGACATACTTAGTATCAAAAGAGTTATCACAATAATATCCAAATTAGCTCTTTTAGTGATCGTTCGTTATGATTTGTCTGACGATTTTGGCTAGTAGCTAGAATCAATGGTTTACTATATCGAATCTACTCATGCTGATCGATTAGACATATATATTTGTACGTACCTATATACTGAGTAATTATAAGATGAACATATAATAAAAATAACACCAGCGGTTTTAAGTAGAGAAGACTCCAAAATGAAAGAAAAAGCAACCATTATAATAACTTCAATTCACACAAAGGGATCAAACAAAGACTAAATATTTCAAAGCAAAACCAACTTACATTCTTGAGGCTGTAAGCCATAATTTAGTCAATTAGTTACTGTTTTCATTGCGTAAACTACGACAAAAATATTGTTTGTTCACACTTTTAGCCGAAAGTTTTCATACTTTCTAAAACCATGACAAAAAATTGTGAACAAATAATATTTTTGTTATACTAATTATATGGTAAAAGAGATATATGATACTAAAAGATACGATTGTTATTTGTTCTTTGCCTCTTAACACTAGTGAAAGAAGAATCATTCTTATTGTCTGTTCTCTCAACCACTGCTTGCAGCGCTTCTTCAATGACGCTTATCCAATGATTGGCCATTTGTTCATTATCGTTACTAATCGAGTGATCATCTTCACCTGTTACAAACAAAACATTCTTTACACGCCTTCCAAGTGTTGTGATCTCAGCTTTTAAGGTTCGTAGTCGAAGCATTTTCAAAGTCCTGATCAGGTTTGGCAAGAGATCCGACCTGTCCTCGCAACATAACGATGCTTTGATTACAATCCTACCTTCTTCATCCGATGTGTTGTCTATAGTTAACTCATCTACCTCTGTAGGGACGGGACTTTGTTTCTCTATGATGGATGTTTGGCGCTTGAGCTCTTTCAGGTGTTGTATCACTTCAGCAAGTAATGAGGCCTTGTCTGTCTATAAAAATTACTCGTACATTAATTGACGTACATTGAAATTACTCCGTATATCAGTACGTGAACTCCACATTCCACAATGCATGTGTTTCAAGAACATGCTATAAATATATATATATATATATATCGAAGATTATATAATTCCAGCACCACGAAGATGCATCACAATTTGAAACGCTAGTATTCTTTTTAACTTTTACAAGGAGACGTGAACACCTACGTACAACAACCTAAATTATTTATAGTAACTTTCTAATTAATTAGGTATTCTAAATTGTGATATATAGAGAGCTTATAGATATTTTAGATTACGATATCATTTTATTTTATTTTAAAATTTTCATTAATCCAACCCAACAACCGCAAGGTGGCTACCTAAATTAGTGATTAAACATCCATGCTCAGGTTTGAACCTAGACCTAGCTAGCTCCTAGAGAAAACCTCCTACCTCTCTCTTGGACCACTAGAACAATAGGTCATTGGCAGATTACGATATTATATGTGTATTCAAATAATTAAATGTTTATAGGCTAATTATTATTCCTGATTAAAAAACCTCTGAAATAATTCAACTTAAGCCTTATGAGGGGTAACGGTTCAACAATATATGGTCAAGCTATTGATTAATATAACAAATAAGCTTAATCTTATGTAATACTAATGAATTGTACACTACTTTGACAATACTGCATATTTTTCTATATCGAATTCTCAACCAATACTTTTCCCTAATCGAAAGGTGCTTTACTTGATCAAATAAATAAAGAAAAGCATAGAACAAATCAAGACTTACTTTGGTGGTGTTGGGAAGTAAGCTGCGAAGCTTCGCAAGATGATTATTAATTCGTTCTCGACGTCTTTTTTCAGCTTCACTATGGCTTTTCGAGGCGGCTATAGCTTTAGCCTCTACAATATCTTGAGCACTCATCTTACTTGTTTCGACATGCATCCCAAACGGGTCTGATCCAGGTGGAACTACAGTATCAATCGATGGGGATGTACTAGTACCCTCGTATGCAAACTGCAACCCATCAACCACCCTTTTGAACAAACCACCGTGTGATGAAGAACAAGAAGGAGATGTTTGTGGCTGTGGAGGAAGCAGAAAGGGGTCATGGTCTCCGGTTGGGCACTGAAGAACACGGTTATAAGCGGTGTGGTGGTGAAATGATTGAGGTACCATAGTTGTCCAAGAAGAATGGTGATGATTGTGCATGATTAGAGGAATTTGTGATGATGATGATGAAGGTGGGAACATGAAAGTAGTATTAGTAGATGAACAATCGTTGATACCCATATATATATATATATACGGTTTAATGAATATATTGCATGAGTTGATGAAGAAAGCTAATGTGAAAAGAAGTAAAGTTTGGATGATAGTGAGGGCAAATGGGATGATTAAAAAGGGAAGATTTGAAGTTATCGTTGCTTGTAATTTGATTAATTTAACCATTAAACAAGTTTAAGAGATTATCTACTTTTAAAAGGTTAATTAAAAACAAGAGAAAATGTCACAAATGGTCCCTGTGGTTGGCACTATTCGCATTTGACTCCCTGTCTTTTTTTTCGTTGCTAAGTGTCCCTGTATTTTCCATTTTCGTTGCTAGAGGTCCCTGACAATAACTTCTGTTAACTTTAGCCGTTAAACCACTCACGTACATTACACGTGAGGGTATAATCGTTCTTTTACCAATCACAGGGACTATTTGTGATAATGATATAAAATCATACATATACAAAATACCCTTCTTCTTCCTCATTCTCTTCAAATCTTGTCTTCCCCAATAATCAATTTCACTAAAATAAACCAATACACATCTCTAATATATACATACATATATCAAATTACTAAATAACATCAAAAAAAAAAAAAAAAAAAAACGATGAAACAAATTTTGAACCCAAATTGTGATATTAAAAAGAATCGCTACAACATGTCAACACGCGGGCCTCCTAGCTAGCTACCTCGTTATTTACAACGGTGATATATATAATGTTGTGTAATATATATGCAAAATAAAAAAAATAAAAATAAAACCACGTTGCTATCTGTGCAATCTATATCTATATTTATATATCTATATCTACTTTAAAGAAACAATTCAATCTCACTAAGCAAACCTCTAAAATTAGGCCCATCAATAACCTCCCTAAACACCATCGGCCACCCATAACTCACTGCAATCGCCATCCACCACCAACCCGCATAGCACTTGGGTCTTTAAAAAAATAAGAAATCAAATAGGATTGTTTCCTTGGTTTTAATTTTTGATATATAGCAATATAGATTTTGAGAAATAGATACGTATATGTATTAGATAACAGATCTGAATATATATATATATGTGTGTGTGTGTGTGTGTGTGTGTGTGTGTGTGTGTGTGTGTGTGTGTGATTAAAGGTGTGTTTTCCGGCAACAAATCAAGGGGCGGTGGGGTTGGAGTATTTTTTTTCC
>JAOXNX010000001.1:18656598-18666841 GCA_028566075.1 Solidago caesia | reverse complement strand
GGAAATCTTCGCGAGAGTGCTTGGATGGAACAAAACCCTCCATCCTCCCCCATTTTTCTTCACTTTTCTATTACCACTCTCTCTACTTTTTCTCTCTAGAGTTTCTTTCAACTTTCTTGATCAAATTCGTTCGGGATTCAATTGGTAAGTGTTGTATGTCGTTAATCCTTGGTGTATACTAAGAAATGCCTGCCGTGTTTAAGCTCGAAAATGGTTTTCAAAGTGTTTCAACTCGTTTTTGAGTTTAGATCCGTGAATCGAAGCCAAAAATCAAGGGTTTCGAGTTGTTTTTCGTGTCAAAAATCTAGGGAACATGTTTATCTATCACTTGGGTCGATTTCTAGCCAAGAAATGAGTCGTTTTAGTGAGTTTTAAGTTAAAAACGTGCTGAGTTAGTCAAGAACGCGCGCAGTTGAATGTTCACACGTTTTTGGATTTTTCAAGCTTCAAGTTAGTCTAAAACGTTCCTTGATCTTCCCTAGGTATTGTACTACTGATCTACTTCAAGTTTAATCGAAAACCGAATCGTTTTTGGGTCGAATATTGTGCACGTTTTTGCAAAATCGCGCGTGGTTGAAGCTAGGCAAGATTGCGCGTTTTTGAGGATAAATGTGTGCGTCTTTGACCATGGTTGACTGGTCAACGTGAGCGTCTTTGGGTGTCTGTTGTTCGTTCCTAATCGATTTAAAACGTTACTGTAACACAAAACGATGTTATAAAGGAAAAACGTGACTTAACCGACTTAACAAAATGAATTAAGGTTTAAAAGCAACACATTATAAGTGATTTTGAGACAACCTTTTATAAGTGAGTTACGATGGCATTTCTTAGGGCACTAATTTAGATAAGAATATTAAGTCGTAAACGATTACTTATTGAATATCTTATCGTTGGTATAGACGTAGTTGATAATTGGATACAAGGCTTTGACGTGGGGAATTCTTCGAGTACATGACTTATTGTACGAACGATCTATACTTAGCCTACGTCTCAGGTGAGTTTCGTAGCCCCCTTTTTATCATGTTTTGGGATGAAAAGATACTTAAACTATTTGTTTATATGTCGTAGACAAAAACTTATATTTTTCGTATACCTGCTTTCTATGCTATTACATCCTAATACATACTTTTAAGTATACATGTAAACTAACTAAGAAAGCATAAATTACGAATAAGTTATCATGAAACATGATGAGTTGTATTACATGAAATATGATCAATGAGACGTAATACTTTAAACTAGACCTTTGTGTGCGGGTGGTTTATGAGATGAGTCGTTATGTGATGAGTCGCTATGTGGTGAGTCGTATGTGGAGAATCGTTATGCGGTAGATCGCTATGTGATGAATCGTTATGTGGTGAGTCGTCATATGGGGAATCATTGTGAGTGAGTAGGTGTGAGTGCGAGTGGTTGGTATGATTGGGTATTATGATTGGTTGTATGAATTATGTTGTGTGTTCAATCATTTCTGTGTGTTCAATCCCTCTGTGTGTTCAAGTCCTTCTAAGTAGATCCAAAGGCAGGTTGTGGAACTATAAGACCACATACCGTGATACGGTTGGATATAAGTGGAGGCAAGGCAAATTGTTGAACCATAAGGCCACATACGTGATTATATATAAGTAAGCCTTTAATCAATGTGAAAACATTTGGTAAACTTATCTTGGCTCGTCTATGTTATACTCAAACTTTGTATCGGTTGATTCAATTCAAAAGTTTATTATATATATGTATATCTATGTATAAACGATGATTTTTATACACTTGTTTCGGAGATCTTGAACTATATATATATATATATATATATAGGCAAAAGTGAATATAAGGTTGTCCTATACCCAAGCTTAGGTATGCAACCCCTCACATACCAATTTTTTAATATTTGTGGTATGATAAATAAATGACCTGGACCCCATGAATTTTATGGATTAAAAAAAAATATGAGGCTTCCATACCTAAGCTAAGGTATGGAACAGCCTTATATTCACCTCCCCAATATATATATATGTACAGTAGGAATCAACATCGCGGCAAATCTTGATCTTTATGAACTAAACCTACGAACTCACTAACATCATGTTGACACTTTCAAGTATCTTTTCAGGTATCAGGAATCGCTTGCAAGATAGGAGTCTATGGCTTTAGCTGGACTTAAGGATTGGGTGATGCATTTAGATGATAGACTCGGGCACGATGCCTCGGATTGTTTTCCCTTGCATGGGAATTATTGTTGTATTTCTTGACCATTATGTACAACTTGAAGCCTTATATGGAAATCATGTAGTTTCTCTGTGTAATATCCATTGTGTTGCATCTCACGTTTCCGCCACTAGTGGGGTGTTACAATGTTTTAAATAAATATGAAACTATAGGGTTAAAAATGAAAATTACAAATATATAACACATATATATGCAAATTAAAGAGTGAGTCAGGGACTTATATCATCTTCTTCGCATAAAAACCTCAAACCCACATACAAAACACACACCCACACCCCCAGACACACACACACACATATAAAATTAAACCCTTTTTTTATACGTATTCAGTCCCTCTCAACGGTCATATTCAAGTTTGTCACTACCGGGCTTTCAACCCTTTGAGCATACCCCCCAAACGAGCCCACCGGGGGCGGGGAGGTGTTACCGCCGGTATGGGGCTAACCCGCCGGCTACCCGGTGTCCACTACGCCTCCCCTAACCTCAACCATCACCTAGTACTACCATTGCAACACCAAACCCTTATTTTTGTATGTCGTATTGTGTAATAGTTTTTTTTAATAATGGTTACAAAAACAACTTATCACCTCAAATTCCATCGAAAAACGATGCAATCATTAGTATTTGAATTTGATTATACGCTATAAGCTCATCCCAAGGTTTTTCTAACTCCAATTCAAACACTAGTGTATTTTGTATATGTTAGCAAGAATAATTGGAGCGGAGTTGTGGCTAGGTTTTTAGCTAGAAGCGCGAAATTTTGTTTAAACGTTACTTTCGGTTTATTATTTAGGGGATTAAGACTCTCGATAGTTTTCTAGAGATCACCTCCAAAAAAGGTTTTGTTTTCAATATCAGCAGCTTCATTAGTTATTTAAATTAGCATGACACTGCGCGTTGCGACGGATACAATTTACAGGGCATCAGATACCCGCGCGTTGATGTTAGTGGTCTTGGCGGTGGTAGTGGGGGATTTTTTGAAAGCGTTTTGTGGTTCATATGTGTGTGTTTGTGAGAGAGAGAAGGGTGATTGGCAAAAGAAAATAATGAAGGGCAATTATGTACATTCGCCTCTTTTTTTCAACATTTTCAAAATTAAAGGAGGCTAGAATTTTTATAAAGAAGTAAAGATAAACATGACACAAACAACGTTGGGTTCAAATCATAGGCTTTGGCTGACATAGGTTAATACGAGTTCAATCCTTAACCCAACTCGAAGTTCAGATTACATTAATTCACTAGAGGCTAAGAAGCTTGGCACATTAAAGTTCAGCTTATTTAAACTTGTTGAGTCGCCAGTCAAAGTCCACGCTTGGCTGCTTGCCAAAGAACTGAAACATGGCTAACTCGTCCCTGCCATGACCCCAAAATATATTGATTAGACACAATCCCACAAAAGTTTACTGTAAATGATTTTGAAAACCGCCATTGCACCATCACTGCCGCCTTAATCAGCACCTAAATAAAAACTCTTCAGTATTGCTTACTAACATAATTTTCAGCAAAATGCACATTTTTTACCTGCTTTGTTTTCACTTGAATCAAATCAGTCGATATTTATGTATCAATCACGTATGAATCGAATAATTTGGTTCACTAAGACCTTCTCAAGAACGACTACCCCATTTCCATCTTCGACCAACTTCCTCAAGAACCTTAGTCCGAGCTTGACCCTTTTTTGCTTCGTCCTCTATCCAAGATCTGCAGCAATACTATCATTAGAAAAATTTTAAACTAGAAGGACCCATTTCAACCCATCGACTTATAATGGGTTGATTTGGAATAAATTTTATCTCTAAAGCGTCGATCAGGTTAAAACTCGCTCGAATAATTTAAGAACATATAACCTTCTCTATCGTTGAAAAAAAATACTAAATTATTAATACAATTGATATAAATATAATACTCCTCTGTTATCGTATTTAACACACTAATTATTTATATATAAAAAATTATACAAATAGTGTTATGGTCAAATTCTTTTAGAAACCCTACCCGCACCAAAAATAGCCTGTTTGACCCATTAAACCATCCTTCCGACCTGCCCATTTAGCAACCTCTTATCCAAGCCCCTAGATTATCAGTACGTAAGTTGACACAACAAACACTACTTTCTTGTTTATCAGAAAGTTACCACTAGTACCTGAGTATACGAAGGGCTTCCAATTCAGCTTCAAGTATTGCTTTTGAATCAAGAATTTTTTCATATTTTACTTCTAATTCACTGACAATACTACGGATTTTATGTTGCTCGTCCACATAGTTGGTTCGTTCATATGCAAGTCTCTGGTTCATTTCTTCTATTTCTTTCTTCAAGCTAGAAAGCAGCTGCTTTTGACAATCTAAAGCCGCTTTCTCCTTCGAGTAAGCAGCTATAGCATTATCTTGATCAATCTTTTGATGTTCCAAATCTTTGAGTGCTTCTAGATAAGCCGCTTCCACCTCCAAAAAACGACTATGTTCATCCTCTAGTTTTTTCTCCCAAAACCTCTGTATGTCACCCCTCTCAAGAAGTTCTGATTTAATCTCTTTCATTGCAAACTCCCGGGATGAATTCTCAGCTTCTAGCTTTAAAAATTCATGGCGAATTGATTCAGTTATTCTTCCACTCGTGAGTGCCACTGCAGCTTGTGCCTTGGTGCAGGGTTTCCCGGGCTGGAACCGTTTGAGCTGACCTGATATACATCCCAGTATGTCAATACGTAATAGCCCAAGTATATAAGCAATAAGCTATGTATAAAGAAAGAGATAGAAGAGAACCAAAAACTTTTCTCGTAATGCTTTTGTCGTTTGCCAGTGTGTCCATAAAAAGAACCGGTAGCACATCCGACTTAAGCTCCCTTGCATCCAGAAAGCCTATTTTGTTCCTTAATATCTGGACTGTAAACATGTCAGTTCTAAAAGATGAAACAGAGCAAACATTATTTTTGTTCATTACCAGAGATAATGAACCCAGAGAAATATTGACGATTTATACCAACTTCCACTTATTCCTACCTCTTCATTTAGTCCTGGCATAATTTCATACTCTAACTTGGCTCTCCAACCCATAAGATCCTCACGTGAAATCAATCTAGAAACAAATACCTAAATAAACATGCAAAAATAGAAAAAAGAATAAAATAAAAAATTCATCTGTGGTATATTTGATGTACCTATCGGGAAAAAAAGTTGCACCTCCAGAGCTCTTTGAACTATCCAGATCAGAAGTTAAGTTTTTATCAGACAGATTGCTTGGGACAACGCCAACCTCAGCCAGGGCTATATTGTATAGATATTCAACACAAGATTAACTTTTTTAATAGCCTGAAGAAATGTATGGTGCATAATTGATCGCAACTTCGACCTATTTACTCGAGAACAGGTCTATTCGGGTTATTATTATCTCTAACGAGCAAAATGATAACCATAACTAGCAAAGAAACATGCCAAATAGGTCAAAAGTCTCCTAAAGTGTATTTTCGATGCATAAAACCTCCAAGATTGTGTATTCAAAGTTCAAACAATCATGTTATTATTGCAAAACACTTCTCAATCCACTTTAGACGGTAATCAATTATTTTTAAAAAATGTGAAAATGTTGGGCAAAAAGTGTTTCAGGTCAGCCCATACCCAAAAAAAAAATACAATTTTTCGCATCCAAACCCATGTTGACCCATTAATCACCCCACCCATTTTGCAACCTGTAGAGTACAATATCAGCACCTTGAACAGCTACTTCAAGCTTACCTTGAATATACTCAAAATCAGGATCTTCACCCCGAATGTCATCAAAAGCATTGATGGTAGATCCAGTGAGTGCGACAGATAGCACTATCCTATTTCTCGGATTCCTGAAACCCAAAAAAAATTCTTAGTGAATGACAACCGTATTCTTTCTTATAATAGTAGCAACTAGGCCAAATGCATGCACCAGTTTCTACCTTTCAAGTCTGGAGTTAACTAGAACCAACCATCTTGCATATTCTCTTCTGGTACAAAATTCATCTGCCTTGACTTCATCTTCAATGATCTGTATGCCTTAATGACAGGTTATTAAAGCAATTCTTAAAACTGAATCTAAAACTTGGTTCGTAATGGGAAATTAAAGAAATGTTCACATATAAACTACCAAAAACATATTACTTAGTAGATCACAAGTCATTTAACAGGTCAAACATCAATTAAATGAATTGGAAAAATAATCAAAATGCATTACCGAATTATACTGAATTATGTAAAGAAGTAAAACCCAGAAAAGATAATAATGAATTGTATAAATACCAATAATGATTATTGGCCAGTGAATAAATAAAGTTTCACCTGGGCCTTATTATTATATATAAGCACAAGAAAATACCAGTGATAGTAGTAACCCATAAAAATAGTCAGATAAAATGATGGTCCATTTCAAAAATTGGTTATAATTCGCTTTGCAGGATAAGGATCATAATTTTAAGCAATGAAACTATCAAATCCCAATTTTAAATGGCATTGTCAGAAGAATCGAAACAAGAAATGAGGATTCAGCTTTATGTTTCGATCCAAGGTGACTCGCTCTTTAAAAACCCCATATGTAATTACTGCCCAAGCATTTGAAACACTTGTAAAACTTTCTTGAGTCATGTTACCATGTGTTGAATGTTGATTGTTGAAAATGAGTCAAACACGTCTAGTTAGGAAGTATAGCTGTTTAAATGATTTTAATTCTCATAATGGACTAAAACATAATAGGCGGTTGAATTTATTTAAACTAGTTATTAAAAAGTGTGGAGATGTATCAAGGATGAACAAGACATTAATTTGTTGAAATCAAAATCTTAAATTGATGTTAATGGAGAAGAGCTTGAAATCAAAAAAAAAAATTCAAGAAGACTAGTAGATACGTTAAATTTTCTAGATGGATTAGATTGGACTAGTCTAGTAAGTCTAGCAATACTGGATTTAGCGAAATAACACCACCATATTAGGCTTTAGAATATGACAAAATTAAATGCACAGAGTGGTAATGGCTTCTCATGTTGGCCAAAATGGGAGGTTGCGGCTGATTTGTTATGGCCCACATGGCAACCAACTACTAGTGCTTCTGCAATTAGTATAAATCAAATTACTAACCCTAATACGTTGTTGTCAAATCCCTAAGCCCAGTACTACAAAACCCACCATACTATACCTAATCCATCCAGAAAACATAATGTATTTGGTTTTCTTGAAACATGAATATATTGGTTTCCTTTTATCAACATTGATTTAGAACTTCCACTCAAACGAATTCTTTGACAAACCATATCTTATGCATTCCTAGTTACTTATCCGCAGATTGTCGCAACTATCTTAGAGCAACTCAACCAAAAAATAGGCTTTAATCCACTCCCAAAACAAAAATAATCTAAACAAGGATGCTTTTGAACCTTGAACGAACCACCCCCTCTTTTGAAAGTAAATCTTACCTTAAATAGCAGCCTCAACTCAAAAATCAAGTTTTAGTTTTAAATATTGTACCAACTCTCTAGATTTCTTTGGGGTTGCACGAATCTATTTGGCCAACATATGAATTTATATATCCATGGCTTAGAATTCTAACTGATTTCAATGTTCAATTTGATTTTGCATTTTCAGGAAAAAAGGAAGTCTTTAAAATTTACCTCTTACCCAAAAAACAAGAAGAGGTTTATGAAATTTGAGTTTATCATAAACCTAACTACAATATATGAACTGCAACAAAATACCTTCAGCTTCTTTAACCACAATAAAGCCTCCTGCTGAGTATTATCAGCCAAAACTGGAACTACAACT
Organism: Solidago caesia; assembly: GCA_028566075.1. NCBI lineage: Eukaryota > Viridiplantae > Streptophyta > Magnoliopsida > Asterales > Asteraceae > Solidago > Solidago caesia. The sequence goes on along the minus strand of JAOXNX010000001.1, from coordinate 18,658,846 downwards.
CTTCCAACCTTTCCTTCTTCCCAGTTACGATGACCAATTACTGTAAAAGTAGCCAAGAAATGTAATCATGAGATACTACAATTTGATGGAACTTTATAAAACAGACAGACAGTCAAGGAACTAAAAAATAGTCAAATACCTTCTTCTGATATCACATCACCTCCTTCATGAACATTTTCCTTCAACGGCTCAACAGCTTCATCCACTTTTAATGTATCATCTGAGCCCAACGATTTATTATCAACAAATACATGAAATGGACTGCTAAATCGCAAAACCAAACCTGAAAATAAACCAATGATAAGATTCTAAACCAAGTCCGTCTGCAAAATCAATTACGCTGAACAACATCTACAAACACAATCCTCTAATTCCAAACTGGTAACACAAACAAAGAAAAGAGAAAGTTTACCTTTACTTGATAGAGTATAATGACCAAACACGGCAAGCAATGCCACAACTGAAGTCCCAATACCAAACAACAGATACGTAGGCAACCCTGGTTCATGTAAAGCTCATTACAATCATCACTGAGTAGAAAAAATTCACAGAACTTCAACTTTCAAAAGAACAGTAGGATTCATCAAGTCCACTCTATTCAGCTTCTGTTATAAATATTATTTTATATTTGGGCAAATGACATATTTATACAACCAAGTTTCGATTTATTTTTATCAACCAATGAAAATAAGTTATCAATTTATACAACCATATTCAACTTAATACCATTTTAGGCAACCAAAAAAAAAAAGAAGAAACAGTGGTGTCACCAGGTTTTTTTTTTTTTATCAACGAATGCAATTAAGTTGATTCGTTATCAGTTTACACAACCACATTTCACCTTAATACCATCACATTACACAACCAAAATATAAAAAAACCGAAACTTGATCTCCCTGTTTTTTATCAACCAATGCAAGTAAGTCGATTTGTTATCAATTTATGTAACCATGTTTCAACTTAATACTACTTTATGCAGCCATATAAAAAACCGAAACTGATAATAAATCAACTTACTTGCATTGGTTGGTAAAAACAAAATCATAATTTAATTTCAAATATAAATCATTTTTCCATTTTAAAATCCAATATCCTTCCATTTTAGGAGTATTCTAACATTTTTAACATATATTGTAAAAACTTTAACATAGCCACATCATATCATATTACTGCAAAATTTAATATAACTAATACAATATAAAAATATATAGTAGTAGTAGTAATAATTTATGCAGGGTTTAAAAAAAAAAAGTTACCTTTTTTCTGCTTTTCAGGGGTAATAACATTTTCTTCAAGAAATGCCCAACCATTATAATCATCAACTTCAGGTTGATCAGAACTAACCCATGATATATGTAAGTTGTTTTTGGTAATTGAAGCAGAAATAGATGTAAAGTTTCGATTTTTAGGGTTTCTGGGTCTGAAATCAGTAAAAAGATTTTCATCAGACAAAATTGGAAACTGGTGAAATGGGTGATTTTTACAAAGTGGTAAAAATGTTGATATTGTGGAAGATGAACACATTTTTATTTTATTTTTTAAAATGATGTAATTTTAGCAGGAAAAAATTGGGGTTTCTATTAAGATTTTAGGTAATATGAAATTGAGGTTAAAGACTCTCAGTAATTTTTTATTTTTTTTCTTCTTTTGTTATTGGTGGTGGTGTTGGCTCCTTATCTTGTTCTTTCTTTTGTTTGGGGCTAAATTTCCATATAAGGGATAAATAGTCCTTGGAGTTTAGAATAAAATAAAAGTAGTACTAGTACATTGCTTTTTCTTGTCCCTGTCGTGTAGGTTCCTTTTTAAGATAGTAGTTGAGTGTCTTGTTAATAACCACATCGGAGAGCAAAAGAAGCTAAGTTATTCTAGGCCAACGGAGGAAAAGCAACATACTCACATTCCAGGACGAGATGTTCAGTATTGAAAATGATCAAGGTGCATAAAATAATTGTATTTTTATTATAAAATTAAAAGGTTGGCTTTTGATATAAAATGTACAATTTGTTTATGCACGTTAACTACAGCCCCTATTATTTTCCTAAATTTAAACAAGATTAAAAAATTTAAGAGATAAGAGCAAAAGATATCGGTTCAGAGTGGTCCGTTTTCGGGTATAGTGCCCCTCAACAACTAGGAATGGCAATGGGTCGGGTTCGGGGCGGGTAGTACAAAACCCGAACCCGATAAGGAAAACCCGACCCGATATCTTATCGGGTACCTTATCGGGGCACCCATCGGGGATAAACTA
>JAOXNX010000001.1:18624629-18636021 GCA_028566075.1 Solidago caesia | reverse complement strand
TGGTTAAAATTAGTATGTGCATTAAGTAGCTTGTACCTTTTATGCTTAAAAGACTTGTAAAAGCATATAGGTTTTTAGTATATATATAATTTCTTCATAAAGTTGGATAAAAAATAGTATGTGAACGTTTGATTTTGTGTATTACCAGTTTTATTTTTTTCCCCCAAAGTATATATGTTAATATATATTTTTTGAACAACGGAAATTATATTAAAAAAGGACAAACTAGCAAGGCATTAGCAGCCAAAAGTACAATTACGATACAATCTAGAATTAAAACCAATACAACAAAATCTAGACCCTTCCCGTGACATAATTACGAAAACTACAAAAGAAGTTAAAAAAACTCGTGCCAATTACAATGACCCAAGACACGAGAAAAACTCTCAACCAACGAAGGTCGAGCCACCAGTTTTCAATTCGTGGTGTTTTTAATATAGTCCCAACCATGTATCGAGAAACGACCCAACCAAAAGCAAAACACAAAAAAATAACCAAAGCGATAAAGTAGTTCAGTCCAAACAATGCTGGACTTCAAAACCTGCTATAGTAACATAAATGAGCCCATTAACAGCCATCTCTTAACCAAGAATCCACTTCAACACATAGCTATCCCAACAAATAGCTATCCCAAGTCCCAACCCTCATAAGTCATAATCATCAAAATTCTTCATTTTAGCTTAATATATCAAGAATACACAATTACTTTGGATTTAGGATGATGATTACTACTTGAAATTAGCTCTCTGATGATGAATGACTACTTTATCTAAAATTACCCAACCCTCATAATCTTTAAAAAGAAATGTTTCTGTGGTGTCTGTTGTTCTTTCTTTGATATATTAGGTATTATAAGTGGGTATTTACATCCCTGGTTCCTTTCGTCCCAGTCACTTAAATATTATATATTAATATTCTCGGATTCGTATTTTGTACAATTGATATTAATATTCCCGGATTCGTATTTTGTACAATTGAAATACATATCGGCTCGTACGACACTTATAATCTTATAACAACTTTTGAATACATCGTGTCTAATAATATACGTATATTTATATGACAACTTTTAAATTAAAACATATACATGTATTATAATATTACCTTAAATTTTGGAATGTTACGGGATTTTGTTGATGTTGGTTCGATATGATCCCGGTTTGGTTCTGCTATTAATTTAGTTTTTCGGCACCATAGCTCATCCTTAACCCATTTGACTTTAAAACGATTTTTAGAAAGATGCAATAAAAAAAATCAATATTTTCCGTAGAAAATCCAAGAAACATAATACTTTTACAATTATGTTTTTTAGTTATAAATATTACTTTTCTTTATAAAAAAAAATCAAAATTTATGATAAGATCAAGTTATTATTATCTTCTTTATTATTGAAACAGGATGTGAACAGTAATTTGATAAAAAAAAAACTGGATTTGTATATATATTTGACTTATCAAAATTAAGACAAATTTGGTCTTGGAAGGAATGGTCATTATTATTATTATCTATATTAATAAACACAATGGTCATTATTATTGAAACAGGGTGTGAACAGTAATTTGGTAAAAAAAAAAAACTGGATTTGTATATATATTTGACTTATCAAAATTAAAACAAATTTGGTCTTGGAAGGAATGGTCATTATTATTATTATTATTATCTATATTAATAACCACAATGTGAATAGTGCCACTTCCACTGGGAAGTGGCCACGTGGCACAATCTATTTTTTTTTTTTATTGTTTTATTATTTGTTATTTGTTGTTTTTACGTTTTAATTTTTGTCGTTATTGCATTGCTTTTAAATGCATACACATTTGATATGAAACTTTTAGTAATATTTATGATATAGTGGTTTCGGATTTTTTAACAAATATATCTATGTTAGAGTGGTTTTAGTGTTGTCTTTCAATTTTTGTTTTTTTGTGATTGTTGTTGTTTTTCTTCTTTTTTCCCAGTTTTAAAACTACATCAACAACAAACACAATCACGATACCCGAGTCCTTGCAACACGGGATATTGCAAACTTTTGTCTTTGTAGATAGATGTCAAGGGTTTGATTCATACTCTTTGTAAGACTGAAGGTCCTTTTCTATCTTAGGTAGAACTGAAAGTAGTCTCTCTACCTTAGGTGTGGGTAATATTGTCTACGTAACAACCTCCCCATACACAACTGTAAACGGTATTGGAACTCATAGCCTGAGGAAGATGGTATTGAGAGTCACTTACTGCTATTGCAAACTTTGAAACAATCTACGTGTGAGATTTTTAGATTTATAAATATTATAACGGAACCGCGTTAATAACAAACGCAAACACGATAATCGGAGCTTAAACCTTCTAGTTTAATTTAATCGTTTATTGATTGCTTACCATAAAATTATTTACTTCCAGATGGATTAAAGCACAATTAATAGACGTGCATGGCTCCTAATCGACCTATAAAAAGAAAAGCTACACTTTAAATCGATTAACCTGTTGGTAGGAAATAAATCAGTCAATCGATCTTCTAAACCACTTGGACAAAACTACGAGTCTTTCAATTCTACATACATTTATAATCATAGAACACATTTTTTTTTATCAAGGAAACCTAGCTATTGGATCAAGATATCAAGCTTACTATCTGAAATTCTAACATGCAACACCAGGGCACTCAACGTGCTCTCATCTTTTTGAAAATCCACTTCGAGCGTGGCAACTTCAAACAGAGTCACGTATTTTCTTCTGAATTCGTAACACGATTTCAAGTCACTCTGAGTCGCGTATTTTCTTCTGAACTCGTAACATGATTTCAAGTCACTCTAACATATACAACTAATATCATTGGTTTCATATATACGATGGTTTATTAATTAAGAGACGAGAAAAGATTTTAAGTAGTAGTTTGAGAAAAGATTCTAAGTAGTTTAAAATACCCGAAGTAGTTGCTTTCTGCTTTATTTGGTTCTCTACTTCATAGTTCTGTATATAAGTAACATCTAATTGACCCACGTAAATCTCTGGGTAGCATATATGCCACTGCCGTCTTCCTCACTGCTGAATTTTCCGTATAGTTATCTTCATACATCTTTCATTAATGATATGCACATCTACCTACGTGTATAAAGACACATACAATGCAAGTACATCTGATATATACACATTGCATTGCATTCACTTCAAGAGCCTGAAAATCTTACAATTAAGCTCAATTAAGTCCTCCATCTTAATTATAATGGCTTTCTTTTCTGCTTTGAAAACTCCAGTTTCATCATGGAAGCTCTTCATGGTTCTTTTTGCTGTGATGATCCTTATTGTGAACCAGGGTTTCTCAACTAGCCGTGAGGAAACAACAACACAATCATTTACCCCCCCTTTTTTTTTTGTTTATAAATATTACTTTTCTTTATAAAAATATCAAAATTTATGATAAGGTCAAGTTATTTAATTTAATCGTTTATTGATTGATTACCATGAAATTAATTACTTCCAAATGGATTAAATCACAATAGACGTGCATGGCTCCTAATGGACCTATATAAAGAAAAACTAACATTTTAAATCGGTTAACCTGTTGGTAGGAAATAAAATCAGTCAATCTCCTAAACCACTTGGACAAAACTATTCTTTCAAGTTTCAATTCTATATACCTTTTTTTTTAATATCATTTTTGTATATAATCGTATTTTAACCTAATTGTTTACATGCATTGTCAAGCATATCATGAAATATATTCTTTACAAGTATGTAAAAATATATTTGTAAAAAAGTCATATTTTTCTGAGATTAATCTTACAAAAAAGTCATATTTTTGTGAGATTATTCTTACAAAAATTTGTAGAATTGAAGAAAATGGAAAAGTAAAAGACAATGATTTAACATATATGGTTATGTTTTTTGTGTTTGGCGTTACCGGTTTAATCCATATGTAGAAATCGGAGATATCTTATGATTTATGGAAAAGTGTTACATATATAGCAACAAAACATTTATAATCATACAACTCTTTTTTTTAATTTATCAAGGAAGGAAACCTAATGGATCAAGATATCAAGCCATATACAATCTGAAATTCTAACATGTACCACGAGGGGTACTCAACGTGCTCTCTCTAATCTCTATATACTTATCTTTTTTAAACTCCACTTCGAGCGTGGCAACTTCAAACAGAGTCAGGTTGTATTTTCTTTTGAATTCGTAACACGATTTCAAGTCATACTCTAACTTATACTACTAAAATCATTGGTTTCATACGATCGATGGTTTATTAAGAGATGAGAAAAGATTTTAAGTAGTTTAAAATGCCCGAATTAGTTGCTTTCTGCTTAATTTGGCTCTCTATTTCATAGTTCTATAAATAAGTAACATCTGATTGACCCACGTAAATCTCTGGGTAGCATGCCATTGCCGTCTTCCTCACTGCTGATCACTACTAGAAAACTGAGCATCACCGACGAATTTTATTTGTCGGAAATTTTCTTATGAATTAACAAAGAATTTCAAACAAAAAGAATATGAATAAAAGGCTGACACATTAGTGACGAATTTCCAACGAATTTACGACAAACCAAGTTTCGTCGGAATTTCGACACTAAAATAAACACATCAGCGACAAAATATCGAGAGTTTAATGTGAAAAATATATTTCGTTGGAAATTCCTTAGAAACTTTTGGTTTAAACATTAATTAATTTTAAAATAAAACGTTTTCTCAAAAATCTATAGGAAATTTTAAACTTTGTAAGAAATTTACGACGAAATATATCTAAATTCCAAAAGTAAAATTAGTTTTAAAATAAAAAAGTTTTGTTGGAAATACGTCGAAAGAGAAACAATTATTTTTTAAAGAATTTCCGACCAAATATTATTAGTTTTAAACAATTAAAACTAGTACTTTTAATAATAAATTTCGTTGAAAATTCATGGGAAAACATAACTGTTTCCAACTAATTTCCGACGAATAAATTATATTTATCGAAAATAAAATAATTCCCTAGAAATTCGTCGAAAATATACACTATTTCTGACGAAATTTATAAAAATTATTTAAAATTCAAGGGATCTCACATAGTTTTAGACAAATACATTAATATACGGTTAAATATTTATAAACATAGTAAAATTTAACATACAACCCACTACCTTTTCCTACAATCACTTTTACTAAAAAAACAAACAACCATCCCCACCCTCTTCGAGCTCTTTAATATCTTCTGCATCTTTTGAGTTTTTAGAACTCAACCAAGTTTGAGAAGTTTCTAATACCCATTTAAAAATATCTGAGAGAACTTCATTGCTAGAAGACCACCGCGAGGAAGCTTTATCAAACACCAATTTTCGTGATGTGTGACAACATCCAGGGCATCACCAACCCGCTATACGTCGATTGGCTCGCAGAAGGAAGACGGGACGACCATGGATGTGGTTTACGGTCATGAAACGCAAGTGTCATACCATATACGACTTTTTATAGCTATTTTATCATGTTCTTTGTTTTATTTCAGATCTGAACAATGAGTCATGGGGTATAGATAGGAAAAAAGAAAAAGAAAAAAAAAGAAACTATAGATTGTGGTTTTTATATTAAACATGATGTTTTAACTGAGATTTAGATTGTACATTTGTTGTTGATTATTCTATTAATTTCATTTGTTATGGTGTATTAGTAGACAATTAATATTAGATATTGCTTATTTAATTGATTGGAATTTGTATTAATTTATTAATGCTTATTTAATTAATTGGAATTTGTATCAAATCTTTTAATTTATATTGCTTTTGTGTAATCTATATATTAATTATATATATTGCATGAATTTAATTTATAATTCTTTTGCATAGGTAACTAATTTCGTTGGAAATTCGTAGGAGGTTAAAACAATTATTTTCGTTGGAAATTCATCGGTTAAAACATATTACCGACAAATTTTCGAAACAAATTTTGGATAGAAATTCTTCGGAAACGTTAAGTATATTTCCAATGAATTAGCGACATTAATTTCGTCGAAAAAAGTCGCTAAATAGCCAACCTTTGAACATTTTGTTAGTTATTTTATATGTATATAGCAAACGAAACAAATCGTTGGAAAATAAAATATTCGTCGGAAACTTTCGTCGATAATTGTTTCCGACGAGGGTTTTTCCCACAAACCATTTTGGTCAGAAAATAAAATACCGTTTTTTTACGAATTTCTGACGAATTTTGTCGTCACTGAAAGTCAGTTTTTTAGTAGTGTGAATTTTCCGTATAGTTATCTTCATCCGTTCCATGCGTACCATGCGTACATCTTTCATTAATGATATGTGCATCTACCTACGTGTATAAATACACATACAAGTACATCTGATATATACACATTGCATTGCATTCACTTCAAGAGCCTGAAAATCTTAATTACAAGCTCAATTAAGTCCTCCATCTCAATTATAATGGCTTTCTTTTCTGCTTTGAAAACTCCAGTTTCATCATGGAAGCTCTTCATGGTTCTTTTTGTGATGATCCTTATTGTGAACCAGGGCTTCTCAACTAGCCGTGAGGAAACAACAACACTACCCACGCATGACGAGGGATCAATGGCTGAATCGGGGCTCAAGAAACCTGAGTTATTTTTGGGTATGAAGCCTAAGAACCACCCTGTTCCTCCTTCCGGTCCTTCAACAGGGCACCACTAGAAGGTGAATGCCACCCTTTGATATTAAGGAGTTTGTGTGTATGAACAATTGAACATGAATATATTGATGCAGTACTAATATACTATGAAAATGTGTTGGCATATATGTCAAGCTTGTGAGAATAATATAATTGTTTTAGTTGCAGTATGATCTTCAAGGTTTGCATATGGTCTTATGTACATACTATACATCCTACTTTCAGGATATTGCTATCAAAATAATTTAGAATTCGGTTGATGAAACCAAACAGTTAAAGAAATACACAAACAAAAAGTTAATATCAAAATCTAATTAACACAGTTTTTGAATTTGAGACGATAGAGCTATAATTTCCAATTGTGATTTATGCAACACTTTCTTATGTTCTGAAGCCGCGGCTTCTTTTAAAAAAAAAAAATGTTGGTCTAAGCGTACTTAACATAATAGTTGTATATATATAACATCATATAAGCCCAGAATCCACCAAACTTGATAACAAATTAATTAATGTTTAAAATAACATAATACAGCAATTTTAACAAGCAATAAAGTTTGCAAAAATTATAACAATCATAACAGATGTATGATATTAACATTAAAAACAAAAACAGTTTGGCCGGAAAACCGTGTGAAGTATTTCTGATTGACGCAGAACTACTTGTTGACAAAGAAATAAACATTGACACATACAAACAAAGAAACGGAGACTGAACATCATAACTTTCGCCTACATAACTAAACAGTCAAGCCGTTCAAAATAAAATACTAAACAGTCGAACTATGATTGGATGGTCTCCAACCTAGCAAACTGGTAGAGCTTTTTAATGTCCACCGAGCAACAATTACGTCACATGACTAAGAGCTTAAAAAGTACACAAAACCGGGCACAAAGGTACAACTACAAGCGGCAGCAGAGGCTACCCTTTTGTCTAACTTAAGGCAAGTTCCATCTACCTAACTAAGTTTTAAGGTGCATGCATGTTTAGATAGGATGGCCTAACCATGAAAAGATGACCTAGATTTTTCATATGCATAAGATGAATAGTGAGTGCTAGGTTGATTAATGCGTTCCAAGTAACTTTCCGCATAATTTGATACAGGAGGAAATCCACGAGCATTATTTTGGTTTCTACTTGCATAATCAGACATAAAAGGACAGTATTCTTGTCTACATTCTGGCTGCCAATTTGGGTTGTGAGAATGAACTCTAAAACATGATTCACGAGAATTAATTATCCCGTGGTTTGACGGGCTGTTAAGACTGTAAGAGTTAAACCCTCTAGATTTTAATCTAGGCATAACCCATCGATTTTGATCTGCTTTCACAGGTATCGGCGCATTTATTCCAGGAAAAGCAACACTCATTTTCCTCTTTGGCTCTGTAGAGACTCTGTTGACTTGTTCCTTATTTTCTTTACTTGGATCTCCGTTAGCATATATAATAATTCCTGAAGGCTGGTCACTAGGTTCAGTATCTGGGAAAATTTAGAAATCAATTAATCTCTGATATATCAAAAGGAAAACTGGATATATGTTAACAAAGTAAATAATAAAAACAATTACCAAGATATCCAGGCGGGTAACCCATTTCACGCATTCTGTTAAGCCATGGAGGTGGGTCAAATTCCTGAATTCGCACCGGCCAGCACACACGTTCAATACATATACAAATTCATAAAACAATGAAAATAATATTGGGTAATGCTTTATTTGGTTGTTTCATTTACCATTTTTAAATTTTTGTAAATGTCAATATGTCATGCAAGATGAAATTGATCCAGTAATATAAAAAATGAAAAAAAAAGTATGTATCTTACCCCAATTCCCAATAGTTTCCTCGTCTCAGAATCGAGACAACCAGGTTTCAATCCATCAAATTTCCCACCAGGAGTATCTTGGTAATATCGTGTTAGAACACGGGGACCAGCAGGTCTTTTAGTTTTCAATTGATGCAATTTACGGGCATTGTGAACAACAACTTTGTTAAAAGGCTTTGGACACTCCTTTAGTGAGTGATCATACGCATCACAGTTGAAGCATCGAGAAGCATTCAGAATATCATGAGTACTGTGATAACAACATGACAAGTAAAGATAAGTTAAATGGGTATGTTAACTACAGTAAATATGAACAAACTAAACTTATTATACATTAATACCATTAACATAATTACCTTTCCTTGTTAGCAAGCTCATCAGATGACATCAGAACAAACTCAGAATCACGGTTATAGATAGGGACAGAGTGTTTATTGAAATGGGCATCATCTGTCTTTTGCTTTTTCTTCACCTGATTGTCCATGTAAAAGGACTTGATGCAAATGAAAAATGCTACTATGTTAGAAGATAAAACTGAACAAAAAGAGATCTGTAACAGCACGTTATGCTATGTTTTGTACAACAAGCATATCCAAAAGAGGGAAACTTGATATCCTTTATTATGATCATATACTTATTACAGTATAATTCAAGGGGTGTCACAAGGAATGACAGAGAGAAATATATATATATATATACACATAGATATCTTACTGCCATCAAACTTAAACTATAAATTTTAAAAATACTAGGGCTTATGTGATGACCCCTTCATCTTGAAAAGTAAGTTTTCCTTTTTGGTATTTAAAGTTTAAACAATCAGCTTCCCAAACCAAAACTGACATGGTGTTTCTGGCCCCTGATCTTCAAAATGTTTACTGTACTTTCACAGTTTCACGTAATTTTGAATCATATACTCAAACAAAAACACTTATTAATCACATAACTAATGCTGATGAGTGGTGATCATCAGCGACTAATCACATCATTTTGATATGAATAAAATTATTTTTCTTCCGAATTAAATCAAAGTTTCCAACATAAAGAGTCGATGTAAAATACAAGAATGAAAATAAATGATTTTAAAAAATGTTAAACATATCAACTCTTATTGGATCTATATTAAACCATGAAGGCATGAAATTAAAACAGACCCAACATGACATACTTATAATCTAGAAAAGAATCAATTGTGTAACAGAAAAAATGATGTGAAAGTACAAGAAACTATTTATTTATTTTGTAAAAACTTTAATTCTTGGTTTTAATCTACAGCTATATATTTATTATTATTTATTTTGTTAAGCTGAAAGCCTGAAATTGAACCAGCCGATACCCAAATACCATGTAGGCTCATTTTTCGGAAATGGTAAAGCAAAAAAAAAATAGATGCATCTAATGTCATCAAATTGAGAACATGAATTAAAAGAGATATCAAACATACAATTGTACATGGCTTGTCTGTACTAACACTTAGTGCAGGAAAGTAGGTTTGTTCACCAGACTCGAGATCTTCATCGAAACCCTGACAGAAAGAAATAACGGAATCAACAAGTTAATCCACATTGAACTTTAAGCCCTTTTATCATACCAAGTAGTTGAATTTAAATTATAAAAGAATAAATTGCCTCAGATAGAGAGCATTGTTGAGCATGCCACTCAGACCATTATTGTAAAAGTTCTTCAAGCTTCTTTTTGCTCGTCCTAATATCAAAAACAGATTAACATTCATTTATTATGTAGGAACAAAGACCTCAATGTCTAACCAACAAAAAGACTTCATTTGATACTCATCAACCTTGACAAAGACTTAAAAATAATTTGAACGGAAGTATGTTCATCATCATCCTCCCGCGCTCTTTTGGGAGCTGATAAAGCTCATAATTAAGGTAAAACCTATGTTAGGAGACATAAAAAGAAAAAATAAAGATAAACAATGAACTGCGTAACCAACATGTTTTGACCCAAGAGAAACATATAACTGAACAAATATGGATACGACTTCCGTCTGTCTGACTGTTGGAGGTATGCGCAACATCCAATTTGCTCTCATGATCGGTATCTCCTAAACCCAGTTCAATACTTTCCATAGGTGGCATCCCACATAGATCATCAACAGATCCCATCATATGTTTTAGATGGTTATAGAATCCCAGTAAAACCTGCACCATTCGATGCCATCATTATTTCATAACAATCAAACGTCATTGCCACTAATATTTCATGATGCAGAACGGTTCCTAAAACATTCGAAAACACTATATGATCCTATATCAAATCCTATTTATAAAAAATTAAAAAAAACTGTTTGATCAGATGTAAATCATTGCAGATGCAAAACATGCAGCAAAAAACTTAGGAGTGAAAATTAGGGTCAAGTCAGGTTGGCTGTTTCCGATCGGCATATTAACATTAGCCAAGCCGAATTCGACATGACTAGATAAACAGGTTAGGAATTCAACCTATTAGCCATTACACAATCAGTGTTTGGATAAACTGATCAATATTCAACTCATTTGCAGTAGTTCATAATCAGCTAGTATCATCAAACATATGTTAAACGGATAAATAAAAACATAATTTGAATAATAATAATAATCATAATAGTGATAGATATAAATAAAAGCAAATAATAGATTAGAATGAATAATGAAGTTTTAGTTTTAAAGATTGTACCTTTTTGTAAGCAAGAATGGGAGATGAAGTAGCCGCCGGTGCTTTGTGGGAATATATAGTGAGATTTTTGGTTTGAAATCCCGGCGTATGCAATTTTTGATTCTTTTTAGGGGGTATATCAAACGGCAAAAAAGTAAAACAAGAAAAGGGGTTTAACTATAAAATATTTAGCTTTTGTTTTAAAATTAAATTTTTTTATGGGGATAACTTATATGATGTTAACAGTATATAGTTAGGTGATGTTAGTGAATGTTTGTGAGGGGAAAC
>JAOXNX010000001.1:18592864-18613332 GCA_028566075.1 Solidago caesia | reverse complement strand
AACGAAAACTGGTTTGGTTCGGTTTTCAGTTTTGGTGGTTCGATTTTCTCATTTTTTTTTGTTTTTCGGTTCAATTTTTACTCACCCCTAATATGGGTGAGCACGGTTCGGTTTGGGTCGGTTTTTGGCTAAAATCAAAAACCGAACCAAAACTTTCGGATTGTGAAAACCAGAAACCATTGGATTCGGCTTTGGCTCGGTTTGGTTTTGTTTTTTTTTTAAACTCTTTTAGTTTATTAAATTAAACATTCAATTCGGTGGATGGAAGGGATAAATCACTATTATATTTGATTTTTGCAGGTTGGTCAATTTTTTTTTTAATGTTTTTCTTAAACATACGATTTGTAAGCATGCTTGTCCAAGATTAACGTTAGTATTAATTAGACATAACTTTGCTCATCACAATACAATTTGTAAGCATAAATTTATTCTTTCACCCTAACCTAACTGCAACTCCACCCTAACGTCAATACTAATTAGACAAAACTTTGATCATCACAATTATCATATTCAGTTTACACATAAGCTTGTTACATTACTTGCAACAAACCAACATTTTTATATATTCATGGTTTTATAGATATATGTAAAAAAATAAATAATAATATAATAAAAATATAAATATAAAATAAATTAAATATATATGGTTTCGGTTTGGTTCGGTTGTTGCATACGAAACCGAAATCCGAACCGATCCGTTCGATTTTTAGAAAACCAAAACCAAACCTATCGGTTTGGTTCGTTTTTCGGTTCAGTTTTTTCGATTAGGTTTTTGCTCACCCTACTTGGTGACTGTATATTCCATTTCATTTTGAATTTGGTTCTTACTTAATAAAAATTCAGTTTGTCCCAAACAAAAAAAAGCCATGTTATTAGGCCATAACTAAGGATATTGAGTATTCAAAATGTTTTAGTTGGACATTCAATATGTTTGTCAATATATCCGTCCAAAATGTTGGTGGAGATATTGAAAGGATTTTGTATTAGTGGGTCAACCTAGCACTTTTTAAGCATATGTATATGTATATTTTAATATAGTGTTTTTTAAGTTAATATAGATGATGATGTGATATTACCTAATTAGGTTTTAGTATGTTGGGTTAGAGGCAAAATGAGTTCAGTATGTTGGTCTAATATGCTGACGTGTTGCTGAGGTAACCGGTATTCTTGACATATTGATGTTGCCATTGGAGATGACCTTAAACATCACATGTAATGTTCTTACTACCACACCAAGGTGGTGTGCCATGTCACACCACCATCAAGCAACCACATTATATCCATAACAAATTAACAATAATTTCAAAAACTAGACCCCACAAACCTCAAAAATTGAACCCACAATACCCCAATATCCAATTAAACACAAGAAAAAAAAATCTAAATCCAAACGACGACAACATTTCTCGGTGTCGTTTGAACGACGTTGAGCCAAAGAACCCGGGATGACACTTCAGTAGTAGTGGACGACCCAACACCCTCGGGTGTTGGCCTTCGATGTCGTCTACACCACTACCCACTAAAAACAATCTAAGTATGGTTAATTTATTTACAATAAAATGTTATACATTATAGTTTGAAATTAATTTGAAGATTTTATTACGGGATAGCAAAATATAAAAAGAAATAAAGAAAAGGCAAAAGCATGGGGATCACCTGAGAGCCCAAGGAGAGGTGTGTTGGTTAACATTATTGCAAACGCCAAAAAGTCCTTTTCCTTTTCTTTCTTTCCCATGGTTCCCACTGTCCTCCGATAATCCCGTGGAGACCGCCACGTGTCAACTCTCGTCGTACAGTTGTATCTTTCAACAAACTTAAAATTAACCACTCACAAAACCCATCACACTCACACTCACACTCACACTCACACAGTCACACTCACACTATCCTTCTACATAATTCCGTTCCACAATATCCTCCCCTCAATATCATCTCCATTCACCTTTCTTCTAACACACACACACACACACACACACACACACACATACATACACACACAGTACCGGAAATAATGACGGACATAACGGACGATATAGCGGAAGAAATATCGTTTCAGAGCTATGACGATGATCTCCGCTTGCTTTTTAGTCTTCTTAACGACGTTCTTCAACGTGAAGTCGGTCCGAATATCATGGAGAAAATCGAGCACACTCGTACTCTCTCTCAGGTATCTCTTAATTTTTTTCCTTCCGTTAGAATTTTTGCTATGAAATGATTATTTGAAGCATAATTTTTGTGACGAAATGATGTTTATACAGTTTAGATTTAATCGGAAACGATATATTGTTTGATCTGACGGTGAAATTTGACGGAAATTATAATTTGATATTTACATGATTTAGATGATCCAGAATTTTGTTGATATGTGTATATATATATCTCGTGATATGTTTATGCGGAGAAGTTTAACTTCTCTAGACTTAGGTGCTATTTATTCGGAGTTTAGAAGGCATAAGAAGGATTATGATCGCATCGATTGAGCTTACGAAGCATGACATTTACCGTTTAGTAGTTGTAGAATATAAGTATGATAATGTGTATGTATATGTTAGCACACAGGCATGGAATTATATAGTTGTATATTATGTACAGATTTAGGTGTTTAAACGATTTTTGAGTTGGAATGCTGTTTCTGTAGCAGATTTTTATATGTTGATTGTGTGAAACTGTGAATGAAATTGTTGTTTGACATAAACTTATTTTGTGCCGAGATCTGAATTTTTATATATATAGTACCCTGTTCACATATTATAAGGACTTTTTTCAAGTAAATGTGATATCAATGTCCAAATTCAGGTATTGGTTATTGAAATAGAATACATGATTTTGTATTTATACTAATACAAGTCAAACAGAATACATGGAGATCAGCTATGTATATACAAGTGCTATGACTGCTGCAACATAAAACTGTTGATGTGGCATATCTCTAACAAGTTATATATGTCTTGAAGTTGATGAATAAGAGTGAGAGATCTCTAGTAGTTTGCTCTTAGAGTAAAACTGATCACTAATTTTTCTGTCAGATGAACTAAATTTGGTTTTATTCTTGTTGATGATTTTGAACACAAGTTAATTAACGATACCATTTTATATGGAATTTCTCCTATGGGTAGACATCACCCACCTGTTTTTCTCTCATGTTATCAGAGTACCGTGCTCTCTTTTGGTTCCATTCGTGTTCGTTCAAATGTCTGTTCTGTGGTTTATGTTTTGATGAATCTCTTTCTTTTTGTAACTTAGCAGTTTTCCACGGTCTATGTGTGCAGGACTTGCACATTATTATGATCTAGTATAAAGGATTTTGTTATTTATGTCAAACGATCACATTCTCATTATGTATCTTACATTTTGACCGGTTAGAACAAGTAAAGTTTTGTCATGTCCCATTTCCCGGGATTCTGATGTTGATCCATGCATTCATATATGATATAAAATATTGTGGCTGAAAATAGTAAGCTAAAGTTATCGTCTGATAATGAAGGATTGAAAGTTTAAAAGATGGCAAACATTTCAGTACATCATTTATGTATATCTAAAATGTAAACCAGAAGTCTAAATTTTTTGAAATCAAAGAGTTGCACGAACTTTGTCTTTCAAACTTGCAAGTTTTTGTTGGATTCACTTTGTGCCTGTAGCTATATCCATGCATTGATGCATACATTAATGTATAATACACAAACAATATTGCTGCTGTGGCAAAGTTGGATAGAAAAGAATAATTTTGAAGTTTCTGCGTAGGAGCGTAGCCTTAAGCACATTGATGGTGTGTGGGCCAAAAATAGGCCACCTTTTCCGTTTCTGATTCTGTTACTGGTGCAGGGATATGCTGGAGTTTGGAGTGGTAGTCCTTTTTTAAGTTAACTTGAGCCTCTTTTTTCTTGATATTGGCATACAGCTATGCTCGGAAGTGTGCATAGTCCTATGCCCTTCCCTTATTTTGTGTTATTTTGTGATATTTGTTATTAATTTATTAATATTAGTAAGATTCAAAATTTGCAGTTATATTTATAAACAAGACCTTAGACCGAAAACCCTGTTGAGTAAATTGTTGGCTATAGGAGAAGTTACAAGTTGTTTTGATAAGTTTTGTGATATTCTGCATTGTTTTATAACTACTGGATATTCTGTTTGAGTTAGGGGATATTATTCGGAAAATATTTTCACATATATCACCACATATTTACACACTTGTGATTAAATTGTAGAGTGCATGTCTTATAAGAGCAGCTGGAATCGAGGGCACTGCAGAGGTTCTGGAGAAGCAATTGGCTTCTGAGTTATCGAAAATGACACTTGAGGAAGCCTTGAAGCTTGCTAGAGCCTTTAGTCATTTTCTTAGCTTAATGGGTATTGCCGAAACTCATCACAGGTAATCTATCATCCATTTTTGGTTTAGTTATGGCTTAAATCAGCTTGCCAGTGACAATAAAAGTTGCAGTGACCAATATTGGCTGTAAAGTATGGTGTATGTAGACTAACAAGGGAGGAAAAAATTACAGTAATGACCTTTTGGCAATCCATAGCTGGATTTAATTAAAGTCACACTCATGGTTTGCCTGATTAAGTTTGCATAAGAGCATCATGAAAATCACACTTCCTTGTGGTCTTACAAATAACTTTGCAGGTCTCGTAAGTCAAAGAATGTGGCACAAGCTTCAAAATCTTGTGATGATACTTTCAATCAGCTTATTCAAAGTGGGCTTTCTCCAGATGTGCTTTATGACACTATATGTAACCAGGTATGGTTTATCACATCTTGTACATCTATTTGTCTCATCATTAACTGTTACGAATGTATCTCGAGCTGCTTAATATATTTTGATTTTAAATAGAAATTTTTTGATTTCTTGTAGGCGGTTGAGATAGTCCTCACTGCACATCCCACACAGATTAACAGGCGTACTCTTCAGTATAAACACATTAGAATTTCTGTGAGTTGTTTAAGGATTGATAATATCAAATTTGCTTATATAATGATATTATTAATAGAAGTTACCTGACTGTTATATGTTGATTATTGCAGCATCTGTTAGAAGTTAATGATCGCAAAGATCTTACACAGGAAGATCAAGATACTCTAATAGAAGATCTGGTGCTCCGTCACAGATTCTGTTAAGTAGAATTAAAAGTTTTTGGGTAATCTTGTGAATGATCTTTAATATTGATTTTGTAGGTGAGAGAGATAACCTCAATATGGCAGACAGATGAACTGAGACGCCACAAGCCGACACCAGTAGATGAGGCTAGAGCTGGTAAACTTTTTTTTATTTATTTTAAAACTACCCATGATGTTGGATCTCTTCAAAGAGGATGCAGTTATTTATTGTTCAATTTATGAAAACAGGGTTGAATTATGTTGAGCAGTCCCTTTGGAAAGCCATACCCCATTACTTACGCCGTCTCAGCAATGCTCTAAAGAAGGTAATACTTTCCTATTTTGCATCGATACTGTATGATCGAGCTTTCTATGCTAATGTATTGACTGAGTTCCAAGTATTCTTTTATATGTATATTCGTTTTCTTTCAGCATACTGGGAGGCCACTTCCTTTGACATGCACACCAATAAGATTTGGATCTTGGATGGGAGGTGATAGAGATGGAAATCCTAATGTCACCGCAAAGGTGAGATTTCAGTTTCCAGTTTTCTCGAGAGCTCTTTTTTGTTTTAAAAAGTGTATGAAGTAGTTTGCGGTGATTATAACATGTTTTATAATCGCTGAACTCAAGTTTGTTGGGAAAGTGATATCCTAAAAACATTTATCAGTGACATACAAGTTCTAGCTGGGTTAATGCAGCTCAATTGAAATAATTTTATTAACAACTGATGAGATAGTTTATTGATTTATTCTTCTTTACATAAGGTCATAACAGAAAACAAACAAAAAACCATAAAACATGAAAAAGAAGCGAAGCAGTCTATTTACAATGGATCCAGCTCTTTGAAATAACTTTGGTTTTGATCATATGGAGTTGTCATGTTTCTCTGTGATTTGTTTCTGTACTTTACTACTTTAGTTGATTATGTGGTAAGGACTTCAGCATGTCATTTTATTTTTCCAATCACTAAGGTTGTGTTTGGTTGTGGAAAATGTTTTCTAGTTTTTCATTTCTAATTTTCTAGAAAATGGAAGGGGTTTTCCATTTTTAGAAAACAAATGAAAATTTTGAAAATGCGTTCAAATTAGAAAATGCTATTTTCTTGGAAAACTATCATTTGAACGCGTTTTCTGTTTTCCATGTTTTCTTGGAAAACAAAAATGAAAAACAAGGGGTGTTTTCCCCAACCAAACGTGCCCTAAGGCTCTGGATGATTTCCTTCTTATGATTTTCATGTGCATAGAAAATTCGAATTCCCATATCTTCATAAACCTTTCAAGATCTTATGTGGACTGAACGCTCTGGTTTTGCAGATGTCTCTTAAATGGCACATTTTCTTTTTGCTGACTTTTTAATGTTACCTGCCCACTGTCGATGTTAAAAAGAATTTCTGCAATTGATTTGGGGCTACAAAATTATTATTATTAGCTTATATGGCATTCAGTTATTGTCAAACATTTCTCTTGAAGTATGTGGTCTTCTCTGGTTAAACTTGAGCCGTTGTCCGAGCAGTAGGTCTTTTTATGAACAAATGTAGCAATGGCCTGTCACTCCTTGAATCATTGCGAAGAAAATCTTTCACATAATTCCGCCTTTTCTATTTAATCTACTCAAATGACACGTTACTATTGCAGGTGACGAGAGATGTATCTCTTCTATCAAGGTGGATGGCGATTGATCTTTACATACGGGAAGTTGACAACCTCAGATTCGAACTTTCAATGAACCAGTGTAGCCATAGCCTGTCAAGTTTGGCACAGGATATCATTGTTAAAGGTCTTTTGATTATGTTCTTTGTGACACTGTTCCATCTGAGTGTTTCTTGGTAGTTCATTATAGATATCTGTTGTCTACTCTTTTGAAATCTAGGCAGGAATTATCATGTACCAAAGCTAAAATTCTCTTTCCATGTCCTTTCAGAAAGTATTGAAGAGGAACGGCGGATGAGTTGGGGCAACATACCAAAGTATCAAACCCATTATGTTTATGGCCTGCCTACACAACTCCCTGCTCAAGCTGATGTACCCTCATGTACAGGTTAAACATTTACCAGCCATTAAATTTTATCAGCATGATAAACCAAAACAATGATCATTTAAATTAGTCTGATGCCATTATACTTTCTTATAGAATGCCACGAAGTGGAATCTCATTATCCTCAACTAGATGTTCCTGGGTCAGAGTACAAACCTCTGAAAAGCAAGGTAAAGAAACTTATAGCTTAACTGATTATTTCTTAGCCCTGGGTTTAAGTAGTATTTATGGCTTTTCCTACTAGATCAGGCTGTACTTTTTAATCATTAATCTGCAATGAATATATTCTCTTTTTATTAATTTCCAGGAAGAGCAGGCTACTTCATATCTAGAAGTAAATGTAAATGGCAACCAACCTAGTGGAACCAATGGTCAACAACCTTCTACACCAAAATCTGGATCTCTCAGCCCCAATCAGCTAGCTCAGAGGAAAATGTTCGGCGAAGTAGGAAAAGCCAGCTTCCGGAAGCTTCTTGAACCAAGCATGCCTCAGAAATCGGGAATTTCTCCTTTCAGAATTGTCCTTGGGGATGTAAAAGAAAAGGTAACCTTATGTGAGACATGTGTCCTTGAAGATAGTAACCAAAGGCCTAAAATGTTGATAAAAATGAAACTGGATTCCCCTTTATTAGATGGACAGACTAATGTTTAGTTTTAGATTTCAGGTGGTAGCCTTAATTGCTACTATCTTTTGTAATGTTTCTGATTGACTTCCATTTGTGATGAGATTGTAATCCATCAAATTTTTTTCATGTGGTTCCAGCTTAGGAACACTCGTAGGCGATTAGAGCAGCTTCTTGAAGATCTTCCTTGTGACCAGGATCCTGGTGATTATTATGACTCACCAGATCAGCTATTGCAACCACTCATGCTGTGCTATGAATCTCTGGTATTATGCTTAATATCTAATTGCTTCTATACCCATGTTACCCTTTACTACCTATTATATCACGAAAACAAAACTTTGGAAAAATGGGAAGAAATTTCTTCTGTTTCTCTTGGTAAGCTGATCAGCTGATGTATGACTACAATTGTGACAGCAATCCTGCGGTTCGGGAATTCTAGCTGATGGACGGCTTGCTGACCTTATAAGAAGAGTTTCTGTGTTTGGGATGGTACTGATGAAGATTGACCTCCGTCAGGTTCGTTCTGTTACTATTATCTACATTACGGAACCATCACAGTTCAGTTTTGACATTTACGAGATGTAACAGGAAGCTGGTAGACACTCAGAGACTCTCGATGCAATTACTGGATATCTTGATATGGGCACATACAGTGAGTGGGATGAAAGTAAAAAAATAGATTTTCTAATAAGAGAGCTAAAGGGAAAGAGACCTCTGATTCCACAAACTATAGAGGTAAAAAATCACGCTTGTACAATAATGATCAACTGTCTCAATCCTATTTAAATCAGTACATTGTTGTTTGAGTTCCATTTTAATGTAGTCAGTAGTTGTTTTGTAATTTTTGTAGTCTTTTGTGACTTTTCTTGAATTGGTTTATTAGGTGTCTCCTGAAGTTAAAGAAGTCCTGGACACCTTCCGTGTTTCTGCTGAGTTGGGTAGTGATTCTCTAGGCGCCTATGTGATATCCATGGCCTCAAATGTATGATACATGATGGCATTCCTTCAAATATTAAATTTAAATCATGTTTTTGTTGAGTTGTTTTATTGATATTTTCTGATTTTTGATTACCTTCATCATGTGATTGATGTAAGATTTCCATTTCCGCTTCTTACATGACAGGCAAGTGATGTCCTTGCTGTGGAGCTTCTGCAGAAAGATTCTCGTCTTGCAATTTCAGGGGAACAAGGAAGACCATGTTGTGCTGGAATGTAAGGCTTCTTATATCTTACTATGTTTCCTTTTTCAGTTCACCTTCTAGTAATAGCTGACAATTGTTGTTATATACGTTTATGTTGCATTGTGTTTTCACAAACGGTTTTTGCCTCACCCAAATAGATTGCGGGTAGTCCCTCTGTTTGAAACCGTGAAGGATTTGAGAGCAGCTGGTTCTGTGATAAGGAGATTATTATCAATTGATTGGTACAGAGACCACATCATAAAGAATCACAATGGACACCAAGAGGCATGTCACTTGAACATGTTACTGTATATTATATGAACCTGTCTATATACACTGCGTAAATCAACATACTATTTTACGCAGGTAATGGTTGGATACTCTGACTCGGGTAAAGACGCTGGGCGTTTTGCTGCTGCATGGGAACTTTACAAAGCTCAAGAGGATGTTGTAGCTGCATGCAAAGAGTATGGTATCAAAGTTACTTTGTTCCACGGCCGTGGAGGAAGTATTGGCCGAGGTGGTGGTCCTACACATCTTGCTATTCAATCCCAGCCACCTGGTTCTGTAATGGTACGGTCTTCACTTGCAACTTTTCTCAAAATTCAGCACTCTTCTAAATATTATGAATTTGCAGGGTACACTTCGATCAACCGAGCAGGGAGAAATGGTGCAGGCCAAGTTTGGGCTACCAGGGATGGCTGTGAGGCAACTAGAGATCTACACAACTGCAGTCCTTCTCGCCACCCTTCGTCCTCCAAAGCCACCAAGAGATGAAAACTGGCGGAATCTCATGGAAGAGATATCAGATCTGAGTCGCCAAAGTTATCGAAGCACTGTTTATGACAACCCAGAATTCATTACTTATTTCCAAGAAGCTACACCACAGGCTGAACTGGGACACCTAAACATTGGTAGCCGTCCAACTAGAAGAAAAAGTTCAACAGGAATCGGAGATCTTCGGGCCATTCCATGGATATTTGCATGGACACAAACACGATTCGTTCTTCCTGCATGGCTTGGAGTTGGAGCTGGGTTGAAGGGTGTTTGTGAGAAAGGACATGCTGAAGAACTAAAAGCAGCTTACAAAGAATGGCCTTTCTTTCAATCTACACTGGACCTCATAGAAATGGTTTTAGGAAAAGCAGATATTCCGATCGTCAAACACTATGATGAAGTGCTGGTTCACGAAAGTAGGAGGGGTCTTGGTGATGATCTTAGAAAGGAGCTTTTGTCAACTGAGAAGTATGTGTTGGTGGTAACTGGTCATGAGAAGCTATCTGAGAACAACAAGAGCCTGAGGAAGTTAATTGAGAGTCGTCTCCCGTATCTGAATCCTCTTAACATGTTGCAGGTGGAGATTTTGAAGAGGTTGAGAAGTGATACGGAGAATCACAAGCTTAGAGATGCATTGCTTATTACTATTAATGGCATTGCAGCTGGGATGAGAAACACTGGTTAATCACCTTCTAGTAAAAACCAGTTGAATTTAGATCTGTGTTTAGCATTTGGTTCGTTAAGAAACCTTATATGTCGTACATCCGTTGCAAGTTTTTAGCATTTGGGACTAATATTTTGTGTCATGTTACCTACCTAGTGTAATTGAGGATTTTGACTGCAGTATATAAGTGTGTCATGGTCTGCGTCGATACGCATTGGAAGGTTTTAACTGAAGAATCTAAATGTGGTATTTGTGCATTTATGCATTGTTATGTGTATGCTACAAGTCACTGTAGCTTCTAAGCATGGCATCATATGCTCTGTTAACAACTTGTTTCTGGGCATCAAAATAATGTAGTGTTTGGGTCACATCTTAAAGCTATATGGCTATGTGGAATCCAATGCGAAGGCTTCTTGTGCTTCTTAATTATTCCGTTCCAGTTTGGTTTATTTTTCATTCCAAAAATTCAACTATAAATGCATGGGCCTTTGTATGAGTTATACACATCAAGGCCAACAACTTAAGAGCTTGCATTTAAGATTTCTATCACATTTCCAAGGAATCAAATGGCATCATTGAAGGTGGAGAAACCTGTTAAAGAGGCTGTCAAACCTTCAGCTACAAAACCTTCTGCCTCCAAAGCGGCCCCTAAGAAGCCCGCACAGCCTCGTGAACCTAGGAAGAAGGTAATATTGGTGCTCATCAATCCTATAAAGCCATTCCGTAATTCTAGATTTTGTTTGTACAACTAATGTGTCAAATATGATTTAAAAATTATGCTACTTCAACAATTATACTTTTTCTTGAAATGATATACATTATTACTAAATTTTGTTTATTTTGAACGAGTTTTGACTTGTTCTGTCATTTAATTCTCGAGTATTATCCATTCTTGAGTATCATATCACGTGTTTGTTTATTGCAACATATTAATAACTTGTGGTTGTGTATGGTTTGATGGTGTTGTAGTCATCAGGTGCAAAGAATGCAGCCACACCAAAGAAATAAGGAAGACCAAGATGAATAGCAAATAGCAATGAAGCCTAATAATCCAAATACTTGGTGGAAATGTGATCTTGTTTTTATATATGTCTTTCGGAATGGAATAAAAACATATTCTATAAATTGCTTTCTTTTCACTTGTTTCAAATGCCTATCAGCCAAGTTGCTTTACAAGTTTTAATACAGTTTTACATATATGCATTTACATTCGAGAAAAGCCAACCTCAGAATTTAAATAACAACTTTCAATATACCAAAGAAAAAAAAAAAAAACAGGTTGAATGCTCGAAATGATAAATTTAGTGAAGTTGGGCACCTTTTGTGACATTTGTCATTTGATAAATGAATTAGGTTAGGGTTATGGTAACTCGTTTGTTACTCATCAACTTGTTTAAAAATACATTCAAAAAAAATATATTATTAAGTTAAAGTTTATGAAAATTCTGGCTATGCATCGTTGTATGTGTTTATTTTTAAAAAAAAAATCTATCATATACTTTCCAAGTATTCTAATAATTTACCTAACCAACCCTTGCTCAAAAAATTATCACCCTCTGGAGTTGGGAACTCTCATAGTGAACACTCTGATGTCATCTCAATTCTAATATTTCCTAACAAGAATTTCCTAATAAAAGTTTACAAATGAAATTTAACTATAAATATTTTTGATCAAAGATGTTATGCATAAAAAAGGTTGTATATACATGAAAGTATATATGCCTTGGTGTCTAAGTATGGATTTATATTCTCTCGTTTGCGCAATTCTTTTTGAAACAGAAGATTGATAGGAAAGAAAATAGGCATGATCGTTTTAATCTTGATTTCCTTCTTCACACTCATTTATCATCAAGTACAAACATACATATATATACATGTACATATAATCTTTTACACTTGTGGGACCTACGGGTTAACATAGTTTCTCAAATAAAAGCAGATCACCTCTCTAATTCTCCAAGGACAAACTCCTCCCTACACACACCGGGAATCAACAGATATGAGTTCACCCTCACCAGCTATTGATCTCTTCAGCAAGGGAACCAGGCCCGTAATGCTGGCACAAATGATGCTTTTCGAAGAGGTAAATACAGCAGCAGAACATGTAAAACTAACTCACTTTGTATAGGTGCATAGTGTTGCATGTTTCGAGGGTTAAGATCATGTGTGTCTTTAGCTGGCATAGGGCTGTAAGTTGTAACATAAATCATACTGCTTCTTGAATAATATAACTATTGGATTGAAATTACCTAGATATATATACTGATGGACTCGGTATAGATTCATAGGTTTCACGTGTTTAAAGAATGTGATACCGTCTAGAGGTAGTTAAAACGGGCTGACTTTTCTAGCTAGCTTTAGCATAAACTCAGGTACAAGGCGTCGTCTTGGAGGTGCTCTTGCTTGTTTGGCAAGAGCTTTTTCATCTCCAGCATGAATGATTGCAACTAAATCGTCAAATAACTTATCATCACCTCTCATTGGATCCTAAATACAGAAATTGCAAAAAACAAGAATCAGTGAAATGTAACTAGAGGAATCTATATCATGAAATGCTTAGAATATAACTGATAAAGCAGAATGGGTTGAAAACACAACCTGAACAAACACATCGGTGTGAGTTTTCCCCTCGTATAACATCAACTCTGCTTTTGCTCCTACTCTTTGGAGAGCGTCCACAAATGTTTTGCTGTAAACATGAACATGTGTGTTTTTCAATCGGTTTTCTCAACTTGGAGATGACATTTCCAATCTTTTATGAGTAATATCAATGAAACAATGAATCTGGTAATTAGGGCAAGTAACCGTATCAATTTAATAGAGTACCAAAACTCCAATTAGATTCACATAATGTCTTTGCTCTTAACTACAAGCTTTTGGGTATACAACCTTAATTTCCATTTCATTATAGACTTGGAAAAGATATTCAAACACACAAAATCATTTTACTTATTCCTTTGCAACATTAAATACCTCAGATCAGGCAACAGAAACACTGAAACTATAAAGTGCAAATTAGATAAAAAGGTACACGAATTTGGTTAAATTTCAATTTTAGGTAATGAACACTTTTAGTCCAGAAAAAACTATGAAAGTTCTTTATTTATAACACTTTAATTTAAGTAATCTTCAAAGTCAGCCTGTTTCCAAGTGCCATCTCAGCGCACATCATCATTTGACCGGACTTACCTTAATGAAATTTTTTGAAAGTTACAAAGGTTCCGATAATTTTATCGGAAGTTTAATGGTTTACTCTGCCAAAAGAACATTGGTTACCTAAAATAGAAATCAGACTAACAACAGTAACTTTTTATGCAATTAGCCCCTGTATTTATGAGTTTGGCGATTTTGTATTTTGATTAGCCATGCATGTCCATTGGTTTATATCAGACAACATGGTCATTTGTGAGAAATGGCCAGAAAAGGACGCAGTACACTCATTTAAGAGACTGACATACCTGTTATCTGATGGGATGGAATAATCTGCAGTCCCATGAAAAAGGACAACTGGAGGTAGGAGAGACACCGCGTTCTTATACGATGGGTCTTGCACAATAATTTCTGGGGAATATTTACTCAAAGATTCCTCTCCGCCCATTAATCTGTAGAGATTATTGGAATAATCAAGTTCATGCCATCAAAAGTAAAAAGTAGAAAAAGAAAAAGAGAACAGAATTAAAATACAAGTACGAGTACCTGACCAAAAGTGGCTTGTATGGGCCTCTCGTAGTCAAATGGTCTGCTAATTTAAACAAATTATATCTGTAGAGAGATTAAAAACGACGACATTAGACCCCCTGTCCAAAGAGAGAAAGAGAACTACAAAAGAATGAACAACGATACATTAAGGATTTTAAGCCCGTTATAATCATATAAGGACATTGGAATAGACACATACCCTCCTGATAAGCCAAAATAAGTTTTTATCTGAGAGACGCTCCATGTAGTAGTTTGTGTCGGATCAGACTCTTTACTTGCCTGCTCCAAGAGGGCACACGCAGCAATGTGTGCACCAGCTGACTGTCCCATCAAATAAATCCTTCAAAATTACCATGAACAAATATCAAGACTCTATCGCTTAAATTTAGTGTACCAAATGGGAACTACAAAAATTATAATCATATATATGTACCTGTTAGGATCACCACCATATTCAGAGATATTATTGCACACAAATGAAATTCCTCGTGAAGCATCCTGAACCATCTCACTGATGGTAGCCTTCGGATAATTTCTGTATGCAGATTTCAACCATCAGGATCAAGTCTCAACTCTCTCAAATAATCCAAAAATAAAAACAAAAAAGGCGCAAATAAATGTAACTGTATTGAATGGTATCAGTACTGCATTGATTTATTATAGACCACATTTGCAACACAAGTACATAAAAATAATAGATAAAATGTTTACAATGGAACAAACAAGTAATTTTCAAATTTATCTCAAATTACCTGTAGTCTATGCATGCCACTATGACGTCTGTACCTGATAAGTGGCGACCTAAAAGAGAACCCCAAGCTTTATACCTGCAAAAAGGGAAGTAACAATCAAAACTTGTATTGACAGGAAAGGAAGGCCTGGATGTGTCAAATATCGAACGTCTTAAAGAAGTCAAGATTTAATATAAATACTCACCCTATTACCCAGGCTCCTCCAGTAATGAAAGCGATGACAGGCCTTGGACCATCATTTTCCCCAACGTTTTCAGGTAAATATATATCAAGTCTGCACATGATAACAGTGGCAACAGCATATAGTGAAATACCACAATAAAAGTCCAGAACAACCAAAAGTGCAAGTCATCATGATTTATATAACGTACTTATTCCTTGGTTTATCCCCAAAGACAACATCTCGAAGTACATTTCTTGAGAAATAATAGTAATAAGCAACTGCAGCAAATAAGCAGCCTTGTGTCAATAAGGAAATACGGTTAAATCCGAAAATTTAAGATTAGTGACACAAGAAACTGTGTTATTTGTTGTTAACATGGGAGGAATGACCTGAGCCACGAACCACCAACTACGAACCTTGAAGTACACCTGGCAAAATTAGGATTGCATAAATTTGTAGAGAAAGAAATCCAGTGAACAATCTAAAGCCTGACCTGGAGAAATTAAAAAGATCAATAAAATACATCATATTAACATAGTTTCAAAGCATATGAAAGAAATACTTGTTATCAGAGGTTATTGGTAAAAACATATAAAGCCTGGCCAAAACTAAGGGAATACTTATACACAGTTGAATCAGAAAGGAATGATTACTAAATTATGGATACTACTATACTAAGAGCTTATACACAAACGATTCAATTTCAACTCAGTCCTTGCTCAGGGACAGCCAAAATAGAAATATAGAAACGCCCAAAATATCGACATAAATAGTTGGAATAAGGGTTATCTAACTTGTCATAATTTGCTAGAGTATGTATCCAATTTCCAAATCGTCTATTGTGTGTATCAAACTTCATTGCTACTGTATGCATCGTACCTCTTATATGGATTTCCAGTCAGCAAGTAACCAGATACATACAATAGCAATGAATTGAATGTTTGATACACAATCTAGCAAATTCCCTTATATACTACCCGAAAGCTCTATACTTTCTATCTACTAAATCAAGATTATTCTACCATTCCATCTATGCATGCATATGTAAATCATTTCACATTCTAAATTATATATATAGCAAAACCAAGTTCAACAATTACATTATAACTTCATAACATTATCAATAGAAAGAAATTTACCCCATAAATCCCAACATTTTAGACCCAACTCTAGTGATCAAGAACTTCTCCCCATCAGCCCGATTCGAACTATTCCAAAAAAACCGCCTTCTCCCACCACGTAAATCGGATAAACTCGGATCACTAACGACTCTCCGACGCCCTTTCGGATAAAAAACCGAACTTGTTGGCACTCGGATACTTTCATAACTTGAAACCCTAGTCAAAAGTGGTTTATTTTCAATCTTTTTACCATCTTCAATAGAGGAATTAACCGAATCATCACTAACATAATCATAATTGATTAAAAGTGACCCAGCTGCTGCTGCAGCTGAAGAAGATGAAGAAGAAATCGGCATAATTGATGATGATGGTTGAATTTGGATAAAGGGGTTTGAAATCGAAATGGGCAAGATTTGGGATTTCATATTGTCGGATATATATAGGCTCGTCAATTTACTGATTGATTTGTGCATGTGTGTGACTGTGTATTGATTGTGTGTAAGTATAACAATAATGGTGATACAGAGTGAGTTTGATTTGGGATAATTTTTTAAGGAGTTTTTGGTTTTACAGAGACAGGGGAAACAGAGATTTTGACTTTTGTTTTGCTTGGACTTGGAACCACCTTTGTTTTTGGGAATTGATTTCGTACAAGTATAAATATACAAATGATACAACAGATTATACAAATAAAATAGATTTATTAAATTACTAATATAACTTCTTTGTTTTTGTGAGTCGTCCTTCTTTCTTTAAAAACGATTTCAATGTTCGAAACTTTTTAAGATGGAAGGTGGTGTCTCCCTATCCTGATGTCGTCCTCGTTTCATTTAAACTGTCATATTAGCTTTTCTTTTTTCAAAACAAACCAAAAATCTCTCCCTCCTTATCATAATTTTATACTCACTTTATCTCCAATTAAAAAAATTATAAACTCATACACACATACATTTTCTTTCATCATCCCCAAATAAAAAATATATAAACTAACACACACATACCCATGTTGTGGCCCCACCTTGGACCCCACTTGCTTGACGTTCCGTTTCAAAATTAAGACGACACACGACGGCGACCTAAGACGACGGGTCGTGCGTATGGTGTCGTTAATGACTGGCCAGACGACTGGGCTACGACATGCCGATAAAGAACGGCCTTAGTATCATTTTTTTTATACAGCTACTACAATATATAATTTATACGGCAGACCGTATAAGTTATTAATGCAGCAATGTGGTAGATGTATAAAAAAAATGGTATGAATATCACCTCCCTTCTAAGATAAACATTCAAAGATATTATTAAAAATATGGCCGAAAATAATCATGAAAAGATCTTGATTAAAATATATACATTTAAACTGAAAATACTGTTATCAACTTATCTCTAGTAATCCGAATAAAAAAACTTTGTCTATTTAACCGTTTTTATATGATATTAGATTAGATGTTCTAACCAAATTAGGTATCTTAATTTTTAAGTTTTTAGTTGGAAATCTCGTAAAAACCTTGAGACGGTCGGAAAAAAGGTTTTAAAATGTTCATGCAATATCTTAACTAAGCTGTTTATTTCTAAGTCAAATCTAAATCTCGTAATTTAAACCAAGAAAATCTTTATCTGTATTTACTATTTACTTTTGTTTGGTTTCGAATAGGGTTGATTGAGAATTTAAGATGGACACGTAGATATGTATGATTGGATAATGGGGAATGGGCCCAACGACAACATGGGTGCTAACATGACTTGCTTGTTTGGATTGGGTATCTATGATCCTATATCATTGTTGTAAGGCTGCCAGGAATGGCACCGTTTCTTGCTGCGTTCCTTCACTTTTTTTGACTTTTTCTGCCTTGGTTATTGTGCAACGTTACAAATGGAACGGAGGAGCCCCTCTTGGTTTACACACACAAACATTTTATAGTATTATAAATATTAATTAAAAAAAAAAAAGAGAGAGAGAGAAAAAGGGTGTGCCCCTCTTTCACCATTCCGGACAGTCTAATGGCATTATTTGTGTTCTAGAAAACGAATGGTGATGGCAATTTTTTTTTTTTTTTGTGAGTTATGGTCCTATTGATGAAAAGTTTCATTGAATATGTTATCCATTTGTAAGTATATTAAATGCATTTTTTTTATATTAGGTTAAAGACCCCAATATACTTTTCAGTTTCTACATTGGTATATTGTGTATTTTTTTATTGACCTGGAAACTTAATGATCATTCAAAATTTGTACAATTAGGTCAATAAAAAAGTTCGTAATGCAACTATATACAAAATGAAAAGTACGTTGGCATTTTAGAACTTTATCATTTTTTATAATCATAATCAACCATTGTTAATCATAACTTTAGTACTATATTAACAAAACCTTCATTTAATTTATTATTGACATTGTTAATACGTTAACTTTATATTTGACAAATGAGAGTCGTAACTTACAAGAAGATTGTTCTTGTCATATACTTTTCTAAAAATCAATAAAATAGATAGTTAAAACGATTAAGAGAAAGTGACATGAACTATCTTCCACCTTGTGATAAATACAAAGTACAAACCTAATAAATTTGATGTGGCACACATATCATCAAAATTAATTTAACTAGATATATGTATTGGTATTCAACTAGAGTAGTTTATGGGATGATTTGGTGTATTTAAATGTAAAGTTTGTTTTATTAAAATGAAAATAATAATAACTAGTAGGTTCAAGCCGCCCGATGGGCGGCGTCGGTTTCTGAAAGCGTGTGCGTTAATGGGCCGGATACTTTAAAAAAACCACAATTTTTTTTCAAGAAAACATGTAGTATTCATTTTGTTCAAAACGGCGTCGGTTTCTGGAAGCGTCTTCGTTAATGGGTCGGTGCTTGAAAAATGCGACAAATTTTTTCAAGAAAACATGTAATATTCATTTGGTTCAAAATAAAACTATCGGGAAAAAATAAAGTTGTCACGGTTCAGATAATATTAAAAAAATTATAAATGAAATATAAAAGGAAACAAAATGTTACTTAAAAAAACCAAAAAAATAAAAAAACAAGGAAAAATGTTTAAAAAAAAACAATGTTAAAAAAACATAACATTAAAAAAAACATAAACTGGTTTTTTTCTTTTCTTCCTGTGGCCCAAAGAAGCCCAAAAAGGGAAAAAATACTTTTGGCATAAAAGCCCAAAACTAAATCCTAGAAAAACCATAAAAATGTAAAATTGGAAGCTTGGGTGGGGGTTCGAACCTCCGCCTACTATCTCAGGTATAACAACAAAACCATTCCATCTAACCCAGCTTTTGTTTATATTTTGCTCCACCTAATATTTATTAACATCCGTCGGAGTTACTATTCACTCCGATGGAAATTAATATATATATATAATTGTCACCTTATTTATCTGAATGATTGATCAGATCAAACACTAAGGCCTCGTTTGTTTTTGTATAAAATCTCCAAATAACCCCGACCTCTGATTCGGTCAGAGGTTTCAAGATTTGTGTGTGTTTGTTTTTCTTTCACATTTGAATACTCTGAGCTCTAAAGAACATCAAATTAACTCATATCTTGAACCACTTTTTTTTTGCATCCAACTCTTTTTTTGTTTGACCTCTTTTTTGCAAATTCGGTCCTAAGTTTGACCTATTTTACCCTATCTTTAATTTAGACTCAAACTTTTATTTATCTTAGATTAGAGAATCATAATTTATCTTTATAAAAATTTCATTACACTTTAAGTCAACAATAAAATCAAAATACTTTGTAACAAAATTAAACCTACTAAACCATGAGAAAAATCCAGAATTCCCGCAATGCATACACCTAATATATGAAAATAGTTCAATTCTAAATTGACAATCATTGAATCAAATGCTAAAGAACTCTAACTTTATAATTTAGGAAAAACGACACATATGTGTAAGATGTAGGCTTAAAAATATGTTTAAGAAAGAAAGAGATCACATGACAAAATTGATGGCGATGATAAGAAAAAAAAAAACAGTGGAGGATCTTGGCAAGTATAGTAGGGGAGACCACACTGGGCTAGTGGCGGAACTTGAACATAATTTTCGGTTGGCCAAAATCTTTTGATGTGTGTATTGTCGGCTGATTTAGCGTATATTTGTAAGATTTTGTTAAATATGATTTTTAATTATGACAAATTAACACAAATTTATGTTTATATCTAGTCTATAAGTGTTAACAAAATGTATATTATGATGAACTATATATTTCGATAAAAAAAAAACTAATTATAGAATAGCTTTAAATATAGCACTAATATAAGTATTTACATAGCTATATATATGTTTGTTATCCTATTTTAGTTTGTCAAAATAGTATAGACTATAGATGGGAAAATG
>JAOXNX010000001.1:18582006-18592764 GCA_028566075.1 Solidago caesia | reverse complement strand
TTGTTTTATTTGTTTTACGTTAATAGTTGTTTTATTTGAACCAATCCCTATATATATATATATATATATATATATATGATGGTTCTTTAATTTAATAAGAAAATAAGTAAGTCATGTATGAGTTGCAAGCCACTGTCACATAACTAAGCTGAACTTAACAAATTCTAGACTCCTTGTTAGTCACCACAATGTTTTGTTTGGAGCATGAATGATATCAAAGCAAAGTATATCCGGCTTGTTTCATTTGTCCGTCGTAAATGGTTTTCTTTTGGGGTTATTGCACAGAGGGAGATACAGATTCTTCATTCTTGGGCTAGTTTTAGGTTAATAACTAGTAGTATAATTCTGACAAGTGGCAATTATCATCTGCTAAAGTTAGTCTTGAAGCTTGTTCAACAATTTTGTTTATATTACTCTTGTATGGACCATGCTCGGCTATACATGGACATGGGTTTGGTCTTGACAGGGGAGGTAAAGTAGAATGTTCACAAAAGAAGGTGATAGGTGTTTAATGTTTGACCTCATACTTATGCATCGTCCATCTCTTTAGATCACCCTTAACCGTTCATCATTTTCATTTACACTTTTTCTTGCAACGTCAGCATTATTTTCCCATTTTTTTCCTTTAACCTTTCACTTACTATTTGGACTCATCTTTATTTAATTTAATACCCCACTATACCTCACAATATAATCAAATACCTAATCAAAATAAACAAAATAATAAAAATAAATTTAAAAATAAAAAAGAAAGAAAAAAGGCCATGAATGTGTTCATCTACCCTTTCACCATGGAAATTCACTTACCCTTTTACCTTGTTGGCTAAACCATCCAGTCATTCACCTAGTGGTGTTTGGTGTTCATTGAGCCCTTTCACCCGACCTTTACCAATGGTCTTATAGGGTCACAAATCCCCACTCATTATTAAACCATAATTAGTTCCTGTCAGCATTACATTAGAAAAATTCATTCCACCACTAATCAATTACTAATCCCTTATAAGTTATAACATCACTAATACATAACTAACTCATCATTAATCTGGAACCCACCATTTAACCCAATTAAAAAAATCACCCAAAAAAATCCTTTGGTTTTTCACTCGTTATGAGAATAATGAGTGGTACCATAATGAGCTATAATGAGTCAGCCCTAATGGTGTTGGCTCATTATCAAGACAATAATGAATGGACGATAAGTCCATAATGAAGGCATTGGGAGCACTCTTACCGCTAAGGCCAGCACGTGAATATTTATCTGTTTATGTATGCATAACATACGTACATGTGTGTATTATTGTAGTTTCTTACTACCCACATCAGTAACCCAACTCAACTCAACTTTTAATTAAAAATTAATTTCTCTTTCTTCCACCTGTACAATTCAACCAAACTCAAATTTTCACTCACATTCACAACCCAACATAAACCATTTTTTATTATATTAATATGATTAATAATATTTTTTATCATATTAAAAATAATTATTTTATTTTAAATAAAATAAATTATTTTTGCAATAATGTTATAAAATATAAAAAGTTAACAAAAAGAATACAAAATTGGTAAAATTTAAAAAGTAATTTTTTTCGTTTTTAGTAAAATTATGTCAAAATGTTCCTAAAAGAAAAATAAAAAATATGAGGTTTTTATATTTTTATAAAAGGTTATAAAATGTAAGATGTTTAAAGAAAAAACTAATAAGATTATATAAGATTATAATAATAAAAAATTCAAAAGATGTTTGCCAATGAAAACTTGCCATATGACAAGAATAATGGAACAACCTGGGATTGAATTAGGAGCCAGGTCGTGACTCGTGAAAGATCGCTTCCTGTCACTTTTGTTTATTAATTTCATAATACACGATCTATATCATCGATCACCGATAAAGGTGGTCTTATATTTTAGTACTATTCTTTGTTCAAAATCAAAGAACTGTGAGTCTGTGAAGAGACATGTTTGATGATGTATTTGGTGTTTCAAAGTCTGTTGATCTGATTATGACTTTGAATTTGACCTTTCGGTTCTGTAAATCTTCACGAAGTTATTTCAATTTATTGTCTGGTTAGCCATATCTAGGGGAGGGTCCATATATATTGTGGTCATGTATTTGAATTTATAAGCTAACAGACGGATTATGTTTAGTAACACTGCAAACTTTAAACCGTCATATATTAATGCCAACTTTGGATTCAAATAACGAGTAGTTTGAACATTCAAGGCACATGGATCTTGATTTTGGAACAATGAATGTAGTATAGATGCATGCTTAGAGTCAGGGGCGGAGGTACACACAAATTATGGGGTTCAAATGCACCTCAAATTTAAAATTTTTTTTAGAAGTTTAGTGTAAAATTGTAGGTTTTTTAGCGTGTGCACCCCCAATTTTTTTTATTCCAAAAATTATGAACCCCCAAAAATATTTTCTGGCTCCGCCACTTCTTAGAGTAACTCATCATGAAATATAACTAGGACTATGATGATTCAATGGTACTATTTCACTCGTTTTGCTTGCGTTCCACAACTGTGATCGAGATCTCGGCTTTATGCGTACATTTAAAAAGAATTCGAAGTAATTACAAGTGCAAAATGTATTACAGTATATAGTAGTAGAATAGTTGAATCAACATAAAGGAAAATGTTGATTTCTTACAATCTCCATGCTGTTAAAAATAGTTGAATCGTGAATCGTGAATCATTTAGGAAGTTAATTAGCTCGTGATAACTAGTAGAACAGCCATAATAAATCCGGCAACGACTCCTGTTCCAAATCTTCCTCCCTTTTGTAACAGGGTTCTCCCATTACTCTGTGATCAAATAAAACAGAAGGTCAGTACTTGCAAAAATCTTGGTAACTTGGATAAGACTTCGGTACTTGTAATTGTATGTAAGGTTAATATGGGAGACTTTTGATCAATTCACATATATAACTTATAAAACTTAACGTAAATTGCGTTTTA
This sequence comes from Solidago caesia, assembly GCA_028566075.1. Lineage (NCBI taxonomy): Eukaryota > Viridiplantae > Streptophyta > Magnoliopsida > Asterales > Asteraceae > Solidago > Solidago caesia. The sequence continues at coordinate 18,589,801 of JAOXNX010000001.1, read as the reverse complement.
TAAAAGGTTAGGGACTTATTAATGTTGAAAAAAATGACATATATCATAAGTTTAATATATTTGTGGATTTCATCATGCAAAAAAGGATTTGATTCTTAAAAAATACATGGACCTTTCTGTGGAGTTAATCATGCTAAATAAAGTCCGGAAACTTGTGTGCGTATTAAACAAAAGTCCATAAACTTACCAGATCAAGTGATGGTGCTGGCGCTGGTGTAGTGTCATCAGTTGTAGGCGTTGGTGGTGCTGGTGGGCTCTTAGCCACTGGTGCGGGTGCTGGTGCATGATGTTTCTTGTGCTTATGTTTCCTTCTCTTGTGTTTTGTGGGAGCTGGTGCAGGGGCTGGTGTAACAGTTATAGGTGCTGGAGCTGGTGATGGTAGTGGTGGTGGTAAAGCCGGAGCTGGTGAAGGTGGTTGAGGAATTGGTGCTGGTGGTGGTGTTGCTGGTGCGGGTGCAGGGGACACTTTAGGTGGAGGTACAGAAGGTGGTAATGCGGGTGGTGAAGCAACTGGTGGTGGTGTCGGGGCAGGCAGTGGTGGCTTTGGTGGTGGAGTAGATGGAGCTGAGACAGGTGAACTTACTGGTGGTTGTGGTGGTGGAGTTTGAGGTGGTGGGACAGTTGGGCTAGAAGCTGGAGGGGTTGGAGACGGCAGTGGGGTGGCTGGAGGGGTTGGGGACGGTAGGGGGGTGGCTGGTGGTGATTGTGTTGGCGTAACCGGGATGATGGAAGGTGGTGGTACAACGACAGGTGTAGCTGATGGTGAAGCTGCAGGAGATTGGCCATTGGATACCGCTACCAGCAGGCAGGTCCAAGTGAGAATGGTACCAATCCACAACATTTTTCTCAGTAGATGGTTTTGTTTGGATGAAAGAATAGGGGATTTATAAGACGTGTATGGGATGTGTAATTTCTATTGAAATGAAGAGGGTTGGTGTTACATGACCTTCATGTGGCTGGTACATCTATTCTATTTGCCTAATTCGATTTTTGAGATATGACTTCAAGGCCAATTCTGGTAGTTAAGGACTGATGATTATGGTTTTGGTACATCTTTCATGTCATCATTGGTCATCTTTCACGTTCGACTTCAAGAAATGATCTTTTGCAGGTCCATACAACTTAAGCCTTTTTTATGATGGTACGTTTTAATTCGTTCAACTTTTATGCACTTAATCTGAAATACTCGAGTCTCACTCTTTGATTTAGTGTATAGTTTTCTGTAACCTATTTATGATCATGGTTTTTGATGTCGAAATTGCAACATTGTATATTTATAATATTTATCGACTATAAAGTCACAACATTTAACAGTTGACATTTGATGTTGAAATCACAACATAAGACTACTAGGATTTGATGGGGAAATCACAACATATTTGATAAGACTCCATGGGTGGTAACATAAGTTCATTTATACACTAAAAGTGTACTTGATAAAGGGACCTTAAATGCATCAGGGTTTCACAGAAACAAGATTTATACACTAAAAGTGTTCCTAATAATGGGACTGTTTCTGTAATCGATACTCATGATATACCGACCACCAAAAGAGAAACATCATGATATTCGCCTTGTATAAAATGCAAGAAAGACGATGCTTGTGGTTTCAGAAAGCTACCAAACATCATTTTCTCAGGGATGTTAACAACCTACCTAACATGTTATGTAATCATGTAGCCTTCATAAACAGAAATATACATAAACATATTGTCACATTGACAATTCGGCCCATGTGTTGGAAAAATTGAAGTCGTGGTCCCTATAAAGTTGGTAGTACTTTATATAACTACTCCTAGAATAATATAATTAACTAAAACTTAAGCCAAAGAGAGTGGAAATAATGAAGGTTCAAAAACTAAGAGCAAAAATTTATTCTATAAACAGAAGATGATTTTGAAGGCATGCTGCACCTTAGAGAAGAAGTTTGAATGATGGCGATGGTGATGGCGAGGATGTGAAATGGTAATAGATGAAGGAGGAGTTAGTGCTTCTGGTCCCAGTTCTGGTTCTGTTTTCTTTTTTCTTCTTAGCCGGAAGAAATGCTGCATAACTTCAGCACACTCTGTCGCTAGCACTCCTCTTCTTACCGACATGTTTGGGTGGAAAGGATGTGCAGGTGCAGGCGGTTTATCTGTTGACATGGAGCCACTCCCAGTATCCTCATTGCAAAATAGTCTAACAATTCAACAGTATCATATCATTAACTCATAATAATTAAGCCTTTTTTTTGCTAATTCATGCAAGCAAATATATATCAAAAACAATGAATGCTGTTTGAAGATATTTGCATACCTAATCCAGCTGCCATCCGCGCCTAGTAGCTTATTTGGGGCACCCCAAACAACCGTGTCAATTCTGGCTTGAAGAATGGCTCCAGCACACATTGGACAAGGTTCAAGTGTTACATAAAGAGTAGTATCCTGCAAGCAAGACAAAAGTAGATAATTACAGAACAAATACGAATGTAAATGTTAAGTGGATTATAACATACTCCAGCCTACACAAACAAGCACAATAGTTTAAGTCAAAAGATTTCTCCAAGATAAAGCATTTTAGTAATTAAGTATGCAAAACCATAAAACTGATGGCATTTCGAGGTGGGTATGCAAAAAAATCATCTTATTATCGTTTTCCTCTGATATATTATAGTACATACATTATGAAAATAAACGTTCTTGTGATAGAAAGAGCAAGCATTACCGAAAGTCTCCATGACTGTAGGTCGGTTGAAGCTTTACATATGCAAATCATCTCAGCATGGGCAGTAGAGTCGTGTAATTCTTCTACCCTAAAACACACAACATTTACTAAATTTCCCTTATAATAATAAAGTAGAGACAGTAATAAAGTCCAAAATGATGTTCAGATGGGTTGAGTAACGGGTCAAAACAAATTTGGATTGAAGCATGTTATTTTCTAAAGCCTATTCAATGACAGATAATATTAGGGTTGACATGCTTACACTTTTTTGTCCATTTTTAAATAAATAATGTATACATAATTATGATTATAATTATAATTACAAGGTAATTACAATAGTAATCCAAGTCTTAAAGTCAAATGATATAGGAGGTTGTATCCAATAAAAAGGTTGACTCGGGCTAATTTCAAGATGTTTGACTTGTTTCCTTTTTAGCTAAATTTTTTGTTTGATCCGTATGAGATATAACAAGTCCAAAATCGACTCATTCATAAATAAATAGGTACAAATGGTCATCTCTGTCGAAATAACAAACTTACAGATTATAACCGTGAGCTATTATTTTACCACCCTACACAAGAACAGCTCCAACAGGCACTTCCCACACATCAGCAGCCTTTTTAGCTTCCAAAAGTGCTTCCTTCATAAACATTTCATCATTTTTTCGTTGCTTAGCTTCAAAACTTTAAGCCTTTTCCCATTCATCAAAGTCATCCTTAGAGGCTTGATCATTGTGTCCAAGTTTCCTCGTTGTTAAATCTCCATTCTTGGAAACATTCCCATATTTATGGGTTTCGGCAGCCTCTGAAGTTTCTGTGATTCCAGGAGATCTTTCCATTTGCATTGTGATAGGCGGAAGACACGATTCTTTAGTTATGGGTAGAGAAGAGTTTCTATAAGGTCCCGAGTTAGTATTTGATGACATTAATGGTGAATCTAAGCCTTTTGTACTTCTCTTTATTGTGTTCCCATCATTGGAATCATCTGGTTCATGACTAGAAAACCATGTTTCGCTACCAGCAGATAAATATGATGAACCCTTTGCACCACCTGAGTTTGGAGTATGAGATCAAGACCGTGGAGATTTCCAATGCAATCGAACCACATCACCAATAACAGTCCACAAGGACCTGCCACTAGTCTTGACCGGTTCACCATTTTCGCTTGAATAGGATATGTTATCCGGTGCATCGCTTTCTGATGGGTCTTGTGTAGATGCATCAGTCACGTGCCACATCTCATCAGAAGGTCCCTTCGGTCCAGACCCCTGAGACGAGTGTCTTGAGCCACCACCCTTTTGGCGACCACTTCCTGAACCCTCATTCCCACCCTCTTTGACTAATTTAATATCTGAACTCAAATCATTATCTTCAATGCTTGTTGTATTCACTTTAGCAGCAGCCCCCTCAGCTTTGGTGAACATAGCTTCTGAGCTTAAACTTTCAGGATACCGTTTTTGTTTCGTCATTTGAATGTCAGAATTTCTATGTGAAATTAGAGTCCTTTCACAATAATTGAAATGGGTATCTAAAATTCCAAATATTAGTTTAAAAATCAAAAGGAATCATGACCCTAAGGACTAGAGGCATGTAATAAAAGAGGAAAGATACGCGGGTTGGGCAATAGGTAGAAAAGGATCACTAATTTAATACGTGCCGAAACGGCCTGAGCCAAGTTGGGTGATCCATAATCTGTTGGTCAGGTTAGCCCAAAGAACTTTTTGTCCAAATCATTTTAGACCATCTATAAAAAATTCTATGACAGATGAGATCTAGACATCTAGTGAAGAAAATGATTTTAGGAGGTTTTGAGCATTTAAATTAACCTTTAGGTAACTTTTGACCCATTTCATTTGTCATGTTCACTTTACCCATTTATAGAGTATTGCTTTACATTCAATCATATAACATGTTTTCTAGAGTATGTGATAGCATTAACCTAATTTAGGACCCATATATTGCTGCACATTAAAATACAAAAACACACAAGCAAATAATATATCTCACACGGTTATCTGTATATACATACCTTCCCATCTGATATGATATACAGGTGTTTACCATCACTAACAGGTGCACCAGACCCGTGCTTTGTAATGCTCAGGAGATCTAAAATGCAATCCCAGAAGGAAGCTGTAATCTATGACCTGCTGAGATTCTAAAAAATTATAGTTTGGTCGGATTTGCCTGCAAAGAGTATTGGAAAGAAGTTATGGGGATGTGTCTACTAATATACTGAAAGGCTAATAAATCATATTCATTGGTACTAACATGTCCATACAGACTTACTCGAAAAGTGCCTCACACGGTGACTTGTCAATACAGAATTTATATGCAAGATCAAGGTCTTTTAATGTGGTGCCCTCATCTATATGGGTTAAAAGGCATCTTTTAAGAAAGCCATACACTATCTTTTAGGAAATTAGGTTATAACGCATTTCCCCCAAGCCGACCTAATTCTGACCCATAGGTAAATAGAAATTACCATTTTAGACTTGCATTTAAAAATTTCCATCAATACAGTATGTGGGTTGTATTTGTTGCATTCCAAGTGGCAACACAAACTGATAACATAATTGGGTTGGAAAATTCTAACCCATTTCCCCCAAGCCCACCTGATTCTGACCCATAGGTAAATAGAAATTACCGTTTTAGACCTGCATTAAAAAACTTCCATCAATACAGTATGTGGGTTGCATTTGTTGCAATCCAAGTGGCAACGCGAACTGATAACATAATTGGGTTGGAAAATTCTAGCCTAACTTGTGCCCTGCAAATCTGGACATGACCCCTATAACCTGTTTAATGATAGGGTCTAATAGCCAATAGATAGGCATGTAAGTTCAGGTCAATCAGGTTGCTTCTTGGTCAAACCTTGTGAAGTTGTGAGCTAAGCATAACTACTGATTTCATGTTGCCTAGCTCGTGACTAACTTATTAATTTATCAAATCAGATTTATCAACAATGTCTGACTCGATTTTGACCTTGGGTAAACGTCAGTGAACACATACAAAGGACTGGTCCCCATATCAGCATATAAAAATGCACCTAGTTCACTTAAAAAAGACCCAAATAAATTAACTTGAGACTATCTATACTTCATCACCTCATGATGCTAAGTAGGCCCCAACGCAGTCATTTTACTCATGACCCAACCCATCTGACCCGTCCATTTTGCCACCTCTAATCTGTTGAAACAGGTATGGAAGACACATCACACATCAACCAAATCTTTATTGACCAATCAATAACTTCAAAAGGAGTGAGAACTAGAACTTTTTAGTAGGAACTAGGAACTGTCGGCCACATTAGCACCATTCCCATTTAAAACAAGAACAGACCTGGAAGAATATGTTACATATATTACTATAAGCTTGCAATCTGAAACAAATATATACATTATTCGTTAAACTGTTATGTCCCTGTATCAGTTATTACTTATTAGTGATATCTAAAACTTTCGTATCAGTTACTTAGAGTGAAATAAAAGTTACCGACCTCCAATTTCAGTGTATGTATCTTGAACTGATGAACTCCAATCTTACCGCTCTATTAAGTCTTGATTAATCTTAGCACAAAAGTAGCAGTCTACCACTATACACTTGTTTAAGTCTTAAATCCACACTTGTTCTAGTCTTAAATCCACAATTGTTTTAGCACTACCTCCTTAAATCCGCTCTGTCCATACTTGTTTCAGTCTTAAATCCACATTTAAAATGGTTATTAGCATACTTTTGGATGGAGAATATGAAATTGATGAAAAGCATATATACAAACTATACATACAATATTAGATTCCTAGTCCTAATAAATACTATCATGTTTGTGGCTTAACAAAAAAATATAAAAATGTTAAATCAAAATTCAAATTATATATTGCAAATGCAACAACAAACCGCCATTTACACAAAATGTCAAAACCCTTTCCCAGATGTTCCAAATTAGATATAAAATAAAAAATTATAAATATTACTTTCTGTAGCAAACTACCAATATTGCTTTCAACATCTTAAAAGGCGTATACAGTAAAAGAAAATTACCTTCACCAACCAATATGAAGAACCGAAAATCTTCAAAGGATAGCTTACATTTAATCTACATCAGCAATTTGCCAATTTCTATAGATTATAAAGTTCATAGGTGTAAATCAAATTGGGAAATTGAACTTTAAATCTGCTAGCGTTTTTATAAATTGTTGCAAATCTCTTTACAATCAGTAATATAAGATTCATGATGAAAAGAGAATGGGTAAGGGCTCTTGATTTTGAAATAAGAGAGGACAAGTATTTGTTAGGTGAGCCCTAAAATTCTGGGAATGAAAATAAGAGCGAAAATAAGAGAGGGAAATGGAAAACTGGTGAATGGCGGGACACATCGAGCTCAAAAAAAAATTTCCTTTCAAAGTTTACAAAACATTTGAAGACAAAGATTTTGTAAGTTAAAATTTCTTTCAAATATTAAAAATCATTATGATTATATAATATAATATTTATCTTTTTTATTAAACAAAGCTTTAGGACTTTTTTATGGATATTACTAAATTAATTAATGTCCTCGAAAACTATTTAATAGAACGGAGTTTGTGGTCCTATTATAACTAGACGTATGCCCGCGCGATGCGGCGGTAATGATGGTAGTGGCGGTGTGGTGGTGGCGGAAGGGGTGATGGCGAAGGGTGGTGGCGCGGCGGCAGCGGCAACGGGTAGTGGGGGCGGCGGTGGTAGTGTGGTGGTGAATGTAAAAGTAATTGATGTAGAAGGGGCAGTGTAGTTATTTTAAGGGTTGAGGGATCTATATTGTAAATAATTTCATTAAGGGTATTATAGGTGTTTGGGGTGAAATTTTAGACTAAGGATCTTAACCGAATTAAACTCTGTTACTAATATTTATATTTCAGGATCTTATGCTAAAAGATATTCTGAAGAGTTATCTATAAAAATATTATCTTAGATGTACGCTAACCTGTTTAGTCACTTTTCTATAAGATACTTGTTGCAGGATCTTGAAAGAGGAGTCAAGATATTTCTTTATACTAACGTAATTCAGATAACGAAAGACCATTGAAGATTATATTCAACACATGCTGAAAGA
>JAOXNX010000001.1:18557927-18570900 GCA_028566075.1 Solidago caesia | reverse complement strand
AACGTTCGGGATGTTACAATTCTCCCCTCCTTAATAGGATTCTGTCCTCAGAATCATCCCGCGACCTATCATGGACAACATCTATATCTTCTCTTTTCATAAGATTGAGTATAACTCAAAAGTTTTATTTCAATTACTCTTACATTACTTATTGTGAATACCATCAAATAAACACGTCCACGTCATTTAGTTCGTTGTAGTCATCTCATATAGACAAACACAATCGAACTAAATAATACGTTTATTAGTAACAAATATTATTTTCTATTTGTGTCCAAAGTAAGAAAAAAAAAAAACTAAATTTCCAATATGGTACAGAAAAGAAAAGATGTACACCCATTGTTAAGTGACATTGACAATTAAGCACAACTAGAAAGCCGCCATTGAAGATGGCTAGCTAGCGGATCAAGTTAGGCATATTCAGAAGTACGGAGTATAAAGAACATCTACAACCTTTAAATATTAAAAAAATAATAAATGTGAATAATTTGTTATCTTTACATATCAATAGGCTTAAAAAATAAATAAATAAAAAACCACATGAAAAGATCAAAGATAGAAGAGATGAAACAGATATTAATAAAAATCATATATCATATAATGTATGAATTATGTATAAATTTAGCATATCTATCATTTCTTTCAAGTATTTGGTTTGATGATTAAATAGTTTTATTTGTACTTGGACAAGTGACCATGGATGTTAGTAAAACTTATAATATTTTCTTAGTGCCATGTACTCTCCCTTATGGGCGGCTGCTCAATATTAAAACATTACGTACTTAATTATCAATTCATGACCATGTTTCTACCTTGTTGTTTTTGATTTTCTTTATATTTATAAATTTATTTATAGGACCCAAAACTTGCAACAATTATATCATATTCATGTTATAATAATAACCAAAAATGAGCAGCCATATCTCCTTGCCTGGATTCATGTAAATATATACATATATATGCACAACTAGCAATATCATATATACTACTACTCGTAGTAAAAGATAAATTATTTATATGAGTTAACTGCTTATAACTAATCCATAAGAATAAAAGGTTTTAATAATTTATCTTTTTAATTCTCTACTCTTAATTTGTCGAGCAAGTAATGTGGGCTGAAGGAATGGGATCATATATAATAGGCATGACAAAGTCATATTTCTAATTGACTTTATTAAATTAATAAAGGAAAAATAGATGGGAAATCGTAAGGTATGACGTTGGATCACTGGATGTGAAGTCAAGCACACTCGTTAATGAATTATTCATGTTCAAAGAAACAATATATATATTAGTCTAAAGTTTGAGAGAATTGATTAAGATTTTTTGCATGGGAATCCAATAAACCTTAAACGTACAAATGGTTGTTGGGTTTTGATTTTTCGCGCGGAACTCTCTGTCGATACTAATTTTTGACGTTTTTACCATAGATCATGGCTTTTGCCCATTTTGGTTCTTATTATTCTTTTTCTTATCGTCGCTATATTCAACAAAAATGAAAAGTCGAAACAAACACATAAACTCATGGTTTAGACGTTTAGTTTAGTTGAAAAGTTAGCATACATTTTATTGGACCTTCCTGTAAAACCGATCGATAACCCAATTAATTTGGAAGCCTAACAAACATGAAAACTTACAGACTTACGGTCAGTAAACAAGTTATATGGAAATAATAATATCAAAATCTGCAATCATAGTAACAGCATTTATAAGTTGACTACTGGCTTTTATTGATTCATTCATAACAATATTGAAAGCCAAATGACCTATACAAAAACTATTTAATCAAAACTATTTTTTTTTTTGAAAAAACCCACCACCAAAACTATTTTTTTTTTTTGAAAAAACCCACCACCAAAGATTTGGATTCTGGTGTAGTACCACTAACTACTAAGGGTGTCAAAAAAAAAAAATCCCATACCCAAATAACCCAACCAGACTCGAAAGGGTTTGGGTCATATGAGTCACTTTATTCGGGTTTTGATGGGTTAGTCGGGTTAAACCCGAACTCAAATTTTTTGAATGGTTTGGTATATGAGTTAAACATACAAATATTTGGGTGACCCGAATAACACGAACAACTCATTTGTGCATTATTTGATATTTTTATATGGGTTTGTTTCTTGTTTCTTTAGCACTGAGCTGCAACTTTTATATAATAAGTTATTAGTAGTATCAAAAACTAGTAAAATGAAAATCTTATTATAGATGTCGGGAATAAATCATTTTGTCAAAAATGACAAAAATGTTCATTGAGAGAAGCTATGTTCTGTTAGAAGTGCTATTAATAAACAATGTTTTTAAAAAAAAAAAATTATGGGTGTTCTACTCACTTTGCAAGCAGACTAATATCAAGAGCTGAATCGTTTTGTGAACCCAGAGTCAGAGCAGACAAGCCCGGCCTTGTGATCACTAAGATATCTTTTTTTAAGAAACCAAGGATTAAACTTATGACCTCCAGGGGGTTTCACCCTTTTAGAGACACATGTCCAACTAATGAACCACCACCTAGTGGTAATGTGGTATATTAATAAACAATGTTTGCTGTCAAGTTTCTGGAAGACTGTCCGTACTTTAGCATTGCAACCTGTTCGAAATGTTAAGGTTGAGCCATTAGATGATGTAGAAATTCCAAACAAAAAAACTCTAGATTGTCTCTGGATCTGCTATGCATGCATTACTACTTTTTGCGTGATAGAAATTTGTTTAACCATTAGCCTGTCATTACTTCTTGGACTTTTTAACGGTTAAATTTATGTAGTAACGGATCAAACCATATCAAGAAAGTCATGAGGTGGAAAACATGGGATTATTTATGTAGTAACGGATCAAACCATATCAAGATTCCCATCTTTGACGCAATGACAAAACAAAGACTAATAAAAGTATAAATTTGAGGCCATCTAGAACACCACGTTTGTTTTCTTGTGTCAAAAGGCTTACACTTTACAATAATTGCATGTTCTTAATATATGAAAGTTTTAATTTTATTTTCCTTTTTCTTTTCCCTTCGTTATAATTTGGGATAACAAATTATTTTTTATTTATTTGTTTTTAACCATTTTACGTTTTATGTTTCAGTTAACCAATAAACTTTTAAAATTTGTATCTTTTCAACCACCGTGTAGCTCAAATACCGAAAAAGACGATAAAATCTTGTTAAGCTAAGTATAACATATCATACTTAAGCTTGTAAACTTGTAATAGCATAGGCGGAACTACATTATATATAGGGGTAACCCGGACTACGGGTCTGCTAAATCGATGTAGTGTGATTTTTTTAAAAAAACAATGTATTCTTTGGTGTTATGAGTCAAAGTAATATGAGATACCGGTCAATGTAACTAACTCTAAACTTTTAAAAGATTTTCGTAACAATAAAACTTATAATGACTTACTTGTGCAACTAAATGAGAAATAGAAACTACCAACATGCCGAAAAAATCTTAAAAATCATTAAAAATAGCCAAAAAATCTTTAAAATGCTAAAAATCATAAAAATTTAATCGTTATCGTTACTTTACTCGGATACAAGGCTAGTGATAAAAAAAAATTGTGCTACATGTCACTTTGAATCTTGGCTCCGCCACTGTGTAATAGTTTTGTAAGGATTCTCGAAACCTTAGTTGTATAGTGCTTGCAAAATCTAAATGGAAGTCGTTTTGAAAACCCAAATTGTATTGAATCATCATTGTAATCTAGATTATGGCATGTTATATTTAGCTTAATAAGATTTTATCGTCCGTTTCAATATTCGAGTTACAGGATGTTAAAAAAGAGACAAGTTTTAAAAATTCGTTAAACAAACATAAGTAAGTAAAATGATTAAAATGAAACAAATAAAAAAGTATGTTGTTATTTTAGCTCATTATCACATATATTTTATGTAGTTTTAAGTATTGTCACCATATTTTCTTATTTTCTTAACATCATTTTATATATGTATGTAACATTGTATGGGTGACAATATGTCATGAAATCCCTCTAAATATATAAAAAAGTTAGTTAATTTGAAAGTAAAATTATATATGAGTGTATGAAAAAATATATTTTTTACAAAATAAAACTAAAATGTGCAAGAAATTCAATTCAGATTACAGTGTAATGAATATGTCTTAGAGGAATAGGAGTGGTGAGCGGGTTGCATGATTTCATGCTCCATACCGCCGGCTACACCGGCGCCGACCGAAAATTTATGGCCAAAATTTATGGGGGCCGGGTATAATAACCGGTGGTGATACCGGTGGCTTTGTGAGAGAAGTGAAGAGAGAGTGTGTGTGGGGATAGGAGAGAGAGTGTTTGTGATTGGATGAAAATTTGAGAGGCTTGAAATGTTATGAGCGACACTAAAAATGGTTGGGAGGGTTGAAGGGATAAAATTAGTTGGCAAAATTTTATTGGCGGAATTTGGAAGGGCTGATAAAATCCCTCTCACCACTCCTAGTGCCCTTAATTATTAAACTTGCTTTAGTTATTAACTGATCTTCACAATCAATTCTAACAAACTGGATTTAAAGTTTTATATACGAAAATCTAAGCCATTTCTTGTAGAAAGATACATATTTGGGGTGACCACAGGTATTTAATTTCCACCTATGATGGGTCTGAGTGAGTTTTTCCCACCAGATCTCTGGGTGATAGGGGTTTCTCATTGAGGGGTTTAAATTGGGGGCGAGGGGGCTCTCTAGCGCGGACCAGGTTAAAACAACGTATGCTAGATCCCCCGATATTCGCGAGTAATTTACACTTTAAAAAAAAAAAAAACATTTGTACATAATTCATTTCCTGTAATAACATACCTATTTTAATGCATAAAATCGAAATAATCTAATTTAACAAATTCTGGTTAATAAAAACATTTGTACAAAAATCATTTCCTGTAATAACATACATATTTTAATGCATCAAGTACATTAAATCTATTATTTTAACAAATTCTAGATTATAAAAACATTTGTACAAAAATTAAAGATACAATTGTCTGTCTTCTTTCAAGCTTCTTTTTTTAAATGAAACCAAAAGTGGGAGAGAGAAGACAGTTCTCATGCCACAGGTATAAATATTCCCAATTTGAAAATTATTATATTTCTAAATTATTATTATTATTATTATTAATTAATATATCTATTAGTGTGTGAATATTTTAAAATAAATATATATACAGAAATCTAAAAACACCTCTTTGAACAGTCTGTATTTCTTATATTTTTGGAAGTTTCCTCTCTATTTTTTTTGGTGAATTGTTACCCAATTGATTCGATAATTTAGTATTTCTTTTAATTTAATTTAATATTAATGAATTGTTTTTGGATTGTTTATTCCGTGTTAGTTGGAAAAAATAATGAAAATTTCTTTAATTTAATAATTTAATATTATAAAATAATCAATATATTTTCCATATTAAAGTCAAAATACGAGAGGGACACCGAAAGAGATCCAAAATCATTTGAGTCTTCGTTCAAACATTTCGAGCTCAAAGAAAAAATCAAAATTATAGAACCACCATTTTCCTTACATTTTCTTGTAATAATAAATATATATACATATTCACATATATAGATATACATACACTTTATTATATATACGTACATATTTAGCTTCACATTCTTGGAAAAAACCCCTTATTCTTTCTTTCATTTCTGATACAAAAAGATTGTAAATTTGCAAGAAATCTTGAGACTTATATATATATATATACACTTATTATTTCTTCCATCCATTTCTGGGTTTTACTTATTTTATATATAATTACTGGGTTTTTGAGCTTTTCTGCTTAGGCCCTTTTTATAATACACTTGGTTTGTGTGTAAAGCACCAAGCTTTTGTTGTCTTTTGGGATATTCTTCATCTGGGTATTGGCTGAAACAAGTTTTCTTGAAATAAAGTTTTAAAACAAGTTTTATTTTAAAAAAAAACATATATTTTTTTATAAAAAAATGGTAACAGGGAGAAAAAAAAGGTTACATTTAAGCAATATATATTCATTTAAATGTGGAAAAAATAAATTTGAAGACGATCATTCACAAATAGGAGGGCCTGGATTCTCAAGAGTGGTTTATATTAATGAAAATGAAGTATCAGAAGTTGGAAATCAAGATGCATATATAGATAATTATGTGAGGTCAACGAAGTATACACCAATGACTTTTATACCAAAATCATTGTTTGAACAGTTTAGAAGAGTTGCAAATTTTTACTTTCTTGTTACTGGGATTTTATCATTTACAGCACTTGCTCCTTATTCTGCTGTGAGTGCTATTCTTCCTTTAATTGTTATCATTGGTGCTACTATGGTCAAAGAATTTATTGAAGATTGGCAAAGACAAAAACAGGTTTGGTTTTTTAGATCCATTTTCTTCAAGTTTGATTCCTTTAATTATTATTGATTGGATATAGATTTCATATCTTTAAAGTTTGAATCTTTAGTTGTTGGTTAGATTTGAATTTAATCTTGTGAAATTTTTGGGGATGTTTATTATAAGAGTTTAACTTTGAATTTATTGTTAGCTTATTAGGAATCGTAATAGATCTTCCAAGTCAATAGTTTTAATAAATGATTGCTTATATAGAATAGTTTTCATATATTAAATGAATTTGAAGTTTTTTCTGCGAAAAAAAATCAAGGTTTAAAATCTGTTTTTGGATGTTATGTTGTTTTAGGATCGTGAGGTCAACAATCGAAAAGTGAATGTTCATCGTGGTGGAGGCCTTTTCGAACCTAGAGAATGGAAAACTCTAAGAGTAGGAAATGTAGTGAAGGTACAAAAAGATGAGTTCTTTCCAGCTGATCTTCTGTTACTTTCATCAAGTTATGACGATGCTGTTTGTTATGTTGAAACAATGAATTTAGACGGTGAGACAAATTTGAAGCTAAAACAGTCATTGGATGCAACTTCTATGATCCATGATGATTCAAGTTTTAAAGATTTTAAAGCTACTGTTAAATGTGAAGATCCCAATGCAAGTTTGTATACATTTGTTGGAACAATGGAGTTTGAAGAACAACAGCATGCACTTTCTCCTCAACAGCTTCTGTTACGAGATTCAAAGCTTAGAAACACAGATTACATATATGGAGCTGTCATTTTCACAGGTCATGACACGAAAGTGATTCAGAACTCTACTGAACCACCTTCAAAAAGAAGTAGAATTGAAAGAAGAATGGATAGTATTATCTATTTCTTGTTCTTCATCTTGTTTCTTATGGCGTTTGTGGGATCAGTTTATTTTGGGATTGTAACGAAAAGAGATTTGAATGGCGATAGACAGAAACGATGGTATTTGGGACCGGACCGTGCCGATATCTTTTTTGACCCGAATCGAGCTCCTGCTGCAGCAATTTATCACTTCCTCACAGCTTTATTGTTGTATACTTACTTGATACCGATTTCTTTATATGTTTCGATTGAAATCGTAAAAGTATTGCAGACGGTTTTCATTAACAATGACATTCATATGTATTATGAAGAAGCTGATAAACCGGCTCATGCCCGAACCTCAAATTTGACTGAAGAACTTGGTCAAATCGACACCATTTTATCAGACAAAACCGGGACTTTGACATGCAATTCTATGGAGTTCATCAAGTGTTCGGTGGCTGGCACCGCTTATGGGCGTGGTGTTACAGAAGTCGAGAGAGCTATGGCAAAAAAGACGGGATCTCCATTGATTGTTAATGGTAGAGATCAACTTCATGATGATGACGATGACGATGATTCTACATTAGCTGTTAAAGGTTACAACTTTGAAGATGAAAGAATCACAAATGGCTACTGGATTCATGAACCTAATTCAGATGTCATTCAGAAGTTTTTCCGTCTATTGGCAATTTGTCATACGGCTATACCCGATGTTGATGAAGAGACAGGAAAGGTTACATATGAAGCAGAATCGCCCGATGAAGCTGCTTTTGTTATAGCAGCAAGAGAACTTGGGTTTGAGTTCTATAACAGAACACAAACAACCGTTTCTTTCATGGAGTTGGATCCCATATTTAAGAGAAAAGTTGAAAGGTAACAGTTTTTTTTTATCTTTTTCTTGTTTTGGGTAACTTTTAGCATCTAGACTCAAAAGTGTATTCATTGTAAACTATCTTTTTACTATTCGTATGCAGGACATATGAGCTTTTGAATGTTCTAGAGTTTAACAGTGCAAGAAAGAGAATGTCGGTTATTGTTAGGGACGATCAAGGGAAACTACTTTTACTCTGTAAAGGTGCTGACAGGTAATTAGCAAAACAAAGACAATCAATCGATCTTATTTCTATTATTAGTAATCAATGTTCATCTCTAATGTTGACTTTCTGCTATATTCAGTGTTATGTTTGATAGACTTGCTAAAAATGGGAGACAATTTGAAGAGAATACAAAAGAGCATGTGAATGAGTATGCCGATGCAGGTTTAAGGACGCTTATTCTTGCTTATCGTGAACTCGCTGAGGAAGAATACAAAGAATTTAATGAAAAATTCATAGAAGCCAAGAACTCAGTAAGTGCAGATCGAGAAGATTTGATCAATGAAGTAACTGAAGAAATCGAAAAAGATTTGATACTTCTTGGTGCCACTGCTGTTGAGGACAAATTACAAAAAGGGGTAAGCTTTTTTTTTTTTTCCTTTCAAATCTTGTATTTATGAATGATATTAAAGGTGGTTTTGTATCTTATTTTCTCATCTTGCAGGTGCCCGAATGCATTGACAAACTTGCTCAAGCAGGAATCAAGATTTGGGTTCTCACTGGTGATAAAATGGAAACGGCTATTAATATTGGGTAAGTTTTCCCTCCTTTTTCTTTCTTTTGTTAAATGATCCAAATGTTGTTTCTTTCCTTTTGTTAAATGATCTGAATCTTGTTTCTTTCCTTTTGTATCTAACATTCAAGAAAATCAAACATTTTTCAGATTCGCATGTAGTTTGCTTAGACAAGGAATGAAACAAATTATAATAACCTTGGAGTCCCCTGAAATCATAGCAGCAGAAAAAGCTGGGGACAAAAATGCAATTGCAAAGGTGAGCATGCTTTTGTTTTGTTTTTTTTTGTTTATATTGTTAGCGCATGGGGTTGTACTGAAAAATAATCTTTCTGGCCTTGCAGGTCTCGAAAGAAAGTGTCAGGAAGCAGATACTAGCAGGGAAGGCTCAGCTTACTGCTTCAACCACTGACCCGTATGCTCTGATCATTGATGGAAAATCTCTAGCATATGCTTTGCATGATGACATTAAAAGCACGTTTTTGGAGCTTGCTGTAGGTTGTGCATCCGTTATTTGTTGTCGATCTTCACCAAAACAGAAGGCATTGGTTAGTTTAGTTTATCTTTCAGAAACATCACATCCGGGTTTCCGGTATAATATCACAACTAGGGACTAAAATGTAAATGAAACACAGGTTACGAGGCTCGTTAAAGAGGGAACCGGAAAAACAACTTTAGCAATCGGTGACGGGGCAAATGATGTTGGTATGCTTCAAGAAGCTGACATTGGCATCGGGATCAGTGGTGTTGAGGGAATGCAGGTACTTACTGTATACTTGGTTTACCTTGAGTTTCAATGTCAAAACCAACTTTCCTTCATTTTAAAACCATTAAGAAATTATCTTGTCTCTTGAGAAAAGTCATTAGTTACATCTAAATGTCTTATAATCACAAAAAAATCAGCGTTACAATTTGGGTAAACTGTAAGAAAGGCAAGTACTATTCATTTATTGATGATCTCTTCAATGTACTTATTCTAACCCCTTACTGCAACATACTTACCATTTGTAACCAAAGTATGCAACTTACAGAATTAAATGCTTAAACATGGTAAGAATGTTGCATTAAATGATTTTTTTTTCTTTCTATTGCATGCATCATTAAAAAGTGAATAATACGTTGTATGTTTTTACTGTTTGTCTTTAGAGAAAGTACTTCATTTGATCATATTTGCAATTTGGATTTTCTGTTCCGTGAATGTTTTCTAAAGATTTTGTATTTGGTCAATAGGCGGTTATGTCAAGTGATATTGCAATTGCTCAGTTTCGGTTTCTAGAACGTTTACTGTTGGTGCATGGACATTGGTGTTACAGAAGAATTTCCTCAATGGTAAGGATTTTTATTACTATTAATTGAAACCACTTATCCAAATACTATCTGCTCATTAGCATAATTTAATAACGCCTTTTTTTTCCTCCTATATTTGCAGATATGCTACTTTTTCTATAAGAATATTGTATTTGCAACCACAGTGTTTTTATATGAAGCTTATACATCATTCTCGGGTCAACCCGCATATGACGATTGGTATCTGTCTCTTTATAATGTCTTCTTCACATCATTTCCTGCCATTGCTTTGGGGGTTTTCGACCAGGATGTTTCTGCACGATTTTGTCTCAAGGTATGCCTAAAATGTCCTTGTAGTCGTTTTATGTGTAATTTCTGACATTTTTACTGCTAAGAGTAACATTAATATAACCTTTCGGTAAAAAGAGTAGCATTAGTATAATATGATAACTATCTATCAAAGGGGTGTTTGGATTTCCTTTTCGGAACTGATTAACCCAAAGTAGCATTAATTTCTTAAATAGTTAGGTGTGTCGATATGTAACTGTTATAAACTCAAACAACCCAAGCACGTCCAAACACTATCTTCTACGGACCCATTCTGTTACAGCTTATCTGATTCTGATTACTGAATGTTCTATAATCATTTTTAAAACGCACAATTAGTCAACCTCTAAATGCATCGAATAAGAAGGCCATCTTAGTAACTTTAATTCATTTTGACGGAGCAGATTCTAATCTTGTGTTTGCTTATCGTATGATAGTTTCCATTGTTATATCAAGAAGGTGTTCAAAACATTCTCTTCAGATGGCGTCGCTTATTTGGGTGGATGCTAAACGGGCTAGCTAGTGGCGTAATGATCTTTTTCCTCTGCACCAGAGCCTTAGACCCAGAATCATACAGAAAGAATGGAAAGACTGCCGGAATGGATGTCGTAGGTGCCACAATGTACACCTGTGTGGTATGGGTCGTCAACTGCCAAATGGCACTTGCAGTCAGCTACCTCACATTAATCCAACATATCTTCATTTGGGGTGGAATAGTCCTATGGTACCTCTTCCTCTTGACTTATGGTGCAATGCCCCCCAACCTTTCAACAACTGCCTACAAAGTTTTCGTAGAAACACTCGCACCTGCCCCATCATACTGGATTGTGACCCTTTTTGTGGTGATTGCTGCGTTGATACCTTACTTCTCTTACAAGGCAGTCCAGATGAGGTTTTTCCCAGCTTACCATGGAATGATACAATGGATTAGATACGAAGGTCACACAGATGATCCAGACTACGTCAACATGGTGCGCCAGCGTTCAATTAGGACAACCACTGTTGGGTTCACGGCTCGGTCCATAGCAAGGGATAACAACTTGTATCACTTGAACCTGGAGCGACAAGCGACTAAAGATGACCGAAGTGCTAATGTATAAAGTATACAACTTAAAATTAGCATAAACTTCAGTATTCTTGTTTTTTGTACAGAAGCTGGTCGGCGTAAAAGATTTTGGTGGTAGTCATTTTTTTCGATGTACTTTTTATTCATTTAATTGTTGTAGCACGACGACTAGATTTTCGTCGATCAATTTCCTGAGTTTCAGGCTGTGAAATTTTGTTGTAAATTAGGGAAATTGTACAGAATGAAGAGATGAATCATGTTTTATGATCATAAGTCCTGTTTTATGTTAGTGTTAGTGTTAGGGGGTTTAGTAGTCCAAAATCCAGCATCTTGTATAAAGAAGCAATTCTCAAATTCAAAAGATATTCTTAGATAATATGAACTTTTCTAAGTAAGCATTTTGGAGCCCGCCAGGAAAATGTTCGAAAATGGTCACGAAGAAACCCTGGTTAGACTAGGTACGTTTGAGTCAAAGACTCATTCCCCGATAACTTGAACAAGGAAACCATATTTGTTTACGTATCCAACATAAAATGAAAGGGATTTGTTTTGAGATTTTTGTCATGATAATTCTCCTTACCTTTCTTCATCTCCTTCGTAGTAGATATGCATGAAAGATCGATCCTATATAACCTTATAAATAGATAAATAAGTAAGCTATAAATAGCTATAAGAAAGATAATTGAAGGAAAAATATCATTTTTTTTATTCATGTAAAACTCTTCCATGTTCATCAATCCTCAATGACTACCACATGGTTTGGATGTTAATGTCTAAGGTCACAAAACGCCATCGTTAGGAAGTTTTTATTCCAAAGAATTCCGAAGCTGGCATCCCTAGAACTGCGGTAAATTCATGGAAACTAATAATACCGTCACCATTGGTATCGATATCATGCATAAGGTCATTGAGTTCACGGTAGGTCAATGGTTGGCCCATTTTGGACATTTGGCTAGCCAGTTCAACACGGGAGATGGAACCATCGCCATCTTTGTCAAAAAGCCGAAAGATCTTCATGAGTTGGTCTTGGTTGATGAACACTTCCTCGTTGTAATCAGGAAAAATGGCATTCAACAATTCTTCAAACTCAATGGATCCGTTTCCATTGGCATCTATGTTGGCTAGTAAGGCATCAATTCCATCACTACCTGGTTTGAGCCCAACGGACCGAAAGAGGGCAGCTAGCTCGAGGTGGGTGAGGCTGCCATCGGCGTCAAGGTCAAAGCGGGTGAAAATGTCTTTTAAAAGATTGACTTGGTTGGATGGAAGTTGAGCCATGACCACCCCGCTAATGAAATATATATATATATATATATGAATATGAAATATTTAATTAGGAGAAAAAAAAAGAAGACCAAAAGAGAATATGAGAGGATTGTGCATGGGATGGTGTTGTACTGTTGTTCAGTATTTGGTTATTTTTGGTTTGTATAAACTAAAACTAACATGGTATCCGCGCAATGCGGCTGTGGTGATGACGGAGGCGGTGTGGTGGTGGCGGCGTTGGTGGTGGCGGCGGTGTGGTTATTATTGTAAAGGTAATTGA
>JAOXNX010000001.1:18541196-18553556 GCA_028566075.1 Solidago caesia | reverse complement strand
AGTCTTTAACGACCATTCGTTAATTTAATTCGTGATCTTTATTAATTAATAAATCAATTAATAATAAATACATTTGTTTCGAGACGTGTGACTCCGTAGGCTTAAATACTTTCCGGACATACGTTTATTTTACGTGATCATATTCCTACAGCTTCTATGGCCGTTAATCTCGTGATGCAAGTCGCGCAAGAGAATGAGGAGGAGGTTGGTCAACCTTCGGTTTTGCGATGGACTATACTTGTACAAAGACGTGTGGAGGCAAATGAGCACTTGATGCGTCACTACTTTGTTGATGAACCGACATTTAAGGTGGGGCAGTTCAGGCTACGCTTTCGTATGAGGAAGCGTTTATTTTTATAGTTGACCGGTGATTTGGAAGCAGGGTATACATATTTTCAACAAAGACATAACAGTGCTGGAAAGTTAGGTTTCATCGCAACACAAAAGTGTACATCGACACTTTGCCAACTAGCAGCCAGTCAGGCCGGTGACCTATTTGACGAGTACTTGAAAATGTCGGAGAGGACTTCACGGGAGTCATGCGCAAAGTTTTGTAGAGGTACGTTTATATATTTATTAGTAGTTACACTTTATTTTTATTCTTACTAGTAGTTACGCTTTATTTTTATTTTTATCATTAGTAGTTACACTTTATATATTTGTTAGTCATATTTATACGCTTTTTGCAATATGTATAGATAAAATAGTAAAATTGAATTGTACCTACGGAGGCCAACTTGGAGTAATCTTCAATGTATTTACTATGTCCATGAACAGGTTCATGGTTTTCCCGGTATGATTGGTAGCATCGACTGCATGCATTGGGTGTAGGACATATGTCCCACGGTGTCCTCCAAAAAGAAGGGACATCTTTTTGGAAGAGGCATCACCACATGACGGAAGATGCCTTCATGTGAAGATGATTCACTCCCAATAGTCTAACCAACCTCTCCTCTCCACAGAGCAGCTGTCGCCATCGACCACCAGTGCCAGCCACCACTCACCATCTCCATCTCCATCAGAGACTCCCTGTATTGTGATGCTTTGACTGCATATTATGTCTTGAAGTGCTCGAATTGTCTGGAATGTCATATGGAAGTCTGTAGTGAGTAATCATGACCCATTAACACCATGGAGGAAAGGGTAGTGATATATTCATAATAAATTTTGATTATATATATATATATATATATATATATGAAATGTTAATTAAGTCATTAAATTAAAACGACATTTTAATTAATAGGCTATGCATTGTTTGTCAATATGGGGTTAGCACTTGGTAGAGACTATTACTTCTTATGGTAAAGAACAAGGTTCAATTTTTGGCAAAGGATAATTTAGTTGTATTTAAGGTAGTTTAGTAGTAGTTGGATTTGTTGTTAAAAAACAAAAGAAAAGACTATGCATTGTTTTTAGCCCTTTTATTTCAACTATGAGGTTCCCAAGCCTTGCGTTGTGAGGCTGTAATTATCGTTTTTGTGCATTTTTTTTCTTTAAAGACAATACCACAAACACAATATTTATGGGTTGGAAAAAATTAAAATACCCAGCTAGCGGTTTAATGACGCTAAAGGAATGTATACCTCGACATATACGAAGAAACATCTCCTTGCACATTCGAAATCTTCTTCGGAAGTAATCGGTGGGGAAAGTTGGTGCCTCATAAAATTAATCATTCCACAAACGCACCGCGGCACCAACATGATATCGTGTAAAAACCCTTCTAGGACGCGGCACACTTGACCTTGAAGCGGCTTCGTTGGCAGCCTTGTTTGGTGCTTCATCATTCAAAAGATCAACAACGGAGCCTATAAGTTGCGGATTGAAGAGCGTATTGAAATGTGAGAACGTTGTTGTTTATGAATTCGTATGTGTCACTTGATGATGAACTAGACATAACTTTGTTGTTATTTGAATGAGATGGTTTGAAATAAAATGATTGTGAGTTTAAATTGTTGTTATTTGGTTGGTTAAATAGGGAAAAAAAAAGCCGTTATCTTCATCACTTACAAAAAAAATTTTAATTTTTTTTTACACGCTCCTCCTTCTAACGGTCCGGACCCAAATAGGCGTCTTCCAACTTCGTCCCACTGACGCCAACCCAGACGATCCCCTCCAGACGCTTGGTGCCTATAGCGTCAAGGAGGACGCCGACCCAAGACGCCGGAGGATGACAACTATAAGCACCGGCCTTATTCACTTTACGAGTACAAATAATATGTATTTATCACATGACAAATGCATGCTTTTTGTGTATTTTATGAAATTGAAATATTTGATCGAATGGATTTTTGTTAACCAAATATTCCTTCTGTTGTACGTTGTTAATCAACAATTTTGTTCCCTATTATGTAATTTCTTGAGTGAATCAAAACATAGTCAATATCTTTTGTAATTATGAGTATTCAATGAGATAACAAGGTATTAGTTTGGTTCCAAAGTGAAAATCTAAAAAGAGAAAATAAGAGAGAAATATGGGGAAAAAAATGATAAATCGTAGGAAACCTCTAGATCATTTGTAAAACATCTTTTTCGAAATACCATGACATACTTAAAATCTTCTCATATATATTCACTCGAAGCATCAGTCTTGTGTGAATTGCTTTCATGGTTTGAGAAGTGCAGTTTGCAAATAATCATAAATATCCATGATTTGTTACGAAGGAAGATGATGAAAATCGACAGGGTCGGCCCAATAAGCTTATTGGGCTAGGCAGTTGCCTAAGGCCCCATGAGTTAAAGGCCCCCAAATTTTGGGCTTAACTTTTTTTTTTTTCTGAAAAACTGGACTTAAAAGTTATTTAAAAAAAAAGGCTGGGCTTTCTACAACACAATTCCATGAAGCTTCCTTTCAAATTCCACTTTGTAACTCACACTGACCGTCATCATCATATTTGTTGCATAAGTCAGTCCTACGTTTAAAACTTTAAATGAATCATTACAAAAATAAAATAAAATAATTCCAAAATTAATAAAGTTCAAAACTTTATCAATCAAGATGAAACAGCAGAATAGAAAAGAAAGGAAGAGAAGATAAAGGAAGATTGTATTATGTGCATATACTCTTGTAAAACACTGTTATAACTAAACCAACCAGACGTGGCACTGTAGCATAAATGTCTTGTTTTGTTATAATATATAATATATAATATTTATTATATGATAACGTAAGTTAAATAGTATAGCGTGGTACCCGCGCAATGTTGCGGCGGTGGTGATGGTGGTGGCGGTGGGTTGTGTATGTAATTGATGTAAAGGGGGTAGTGTATGTATTTTAAGAGTTAAGGGATAAATGATGTAAATAGGTGAGAGGGATATATTGATCATTTCGCATATCCTAAAAGTGTAAATAGGTGAGAGGGGAATACACTATATACCTGCAAGGAATGATAACCACCTCTAAAAGCTTTGAAATCTCTACCGAATCACACCAAGAAATCCAAGAAAAGCAATGGGAGGACAAAGGGAGAACTAGGGTTCTTGAGAAGTTATTGAAATGAGATTAGCAACTGAATTATGACCTTAATGACTCCCCTACTCTGCTGTAACCCCCCATTACAATGACCATTATGCCCTTAAGTTCTACCAAAATCACTTAATAGCTCCATTTAACGACCCTACAAACTAACAAGAACACGACATGAGTTTTCTACATAAATAACACACATTAATCTACTTAATTACCACATAATAAATCACATAAAACACATAATAATTAACACCATAATTATCTACATAAATATAACGCCACTTAACGATAGGTCAACACTGACTAATGGTCAAAGTCAACAAATAGAATAAAAAGAGTTCAGGATGTTACAGTAGTTGCCATCGGCATAGGTACACCGATTGTAGTTTCCACTGGTACCGACAACCCCTTGCCAAAGCTTGCCAATTTTCTATGTCGAGCCAATTTGCCAACCATCCCTCACACCCTAAGTGATCTTATGAAGATAAAAGTTTTCCCGATTATATCAATAATAATCGCCAATGACCCCTCAGTCCAAATGGTTGAGGTGAGGTAGTCAATGACTTCAATAATGGGAAGGTGATGAGTTCAAGTATCACATGTGACAAAAAAAAATAGGATCTTTGAGAGCGGCGGTACCTAGCATAGGTACTGCCCATAGTACCTACACTTTCCCCATAATCTATAATAATATATAAAACATTTACCTTCCTCCCCTCCCTTTTTTTAAGATTAATAACTTGAAATACTCATGATACCCTTATGACTTTCTCACTTATATAATAATACATACTTTCCTTATTCTTTTAGTCAAACTTCCTCACTTATATAATTAGCTTATTTAATTACCACTTTACTTTATTGTAACTTATATATTATATATTATAATTCTTAATTATGAAAATCATATTTAAAAAAGATTATCTATAAGAATTATTTGAACTTTATACGGTAGTTATAATACACATGAAAAACAATATAAGTTATTCATAATTTAAGTTTTTGTTAACGAATTAATTTATTAATACAATTTTTTAATTCTTCGGAACATTTTTTACTTTTAAAAAGTTACATGTCTCGCATTATATTGTATACTATATTAAACCATCTATCAAGCTGCGACAACCACTATTAAAAGTCATTGAACATCACCAACAAAAAATATTTATATAATACCTACTTTCCTTATTCATTTAGTCACTTATATAATTACCTTATATAACTACCAATTTAATTTATTATAACTTATATTTTATAATTCTTAATTATGAAGATCATATTTTAAAAAATTATCTATAAGAATTATATGAATTTTTTACAGTAATTACAATATACAAAAAAAAAACAATATAAGTTATTCATAATTTATGTTTTTTTGTTAAAGAATTCATTTATTAATACAATTTTTTAAAATTCATCGGAACATTTTTTTATTTTTAAAAAGTTACATGTATCGCGTTATCTTTTATACTATTAAACCACTTACGAAGCTGCGACAACCACTATTAAAAATTATTGAACACCATAAAAAAATATATTTAATCTCGCTTCTCTGATAATTTGCATGGGTAGTATGATAGTTACATCACATTCATCGGTAAAAACACTCAATAGCGAATTTTTTACAGTAATTACAATATACAAAAAAAACAATATAAGTTATTCATAATTTATGTTTTTTTGTTAAAGAATTCATTTATTAACACAATTTTTTAAAAATTCATCGGAACATTTTTTTATTTTTAAAAAGTTACATGTATCACGTTATCTTTTATACTATTAAACCACTTACGAAGCTGCGACAATCACTATTAAAATTTATTGAACACCATAAAAAAATATATTTAATCTCGCTTCTCTGATGATTTGCACGGGTAGTATGATAGTTACATCACATTTACTGGTAAAAACACTCAATGGTGATCAAATGAGATACTATAACATCTATTATTACCCCTTATAAAGAGTTTACAACCCCCCTCCCCCCTCTATTTATTTTTTCAACTAAAAAGTTAATAAACAAAAAATGTCTATCTCCTTTATTCAATAATTTAAACATCTCCACTTACAATTACCTTTACAATAGTAACCACACCGCTACCGCCGCCGCTATCATTATCGCCGCCACATCTTGCGGGCATGCGTCTAGTCTTATAGGATATCATAGCCGAATAAAAAAATAATAATAAATACGCTTAAAGTATGTATCTAAAAATAGGCTTAAATCATTCAATATTTGACATATTTGCCACATCTTGATCTTTAAAGTTGTCACGTATGGCAATTTAATTTTTTTTAACGCATTTTTAGACTTATATTTTTAAACAGAATACCATCACTCTGAATGAAATTTTATCAATACTATATTTGAGACATACATCATATCATTTACATCATTTCTAAATGGCCGATACAAGTACCCCTCAAGCAAAGTCTGTCTTATGTCCCACATTTGACGAAATAGTATGGAAACACAAACAGGACTTAAAACGTTCATACAAATGATGGTTGACATAGAATCGACCACCAGAAAGAAAAAAGTTCAAGAAGTCTGGTCGATTTTGACAAACTAGAGACCAAATCACTTGGCTTGAAGCTTAAATGTTACAAAAAAGGTATTTTCAAAACTCTTATATCTTGAAACTATTGCAACAACTTTCAGATTATAGGATGCCAAACATTAATAAAAACGTGACTGGGTTTTGCTTTAAGTTTAAACAATATGAAATGATGACGTCTTTCATCGTCCAAAAGGGGCAAATCTGGTTAGTTTAGTTTCTTTGCCAACCTTGAATTTCTCCTCGCAATGATCTCAGCTGCCCAACTCTTGCCGATTTCAGTTTGAAACTTCCCTAGATTACAACCATCAATGCAAAGATTACAACAACATAGGCATTTATTGATTATCTACTTTTTAAATGATGGTTGTAAAAAAATAAAATATAAAAGAATTCATCTTACCAGCCGTGGAGTGGAAAAATTCGTCCAAAACTCTGTCGTGTTCTGTAAAAGCATTGAAATGAAACAAGGATAAAAAGATAAATCTACTTTGAGAAAAATTACAATTTCCATCTCCACTGGCAAGTTATGCCAGATCAGCTTAATATGTTTTTCAGGAGGACATATAGGAAGTAGAAAACTTGGAGCATGAACTTAATCAGACATATTAATCTGAAAGGTCAAACAGGCCAAAATTCAAGCTACGCGTATTGAAAACTCCTAAAGAAATTTGTGATAATTCATTTTCATAAGAATATAAGAAAAAATATGATTAGACTACAAATGCCGCCAAATTTTGCAAGAGAATGCATATGACTTTTGTGTTCCAAACAGATTATGTTTAATCTACACGTACCAGTTTCATATTCAAGTGCTTGCAGAATCATCTCGACCTGGGGAATAATGAAATAAAGGATTTACATCAATGGATAGATGTTTTTCAAAGGGCTTTTTCATTATTATACAATGGACTAAACCATGATAAATAAAAACAAAAATAAGCATACTTTGTCAAAATCTTTCACGAGATTAGCCTCAAGGGAAGCATTATCCTCGTATTCCCTCCAAAGTTCTTTGATTTCATCAGCTGCAGGTTATGAAAAGAATTAACGACGCTGCCATTGGAGGAAACACAATGAATGTGAACTTGAGATAGTGAGCAACTAAAATTACCCCTCATCCCACCACCAAGAACATTGCACATTTCATTCAAAGCTGCTTGCTCAAGTCTTCTCTTTTCTGCTTTCGGTACGCCATCAGATGGAGTTATATCTCCAACGATAGCTACAAAAGTAACATTATATAACAAAATTCTCGAACTTAGCAAAACCTATAAATTATATAAATAAATGAAATTGAATAACTGAACGTGTACCTTCTGCAATGTCATGCACAATCGCAATCTTGATACACCTATTCAAAGTAAAAGTAGCTTATGATTCAAAGTCATGTTTATTTTGTATGGAGTATTAATATTTTCTTGTGTTAAAGGGTAATTATAACAAACCTTTCCCTGTTAATGCCAGGAAGATCACCAGTAATTAAAGCCATTAATGACATCCGGTACATATGATCAGCTATAGACTCAGGACCCGTTATTCCATGATTGACCCACCCCTTCCTTTTTGTGGTCTACATTAAAAGGAGATACTGATAAGTTCCATACAAATTGCAAGGAACATTTTCAAAACAAAAACAGAACTGAATAACATGTTTTAAGAACGTCACCGCTATTTGAAAGGTAAGGGGTAAACTAATGTGAAATAATGAATTAATTGTGTGTGCTTTTGTTACAGTTGTAAAATACTAAAACGAACTAAATACAAGGTTTAGTATGATCACATATGTAAGAGGTGATTCTGGGCCCTAATCATCTCAATTCCAAATCTAGAAACTTCATGTACCAAGAGAGTTTTTGATTTGCAACGAAACAAAAGAAGGTTTGTGAAGTATAACATCAAATAGAAGATATTAATTGGTAAGTGTGACATGAATATACATTTTGAAATGTATACTTTTGGGATACTTGGAGTGTAAAAAAAATCTTTTTAAATATAATGACTAGAAGTACTAAGGATAATACTGATTAGAGTGAGCTTGTAGACTTTGTGTAGGCGTAGCAGGTGAAAGTAAATGTTTAGTTGGACCTTCTGTAAGCTAATGTATAGAAATCTCCTGCCGTGCTTGTAAGCACAGTTTCTAAACATTGTTGGTTAGTTAATGAAATGTGGATAATTCTTTTATAGCTACCCATGTTTTAGCACAAAAGAATCACTCTGTCCTAAACAAATGGAACCTGTGACTTGGCACATTGTTTGACAAGCAGGGTGTAGCACCATGTACCAAAAGTGTTTCGTTTTGGAATAAGCTTAGAAAACAACATTTTCAAAACGCAGGTCTCGACCTTCAGGTTAAAAATTGTATCTCCTCTCTAGGAGAACATAGACAGTCACTTTTTCGAATGGTTTTCCAAACGCTATTTTCTGATTATTTGTGTTTGCAAATGTCATAACCAGATTATCTCCTCCAAAATGCAATCCCAAACACCAATCTTCAAAAATGTGGGTTTCTAACTTTCTATGAACTTTTCAAGACACATATTTCTAGAAGCCGACCCATCAATAGTATAAAAAAATGACTCAGAGTGAATCCATATATTGTAACCATCAACCGGTCTAAATAACCCATATAGGATTGTAACTTTCCCCAAAAAAAAACCTTGCATTCATTTTAGAACATTCCAAAATAAAAAAACTCACATATATGAGCTCGAGCTCGGCTCTCGAGCCTTTTGAGTAAATCTAGAACTCGGCTCGTTATGTAAAACAACTACCTTTCTTTCACAAAACAATAAAACAAAGCACCTACTAAACTCCCAAAATCCCCAATGTAGTCAGCCAAAGCTTAACTTTCATAGTTTCATATATCTTACAACTAATTAGTCTTTTAATAATCCTTAATCCACACATAACAAATTCCTCAAAAACCTATACATACACATATACATATACATAACAAACTTCACTAAGCCTATACATACATATACATATGAACAAATGGGTCAAAGTAAACAATAAAATTTACCTTAAGGCTATGACACAAGGTAAGAAAATCAATACTGCTAGAACAAGATGAAGAAGAAGAAGATGTGGCGTCAGTAAAATCAGAATTAACAGCAGCAGATAATTTACTGGGTGGTGGGTCAAATTTAGGGACTTGACAACAACGAACAGATTGTAATTTGTTACGATCATGCTTTAGTTTTACTAATAAAAAGGGACGATGAATGGGATGTGGGTTTGTTAAATATTTGTTGAATGTGTGCGGAGAATACGATGAAGATGGGTTTGTTGCTGCCATTGATGAATATAATTATTGAAAAAGGTTGAATCTTTGGTGGGTATTCTTTCTTGGAATGAATGAATATGCCTCCTGCAAAAAAGTGAAGCGGAATTAATGGAAGAGAGATGAAATCAAGAAATTGATGGTTTGTGGTGTTTTCTTAAAGTTTAGGGGGTCAAAAAGGACAAGTTTTGTTTGTTGGGGAGGGTCAAAATTAGGGTTCTTTTTTTGTTTATTTTATTGAACTAGTTATTATGTACCGGTACAACCATTGTCAAATGATTTATTGACAAGGAGGCTTATTTTCTCACAAAAAGTCTTAAATTTGAGTTTTATCTTATGCATATTTGAAGGCGGCCACATGTATTTAATCTCCAGATCTCTGAAAGATAGGGATTTCTCATCGAAGAGATTTAAATTGGGGATCTATTCTACGAGAGAGCTATCTAGCGTAGACCCGGTTAAGACAATGTATGCTAGAGCTCTCAATATTTGCGAGTAATTCACACCTTTAAAAAAAAGTTATCTATCCGTACGATACGCAACGGTAAATGGTTTCTAAAATATTTAAATTCAAATTTAAGTGAAAATTTTAATTTTAAAAATAAATTTCAAAATTTTTGTTATCGGCTAAGGATGGCAACAGCCAGCTTTGCCGATCGCCGATATAAGACGATGATCATTGATGATGGTGTAATATAAAGAGTTGTTGGTGGTGTTCAAAAAATATTTCATTTATTTTTGAGTAAATTACACGTATGGTCCTTGTGGTTTGACTCAAATTGCACCGATCATCCCTAACTTTTTAAAATTACGTTGGTCATCCCTATATTTAAAACTATGCACACCCACGGTCCCTAACTTTGTTAAACTTAACCTAATTCCGTTAAATAATTGTAATTGACAAATTTACCCTTTTTAAAATTATTAAACCGATATAAACCAAAAGTTTTGGTTCGGTATTGGTTTACGTATGAAAACCCGATCCATAAAAATCGAATCGAACCAAAAATATATTTTTAAAATTTGTTTTAATACTTATATCTTTTTTATAACTTGTGCTTAGTAGATATGTTAATATATTTCTTTTTTGAATGTATAAAATAATATCAATTATATGTTTAGGTGAAGATACACAACAAGATCAATACGGTTTATTATATTGGATATTGAATCAATGCATAGAAGATATAAATATTTATATATGAAGTTTGTTTGAAACATATATATGAATTTTGTTCAACTTATTTTGATGGATTTATGTCATTGTTGTAGTGCTTTTTTGTTACTGGTATTGATTGGAAAAGTTGTTAAAGTTGTAACGTAATCATATGGCCTAATTTTAAACTTTCTAGGCAAAGTTGGCCTAAACCCACGAGTTGTTAAAAACCGACTTGTACCAAATAGAATGCAGATGATGCTACATATAGTCCATATAAAGTTATGAAAGAATAGTGGGTATTGAAGGAATATAATGTTTAGAGACTTGTACCAAATTTTGGACTAAAACCATAACTATATAAAGGGTAAATTGGTCAATTACAATTAGTTAACGGAATTAAGTTAAGTTTAACAAAGCTAGGGACCGTGGGTGTGCATAGTTTCAAAAATAGGGATGGCTAGTGTAATTTTGAAAAGTTAGGGATGATTGGTGCAACTTGACTCAAACCACAGGGACCATCTGTGTAATTTACTCTAATTATAATTATAATTATAACAAGTTTTTTACCCGAGAGTTGCCGCGAAGCACGTTTGTTACACACAAAGTTGTAGATTTAATTTTTTAAGTAAGCGACATGGACCATTTTTATAGTAACCCCTCCTCACAATCAAATTAAAAAGGTAACGATAGGGACCATTTTTGTAATTTTTTTAACGACATGTACCATTTTTGTAAATTTTGTTAACGTAAGGGTTACAATCAACTTAAAAAGGTAACGACAGGGACCATTTTTGTAATTTTTTTAACGACAGGTACCATTTTTGTAAATTTTGTTAACGTAAGGGAGACAATTTTTAACGATAGGGATGATTTTTGTAATGTTTTTAACGACAGATGATGGTACAGTAATTCCCACTCACATTGAAAGTTGCATTTTATATATATATATATATATAATTTATATCATTTGAGTAAAAGATATATTGTAATAATATATTTTTTTATATATTGTATGTTTTAGTTCAAAGATAATTTTTTGAAACAAATTAAAAGATATATACACTATCAAACATATTTCATCAACATTGTTAGCAATGTCTTCATATTATTAGGCATATTTCATCAAGAAACTTATAATGGCGAGCAGGAAAAGATATATACACTATAAAAACATTTTTATCAAATTATTGTATTTTATAGAATAATTAAGTTGTACTTTCAAAAATACAAAAGATATTTGATATAATGGTGAGCAGGAAAAGTTTTTCTTTTTTCTTTTTTTTCTTCTTTTTTTCTTTTAACAATGCCTGGCACGCCGTGGCTAAAGGTATGCACCAACTGACCCACCCCAAATGGATGAAACCCCTGACCAACTTAACTTCACGTTCCGAAGAAAACTCATCCATTAGAAGGCCCACTGGAGATAAAACCCGGTCGTCCTTAGAATCGAATCAGTGGCTGAAGCCTCATTGGTCATCCTTGACAAGAATTGAACCTGGGTCATTTGAACCAAAGACTAATGCCTTTAATCACTCTAGCTAAATGCCATTAGCAAGAAAGGGTTTTCTTGGCATTTAGGAGTAAACCAGTCTATCTACACAATAGGTTGTTTTAATCGTACAAGCAAGTGTCTTGTCTTTCATATATAATTAGCTATGAAGTTTTTTCCTCGATTGTTTCAATATCTTTTTTTGGATGTTAAAGCGTTGTAACACTTTTGATATTTCGTGATCTACTTGGACTAATAATCCAAGTCTTTTGATGTAATCCTTCGGCATCTTGTCGAAGATTTCCTTTCTTTTTTTATAGAGTTAATTGCAAGATTGGTCCCTGTGGTTTGTCCGTTTTAGCAAGGGGGGTCCCTTTTTGAGAATGCTAGCAATGG
>JAOXNX010000001.1:18496910-18507274 GCA_028566075.1 Solidago caesia | reverse complement strand
GTACCACCACCTGAAAGATATTTTTTATTTCTTGAGGTTGTGCTTGTGACGTTACAATCATTTTTCTTGCAGGTGGAAAATTTGTCGATGATTTGTCCAATTAAGTCTATCCAATTCCCAAAAGAAATGGAGTGAACTGTTCTTGAAAAAAAGTGGCAACTTTATTTCGTACTTCTAATCATGTGATGATTGATGATTTATGCGGAGGTCATTTGTTTTACAATCATGGATGATTGTCCGATTTTAAAAGTCGACAAACTGACATATCAAGTTTTAATTTATTTGAGGGTATATTAGTTTTATCATATTTTTAAGGGTATTATTGTCATAACAAGTAATTTTGGTCATAATTATTGTAAATGAAAAAAATAACCAATTTGGATGGCCTATAAATTAAAACCAAATCACAATTAAATTTACAAATCCCTTCCTTTATTCTACATTATTCGAAACTCGTGGCTCTGACGTTACACACCGCATACGAACCATCTCGGGAACCACCCCGCTAAACCCAATGGCCCTTTTCGTAATTATTCTAAAAACTAGTGGCTCAGACTAAATCCGATCCCCTATAAATACCCCCTCATTTCTTCATTCACAACAATCCTTTAAATCAAACCCTAATTTCCGCCCCTCCTTTATTTCAATTAATAATTGAAAATCTGAAAAATCAGCCTTTGATTTACATAAATTGTGAGTAATAGTTCGATTGTTTGCTTATAATTTGTTGCTTTTTTGTTCAATTATTGATTTTTAAGGTTTATTTTTTCAGGTCAGATTGGTTATTAGACGTCAATTGGAGATAAACCTACAAAAATTGAATTGTAAGTAATTATTTTATTTTTTATTGTAATTTATGGATCTGTTCTGTGTATATATGAATGTACTAGCATAATGCATTTTAATGGTATCTCTTGTTTTTTATTTCCATGGTCGTTATCGATGTTTATATATATTTATATGTATAAGCGATTATAGATGTATATATACGTACACCTAGGGTTTTAATTTTATTATTATTATTATTTTTAAACAATTTGTATGAATTTTTGGCGATAATTTTGTTTAAATTGTGTAAAGGAGTAGCCTTTTTTTAAAAAAAGGTTGGTTATTTGTAAATATTGATTTATTTCTGAAAAAGGTGTACATATGTGTGTATGTATAATTGTTAAATGATGAGCAATGTTATCTTTCTTTTAGTTATTTTAATTAATAAATTTTACTTTTGTTTTCATCATTAGAATTCGTGGGTCTCAATTATCACTATTTATGAATAAAAATCATTGCTTTGTAATTATTGCTATAAAATAGTTATTTTGGCTTATTTTATGAAGTTTTAAAATATTAGATAAAAAAGTTGTCTTGATTTAAATTTTCTAGTTTTTTTTAAGCTGTTATGTTATAATGTGATATCAAAACACTTTTGCTTTTTTTGTTCAACACAATCATGCTGTGCTTTACATACATATCATGATGGCCTGCACTGAAGATTCATTATTTACATATAATTTCATGATGATATATTAACAATGATGATGATAATTGTATTATTTATGCCTTTGATAGTTTCCGGGGAACAAAATTGTCTTACATTGCATTATTTATGTACATCAAGATTGTTAGCAGTTTTTCATACATTTGAGTCATACCATATAGGAATGAAAATTTGTGGTTTTATGCTTAGATTAGCCTATTGTCTTTGTAATTTCGCTTTTTGATATTCTGCCAAGCGGAATACAAACGCCCCTTGTAAATCTTTGTGAATTTTTTTTAATGGTTATAATTGTACCAATTTCCATTATTTTGTTTCTAATCTATGCTACTGTGTTTGTGTTACTGATGTTGTTTTCTTTAATCTACAGGAAAAATTGAATGTTCTGATGGAAACTAAAGGTGGGAAAAAGTCTAGTAGTATTAGTAGTAGTAAATCGTTCTATGAAGCTCCCCTTGGATACAGCATTGAAGACGTTCGACCAAACGGAGGAATTAAGAAGTTCAGATCGGCTGCTTACTCCAACGTAAGTCTTTGCTTTCACAATGTGGCTCCATTTTTGTGTATTCTTGCATTGGTTTATACCGATACTGATCATGTGTTTTCATTTGTATTGATGCAGTGCGCTCGCAAACCATCCTGATATTCTCCACACTAGTTTTCGTTAACGTCTCTTGACGTGCTTTTATTTACTGCTTTTCAAATTAGGTTATTAGATATTAGTAATTCCCCTTTTTCCTCCTTTTCTTCGTTTCCCGACTGTTTGTTTGTACTCCCTTGGTGGTGTTTAAGTTTTTCTGTTGGAAGCCATGTCTGCAATTGGTTTCGAAGGTTACGAAAAGAGGCTCGAGATAACGTTTTTCGAGCCCAGCATCTTTGCTGACCCTCAAGGGAAAGGTCTCCGGGTTCTTTCAAAAGCCCAACTGGATGAGATTTTAACCCCTGCTGAATGCACAATTGTCTCTTCACTGTCAAATGAACATGTTGACTCATACGTTCTATCCGAGTCTAGTTTATTTGTTTTTCCATACAAGCTGGTTATTAAAACCTGTGGAACCACCAAACTGCTTCTATCTATCCCAGCCATTTTGAAGCTTGCCGATTCTATTTCCCTCACTGTCCGGTCAGTGAGATACACTCGTGGCAGCTTCATCTTCCCTGGTGCTCAATCCTTTCCACACCGCAGCTTCACCGAAGAAGTTTCTGTACTTGATGGTCATTTTGAGAAGCTTGGTTTGAGCAGCAAGGCATACATTATGGGTGGGTTTGATAAGCAACAAAAATGGTTTGTTTATTCTGCTTCTGCGGGACCTGTTTCCCCTTGTGATAAAGTGTACACACTCGAGATGTGCATGACTAGTTTGGACCGTGAGAAAGCATCTGTCTTCTATAAAACTCAAAACAGCTCGGCCGTCACAATGACTAATGAATCTGGCATACGAAACATCCTTCCAGAATCGGATATCTGTGATTTTGAATTTGACCCGTGTGGGTATTCCATGAACGCTATTGAAGATGGTGCAGTATCAACCATTCATGTTACCCCTGAAGATGGGTTTAGTTATGCTAGTTTTGAGTCAGTCGGGTATGATTTTAAGGACATTAGCCTTGAGCAGCTGGTCCAACGGGTGCTAGCTTGTTTTGAACCAGGTGAGTTCTCTATTGCTGTTGGTGCAGCCGTTGCATCCAAGAAACTTGAGAAGACCTGTTCGATTAATGTAGATGGGTACGATGTGGAAGAGAAGAGTTATGAAGAGCTGGGTTGTGAAGGTTCGATTGTGTACCAGAAGTTTGTGAAGAAGGAAGGTAGCTGCTGTGGTTCACCTAGGTCGGTTCTGAAAGGTGGCAGCTGGAAAGAGAAGGAAAATGAAGAAAAGGAGTATCAGTAGCTATAGTATGTATTGAAGAAGGGTTGTGTCGTCTGTTGTGTTGTGTTTCTTTGTTACTTGGATTCTTAAATAAAAGCCATTGTCTTGGCTTTGGTTGTTTTAATTTGAGTTCTTGTTGCTGTCTTGAGTCTATTTCTGTTATGATGATTATTGAGTTGTATGTTTCTTGTTTTTTAAGAGGCAGTTTTGACTCATTTGATTTCAGTTATGGTGCTTATGATTCTTTCACCATTTGTTTGCCTTGTGTATCGTCATTATTTACAATTAAACTTAGATTAAATTATATGCTAACACTCTGAATAAGATCCATTATATTGTAGATCTGCTTGTTAAACATTGAACCATAAGCAAAAATTCTTGCATGGCCACCCTTTGTTACTTTCACTGGGATTAACCAGTCCGCATTATGATTCAACTCCACTCCTTTTGGTACAATGGTTTTGGTCGAATTAAAGGCTCCTTTTCAGTTTGTGCATTCACGTCGTAAACTTCTCCACTGCCGCTACGAAATGGAAATCCTTGGATGACTCGGGTAGAAAGACCAGTTTCGTAGACATTGTTACCAAAATACATACTTAACATTAGAAAGACGAGTTTGATACGCATTATTTATTTCCTTTGCTCAAATCCGGAAGGTGGCGTTTCAAGTGGCCGACAATGTGGTTGCTCAAAAGCTTAAGATAGTCGAATATGAAACGATCAGCGAAGAAAGGGAAAAGTACTACAGAATTATTCGATCTAGACTTGTCTAAGAAGAACATAATATTATATATCGTTTAGTGGTACTAATAATAGAGATATAAAATGTACATTATTGACGAAAAAGAATAATATCGGTACAAGTGGTCTTTGTGCGAATAAATAATTGAATCTTTCCAATGAAATGGAAAATTGGGGAAGCGATAGGATATGGTGGCCAACAAAGTATGGCTCACAAGTGTGTGTTGGTTTAATCTTTAATGGACAACATATAAGGTCAAATTTGGTTAAACCCACTTGGAGTCTTGGACTAGAAAGTCTAAAACTTTAATAATTTGTAACTTTAGCGTGGAATACTAATAATATCTACTTGTGGAATACTTGTATTTTTGAAGTGTTCTTTATGAAAATTTAAATATATAATCATTTTTTACAAATGTGATATATTTAAGTATGAGAGGTGATCCGCGATCTTTGTATAATTTTCTTTTTTATAACAATAATAATCGTATACAATCTTGACTTTTTACGAGATATGAGAGAGATTTCATACATAAAAATGAATGCACTATATAGTTTTACTTACATTGTGTTGTACATTGCTTATACATTTTGTGTGTAGCAAAAAAGAGTTGCTTAGGAATTAGGATAAACTCCCTCAAAGTAAATGGTTCAATATAACTTAATCATAGACATATTGACTTTCATGACGGAGTAGTATTCAATTTAACAAATCAACAATTAAAAATGGAGTTGGTTTAAATAATGAAAATAAGAATGATGAGATTGTACATACGTACAAAGAAATGTGGAACAAAAGTTATATTATTTTAAATTTGTTTTTATATCAAAAAATGAAATTTATTTATTATGTCATTATATTGAGTAACGATATATCCTCCTATATTAACCTCTTATTAATCTTATTAACAACAAAATCATTACACATGGCAAAATCAACCAATGAAATAATAAAAGAGAATGAATGGAATACATGTGTCATAATATTGTAGCTTTAAAGGGAATATTAGGATGATATGTTAGGGGAATTTATTATTATTCTTTTATTAGATTATTTGAAGATCTGTTAAATGTATAAAATAATTTTAATAAAAATATAAATTCCATAAACTTTTGACTAAAGTCTTTCACTTTTAAAAACATTATTATATTTACATATTGGGGATGATATGCGTACTGCAGCAGTATCCATCTGTCTCATTCACAGATCAGAAACTTACTGTGTACATTTAATAAATTTTAGAGGGTCAAAATAGAATTTTTTTATTTTCTCTTAAAATCTTGCAGTACGCAAGATTACCCCTTACATATTTAAATTTAAAATAGGAAAATAAATGCTAAATATTTTATTCATCCTTTTAATTAAGATATCCATTCTATCTACGTGATTTGGTGCAATCAAAATCTGAAAGCTGTTTTGTTTTTGTTCTCCCATGTGTGACCCAGATCCCATTTTTTAAATAAGTATAATATTTAATCATACAATGTTCAATAAACATTACTAATTCATTCTCTTGTTATATTTATGAATTTATCTATAAACTCTTATAAAGTGTTTATAATTTTTAATTTATACTATTAGTTACATTTTTTATACACAGAAATTCTAAGTTATCTCAGACAATTGAACACCTAATATAGACACATTTAAAAAAATAAAAGAAATATTTATATATTATTAAATATTTGTCTTTTGTATAACTTAGACTTTTCCAGCAATGTAAAATGAAATAAATAGAATTATGGGGTAAAAGACAAAAGAGGAAAAGACACGGAAAGCAGTCGAAAGTTTCGGCATTATTTTTGAAGAACAAATTGTCGTGTAGTTTAAAGGGACGTGAAACCAGCTCATCAATATTCAGTATCCTATTGGTTGTTTAAAATCAAAAAGACAAGACTATATTTTAACGTTAATTCACCGGAGCATCAACAACCAAGACAAAGATACTTAATCTAGTCATTTTGATCGCATGCTGGATCATCTGAAAAGTCAGAAACAACAAAGTTTTCTCCAATAGAAACGTCAACCCGAGATGGATCATAAAAAAAATAAAACACAGAAGATTTCTTTGGCTAACTGCGAGATCTAAATAACATATGGATTGGAACTCATGGAACTCTTTCTACATATAATATTTATGTATTTTTCAATTTTGTTTTCATATGTACTTTCTTAGTACCTTGCTAGTTTTTACTATTAATTAGACTTCATATGGAACTTGTGCGATTGCGACGGTGTGGTGGCGGCGGCGACTGATGACGGCGGTGTGGTTATTGACGTAAAGATAATTGATATAAAAGAGGGTAGTGCAATTACTTTAGGAGTGATGCAGTGGCGGATCCAGAAAACTTGTTTAGAGGCGGCACTTTCCACTAAAGGCGGTAGTGTAAATGGTTCATGATAATTGATGGGTTCGGTTTAAAACAAGCATGGAAAACACACAGATCACTGTTACACTACTTGACGATATACTCAAACACCACATTTCATTGTAATACACCATTACACTGATTGATGATATTGTCTATGTATCCCTCTCTCTTAATTACATCAAACGCATACATATTAATTAACACACTAACATAAAACACACATAATTTTTCACTTAATTACACAAAAGCAAAAAGAGATATTTGCATGTCCAAACAAAATCATAAAACACACAAAATTTTTCACTTAATTTTTCACGCATACATAGTATTTTTGTGCTGAATAGTTGGTATATAGGGCTATAGGCTAAGAAAAGTAACATATGTTGGGCCATTGGGATAAGTTGAGGGTGGGCCAAGGACCCCCTTATACTTCATTGTATCCGCCAGTTTGTCACTGGGTTGATTGATAGATGTTATAAATTATTTCATTAATAGTATTTTTAAGAGTATTTCTTTCTGTTTTTTCAGTTTTTAAAACCATACAACATTTTTCCTTGATCTAACTTCTATCCATAATATAAAATTAATAAGTCTAGTCTGTATAGTTTGTTATATTTATAAACTGTGGATTTTGTATTTTAGCCTTCTAGCACCTTAGGGTTATTTCTTTTATTAATAAATAGCTGTTCATAAATAAAAAAAAAATTCAGCCCAAAATCTTTACACAAACACAACTTAGATTTTGAAAAAATACAACCATTTCTTAAGAGAAAAAAAAACACAACCAC
The DNA here is from genome assembly GCA_028566075.1 of Solidago caesia. Classification (NCBI taxonomy): domain Eukaryota; kingdom Viridiplantae; phylum Streptophyta; class Magnoliopsida; order Asterales; family Asteraceae; genus Solidago; species Solidago caesia. The sequence continues at coordinate 18,500,012 of JAOXNX010000001.1, read as the reverse complement.
CGCCAACAACCTTAAAACCACCACCGGCCACCATTAGATATCGCCAGCCACATATCAAATATTGAAAACAAACACAAAAATTAACATAAACACACAACAAATAAGAGATATGAAAAGATAAAGAAATGACAAATATAAAAAGATTGAGAAATGACAAAAATGAAGGCGTACACGGTACACCTACACAGATCAATAAGATAAAGGTTGAATATATCTATGTTTTTTGCGTCATGTTTTGTTTATGTGCTATGAAACAAAAACTTTACTTTTATTTCGATGTATCATTCGGCACGAGGTGATTGTACATTTTTGGAATTTATATTTATACACTGAAACATCATTTTCAAATACTGAACATTGGACCAATGCTATGTAAATAAAATTGTGAAAGGTCATATATATCTTTAGGTCGCGTTTGGTTTACAGAATGTTTTGACAAGAATTGGAATCTGTCAAAAGAATTGGAATTTGAAGGAATGGAATTTGACGGAATGTTTTTTGTTTTTTTGATAGTTCAAGAGTATGAATAAATTGAAATCCATCTAACCCTCCTAAGGAATGAAGATTCTTTCAAATGATGGAATGTTGACATTCCAACGGAATAATATTCTTTCATGTTTTGAAAAACAAACACACTACAGAATGAAATTTAATTCCAATTCCATCAGAATATGTGAGCCAAACCTTAGTCTTTTTATACAATTACAGCTGGTCATACGTACGTACATATATATGGTACACCACATGAAATGAACCATGTGTGTGCAAGTAGCCTCCACATTCCACAAGTTGCATATATTAATTTGATTAATCGAACAATAAATAAACTCATAATCAAATTAAGATAGACTAAACAAACTACCAACTTCTCAAAAATCTTTTTGTTATAACTTTACATTACAAACTGTTACACAAACTTACTTTATTGAGCTCGATCTATGACTATATGAGGAAATCTCTTTAAAGAATGATCAGTTATGAGAAGGAAGTTGCTCAAAAGCCACATCGGGTTTGAGCATGCTTGGTGTGAATTAATCAAATATGTAGTTGTGCAGCTTCAAAATGTTACTTTTAAGTCAGGCTTGATTTTAACTTGAAGATGAAACCGCTCGAATAACTTGCACAATCTTAATATTTGGTTAATTGGATGGTCTACCACGATCTGAATCATTAAAGCTTGGCCCTTTTAAGTAGGGCTGTCAATATTCGACCCAACCTAAAACCCGACCCGAAACTGGTCCGAAATTTTTTTGGCTAGGGTTGTGAAATCTCGACCCGTCAACCCACTAACCTGATTTTTTTCGGGTCGGTGTCGGTTGACCATTTGGGTTAACAGGTCGACTCGCTAATCCGAAATTTTCTAATTTTAAATAAAATTTTTTAGTAGATCGACCCACCAACCCATTTGATCCACCAACACGACAACCCACACTGCCAACCCACCACAATCCATATGACCAGTTTGATCTGAAATCAACCCGTCAACCCACCAAGGCACCAACCCATTTGACCTGCCAACCTGATTTTTTTCAAGTTGGTGGGTTAGGTTTGGGTTGACAAGTTATGGGTCAGGTTTGAAATTTCTGATTTGAAATTTTTAGTGGGTCGGGTTAAGGTCAGAGATTTTCGACCCATCAACCTGTTAACCCGAACCTGTCAATTCGAACCCGGACCTATTGACAGCCCTACTTTAAGATGTTAAGTTGTTGAACAGAATCAATATTATGGTTATACGTTGAAACTAACCAATTGGTTTAGCTTAAACCCGAAAAGCTCTTTTACAAATCGACTCAAAGATCAGCGTTTCTATAATGTGAAACCTATCAGTCTATCACGAGTATGATACAAAAATAATGTCTAAGGCATTAGGCAACGAAAAAATTTCTATAGTCTATGAAGATGTGGCCACATAGTGATGGGCTTAACTTTGTGGTCCATAACGAAAATTTTGAAAGGCCTGTTAGTCGACCCAATACTAGCTATATAGGCCTATGTTTGGACTTAGTTTTGCTTTAAATTATTAATTTGTCAAGTACTGGTTGGAAACTTGGAACCGAACCAACTAAAAATGTCTAAAATTGTTATTCTTATCACATATTGTAAATTGTAGAATGAATAGTAACTACAATTTAAATAGACATTGTAATTGTAATATATTAAATTTGAACAAAAAGGGTAACCGGTCATTTGACGGCTCTCACTGACTGGTCTTACAACCAACATAGAAGCGGTAAATTATGTAACACTATGGTTAAATGGATATGAGGGTGAAGTTGAACTCATAACTTGCATGTCCCTCTCCATTCGACCATCATCACGAGGAGTAATATAAAGTTTTACATATATTTGTGACTATCTTTCAGAATATAAAACAATATTGTTGAATAGTTACTTTTTCTCATTGATAGTTATATTTATACTGAATACAAAAATCAGCCAACTAACCAAAAAGAGATATTAAACGAAGATTGATTTTTATGAGTGTTTGTGATGGATATGTAACAGTAAGTGTACAATTGTTGTGACAGAAAGTGTGGTTGAGATCTATCGGCAATGAATACAAAGAACAAAAATTGTATTTCACCACAAATAGTTATTGCTGAGTTTTCAGAATTCAGTGTAGTAGTAGTAGTGTCAGCCATGCATCAAACTCTCACACTCAACTCTATGCAACACAACAAAAATCCTCTCTTCCAAAACTGACTCAGGCTTTGCATAGTGTATGTCTTCTCTTCTCTTGTCCTATCATAATTATTACAACTCTTTCGTGAATATATATGTATATAGGGTAGGGTTAACGTGAGAACCAAAACAAGGATGAGAACTGTGAGAAACCCTATTTCCCTTCTCTCTTTCCCTTTTTTGGGCTGTTTTATTTTTAATAAAAACCCATTCCCAAAGTTTATTATTATTTTTTTAAAAGTTAGCTAAAAAATAAATAAAATTTGATGGGTTATGTGTTGAAAACGGATGGAAACGGTACGGACGTAGCCCGTACAGGGGGGGGGGGCTTCGCCCTTATCGGTCGTAGACCTCCAGGAATTTATAAAGGGGTGGGGGGTTGAACGCATTTAGGAATGGTTCGGATTTGATGGATTGGGA
>JAOXNX010000001.1:18458380-18474639 GCA_028566075.1 Solidago caesia | reverse complement strand
ATGAATTTAAATGGCCAGGATTAAAACTTCATTTTATTTTTTTCTCTCAGCTCTACCAACAATATATATATATAATTAATTATGTAGCAAAACAAAATATACAGACTAATGGTTTATTTGCGTACTAACAAAATTACTTTGTTAGTAGGGTAAATGTTATAAAACAGTAATGTATTTTTATTTTTGTCTCAAGGTGGGTAATATATTCTATAAAATATCAATATAGGTAGTAATTTTTAAAATTTGTTCCAATATAAATAATATATAGTAACTATTATAATTATAATACTAGATTTACATATGTGTCAAATACACGGGCTATTTATAGGTTTTTCATGATCAGTATAAATTTTGAAAATGATATGATCAGAAATTCTAACTTTTAAGTATTCATCAGTGAAATGTAAATTTGATTAAAAAAATATATTAATTACATTTTTATCAACTTTTGTCATTGAATATTTTGCTTTTAATTAAAAATCAGATTATAATTGCAACCTGGGATATTGATAAGTTTTTCATTATCAATATAGTATTTAAAAATGATATAATTAAAAATTTCAACTCTTAGGTATTCATCAGCGAAATATAAATTTTGTTAATAGTATATTAATTTCGAGTTTATCTATAATTATAAATTTTGTTATATAATTATAATTAAAAAAAACCGAAAATTGAGCCAAAAAAACCGAACCAGAAAACCGACAAACCGAATTAAACCAAAACCGAATCCAACGGTTTTGGTTTTCTAAAAACCAAACGGATCGGTTCGAGTTTAGATTTTGGGCCATAACCGATTGAAACAGACCCATGCTCAGCCCTAATGCCCTATTATACACAGTGCTTTACACGTAAACAAAATCTTCAATAATATATCTTATTATTCATTTAGATATTTATAAATCGTTACCTTACTCTGTCCGTGTGTCTACACGGGTATAAAAACTAGTATATATATATATATGTTATTGTATTAGTACGAAGCAATTCGCAAAGTAAGAACAATAACGAATCCCCATGGCTATATATCTCGAGATTCTGACCCCTTTCATTATTTGGATCAATCATTGCTGCAAATCGGTATAACACCGAAAATACAATCTGAGAAAACAAGTATCCTAATTTGTATAAAGCCTTCATCATATAATGCAATACGCTTAGACTCATATAATAACCCACCACCTAAACCACTTAATTTTGTAAATTTGTTCTATATCTGTTGTCTGTTACTCCCTCCCTCCGTCTCATATATATTTCTTATCCATCTTTTTATTTTGATTTGTTTTGTTTTAATTAATATATTATACGTTTCTAAATTCTATCAATCACAAAGCTTTTAAGCAATAAAGATATGTTTTTATTGGTTGCACATTAGTCCATTATAATGATTCCACTTTTATTAAACTGTGGACAACAATTTTACGACTTATATATATATTTTAAATCAAAATATTATATGGTGCATAAATTACACGCTAAAAAGATTTGTCTTAGCGGATGATCATTCTCTCATCGTGTACTTATTATAAGCCCGAAAGCTCTGTTACATACTGTTCTCAGATTCGAAATTTGGCCACTTTCACATGCAATTTTACAAGGGAATGAGGTCGGGATCAATGTGCATGAAAAATAAGATTCGACCATGCATCACTAGTAGCTAGTTACATTTATCGAGAGGCTTGGATGTAAGATAAAGTTTATACTTTATTCAAAAGTTCATTTGGTTCTCTTTAACAAACTCTTTGCATTTATACCTAAGAAAGAGAGAATGCGCCTTGTTAGACGAAGGAGGCAATCTTGACCATTATGTAAAAATAAGGTGTTTTGGTGCATATTTTACGTTTAATTAGCTCAAAAAAGTTGCATGATGAATGACAATGCGATAAAAATCAAATTTAATCAACAAAAGATGTAAAAAGTTTTTATACCGCTCTATAATTTACTAAATTAATTAGGAGGCACTCTTATCCATTATGTAAAATATAAATTTTAGCAACCAGTTAATTTAAAATTATGTAATTGATAGGAGTGGCATACGCATTAGTTAATAAAATGAAAGTCCCTAGACATATTTGGGGTTGGTCACATGTATTTAATTTTTCATTTATGATGGGCTTGTGTGAGTTTTGTCTTCCAGATCTCTGGGTGATAAGGGTTTCTCATTCTTATGGGTTTAAATCGTGTAATTCAAGTCTTTAAAAAAAAAAGTTAAAATGAAAGTTGACATGCGGTTCCTTTTCACACCAACTTTATAGAAAGGAAAAAAGAAATATTGTATCTCGCTATTAAATAAATTATTTTTACTTTTCTATATAATTTTTTGTTCATTTGTTTGAATGGCAATACATTATGTTTATCAAAGAGCTAAAATAAACTTTATACTCCTTCCTTCCCAATTTGTTTTTCCACAAACATAAACAAGTCATTTAAGATAAATGTAGTTAATGAAGTCTTTAATCTATAAAATGTCATTTTTACCCTTATAATAAAGACGGATTCGACTTAAAAAGGAGTAATACCGGTAATCAACTAAAGGTACAATATATAGGTAATCGGACGAACAATTATTTTTTTTTGTTAAAAGCTGAAAATAATATTGGGACATTTAAAAATAGTAATGTGAACAATTAGAACGAGACGAAAGAAATATATATATATATATATATATATATATATATATATATTTTATTTTTTTATATTTTTTTTCGTATATTTTAATTTTATGTTATTAAACAAATAGTCCATTATGTAATTAAATATTATATGATGATATAAACGAGTATTTACAAATCATATTTACTCTTGATGGCTCACTCCGTATTAAAGTATACCTATAGGCTCTTAGATTAAATTAGAAACCCGCTCGCAATCACTGGTTTTAATTCCTTACGATGAAACAAAATGATATTATATCTAATATGTGCACTTGAAATTATCATATATATACCTAATGTACAAATATTAATACACCGTGTACAATGTTTTTTAAACATGTTTTGAGTATATTTGATATTCATGTGTTTAGAAAGAGGAGCTATGATAAAAAAAAACCCCGTAAAAAAAGGCATATTGCAAGATTAAAGGCTTTGAGCAGGATCTAAAATGTGTTTTGTTGTAGTATTTCTAGATTTTGTATTGTACTTTTGATTTCTAGCTCCTTGTTAGTTGTCTGTTTTATTTAATGATATCATTGCCGATTAAAAAAAAAGTCAAGTAAAAGAGATACAGTAAAATCTATATGTCTTATGAGTTTTTGTTCTATATTTTAAAAGTAATGATAAATCATTCTAATTCATCAACCTAATAATCCTCTTAATCATAAGATCAAACCATATGAAAAAATCAATAGAGGTGATAAAGAAAGATAATAAGTGGATTACACATGTCAAATTTTTATAATATTAGGAGGATTATTAGGTTGAGCAATTAGGTAGATCAATCATTTTCCATATTTTAATCATACGTATCATTTTTTTTTTACAAAGTTTTTGTTCTATATTTTAATCATACGGTATCATTTTTTGTTTACGAATAATCCGTTGACGCATCCCGATAATTAAATACACAACTTTTATTAATATATAAATATAAATATTCTTTGCGGAAACAAGTGGCAAACATGTTCTTTCATTCCCTCCATTTTCATTTTCATTCTCATTCTCATTCTCACTCTCACTACTTTCACTTTAACTAGCACCAATATCATTCCCATACCTCTGTGTATCCTTCTTTTTCTTGGACTTGCTGACACAAACCCCTTCATCTCGATCAGTTCCATTTTCATTATGGATAGCATGTGATCGATCGATGTGTGTTTAATTTAATTTATACTAACAAAACTACTACTATATCATCATATATTCATTCATACTTCAACATTTTTTTGGTTTCAAAATTACCAACTTCTTAATTACTCACCTTTTTTTTCTTTACATTCAGCTAATTAAACAAAACCTCACTTTCTTTTTCGATTTGTTTGTTCCAATGGAAAATCATGTTTTCATATGTTTGGTTTTGTTGTTTACTTCATGGGTTTCTTATACAACTTCTTTGCTTTCTCCTAAAGGTGTCAACTTTGAAGGTACTTAATTACTTTCTTCTAATTAATAATATACATATTGTTCAAGTTTTAATTTCTTGAATTTTGTTACACTGACTGTATACAAAATTTCGGTTTTTGTGAACTTGTAGTGCTAACTCTGATGAGCATAAAAAATGGCTTAGAGGATCCACATAGTGTGTTAAATTGGGATGCAGATGCTGTTGATCCATGTAGTTGGACTATGGTCACTTGTTCTCCTGATAAACTTGTCATTGGCTTGTAAGCATCCAAGTTTTTATATTTTTCCTTCTCTTTTTCTTTTCTTTTTTAAAATTTTTTTTTTTTTTTACAATAATTCAAGACAATGAAAAAAATGATCTGTATGTCTAAAAATATATATATGTCTAATAAAAGGATTTATATATATACATGGTGAAATCAATGGTGGATGTAAAGAAACAAAAAATGCATGACATGTTAAAAGTTGTATGTATTGGCCTGGTTTTAGGCATGTATATTAGGCACATATAATCGTTACTTCTAAACAATACATATATAAAAACTTACAAGTTTGTTAAATTATATTGTAGGGGAAGTCCAAGCCAAAATCTTTCGGGTTATCTTTCGCCAAGTATCGGTAACTTGACAAATCTCCAGACAGTGTAAGTAGTAAAACAAAATGTGTAAACTTAAACGTTGCGATGTACAACGTGATATGCTGATAGTACAAGTATATAATGCAGGTTGTTACAAAATAACAGAATCTTAGGGCCACTTCCATTTGAGCTTGGAAGGTTACCTAAGCTTCAAACACTTGATCTTTCTAATAACATGTTCACTGGTGAAATCCCATCTTCTCTAGCCAATATCAAGTCCCTTCAATACTTGTAAGCATGTAGATATTACTAAAATGCCCTTTATTATGTATTTTTTTTTCTAATGAATAACTAACATGTTATCGGTCCTCCACCGACCGATCATACGTCCAACATGAAAGAAGTAAATTGCATAAAACTATGGTTTAAGAGACAATGGGTTAGGATTTGAATCCCTAACCTCCGCCTTTATGTTACTGTCCCCTATTACTAGGCTACCATCCATAGAAGAACTCATACTTTGTTAATGATCATGTTCAAAGTGTAATTATTTGATCATACTTTTTTTTGTTGGATTTTGAAATATAACAGGCGCCTAAATAACAACAGTCTCACTGGACCAATTCCTCAACCTTTGGCTAACATGACACAGCTGACATTATTGTAAGTTACTTTTAATCTCTTTAAACACACACTTTATTTTCCACTATTCAAAATTTATTTTTTTTTTTGACTGAAATGCCTTTTTCTTTTTGGGATTTTAGTTGACTGAAATGCCCTTTCTTTGTTAAACCTTGTTGATCTTTTCAGGGATTTGTCCTTTAACAATTTAAGTGGCCCTGTTCCAAAGTTTGTTGCAAAAACATTCAAGTAAGTTCCATTATCCATGCAATTTTTAGAACTGTTTCACTCCTTGACTTTTGAGGTCAAACTTTATATGTTTGAACTATAATATAAGATGATACATTATTAAAACTAATTGCCAACTTTTTTGTAACTATAATACTTGTTCTACAGATTTAATATGCATAACAAAGTTGTAACAAAAACTTAAAGAGTAAATCAATAATGAAGCTTGAAAATCGTATCCGTTTGACCTCAAAAGTCAACCTATTATTGTCTGTATTACCATTTTAGCTCATAACAACATTTTAAACAGTATTATGGGAAATCCAACAATATGTGCTACCGGGATAGAGCAAGATTGCAATGGAACAACACCCATGCCAATGTCACTCCCCCTCACTACTCAACAAAGTAAGTATTACACCTTATAAATCTGTATCTATAGTTTCATATATACCTGCTTATACAGTGAAATTATCAATACACTGATTCAAACAACAAGCGGTCAATTAACATATATCTGTCACAATTTTTTTTCTCTCAACACTCAGAGTCGCAACCGTCTGTCACGCCAAAAACCAACAAAATGGCTCTAGCATTTGGAACAAGCCTTGGCTGCTTCTGCTTGCTGTTTTTCGGGTTTGGGTTTATTTTTTGGTGGAGGAGACGATATAACCAGCAAGTTTTCTTTGATATTAATGGTGAGCATTATGTTATGCAGTGACTGATTATACGTTTTATTAATATGGTACATTTTATTACTGTGTTTAGAACAATATAGAGAGGAAGTATGTATGGGGAACTTGAGGAGATTCCAGTTTCGTGAACTTCAAACAGCCACGAAAAACTTCACGAGCAAGAACATACTTGGAAAGGGAGGTTTCGGGATTGTGTACAAAGGGATACTCCCAGATGGAACCATTGTGGCCGTTAAGAGGCTCAGAGATGGTAATGCAGTAGGTGGCGAGATCCAGTTCCAGACAGAAGTTGAGATGATCAGCCTAGCAGTTCACAGAAATCTCCTTAGACTCTACGGTTTTTGTATGACATCATCTGAAAGACTCTTGGTATACCCCTACATGTCCAACGGGAGTGTCGCTTCTCGTCTCAAAGGTGCCTTATTTTCGTTTATTTTCAAAAGGGAATTGATATTCGTACCAATCTTTTTAATTATTTCACCATAACTGTGCATTAAATACTTGTACAGTATGTTATGATATTTGTACATTATGGTAAAAGTATAAAAAACAGTGGTACGAATATCAGCTCCCTTTTCAAAATTAGTGCATTAAAACAGTGTAGAGATTGACCATTACCGCTTCTTGTTGCAGCCAAACCAGCTCTAGATTGGAGCACAAGGAAGAGAATTGCATTGGGAGCTGCTAGAGGGTTATTATATTTGCACGAGCAATGTGACCCGAAAATCATCCATAGAGACGTGAAGGCTGCAAACATACTATTAGATGATTACTGTGAAGCTGTGGTGGGTGATTTCGGGTTGGCTAAGCTTTTAGACCACCATGATTCACATGTTACAACAGCTGTTCGTGGAACTGTGGGCCATATAGCTCCTGAATATCTTTCAACAGGCCAATCCTCGGAGAAAACAGACGTTTTTGGTTTTGGGATTCTTCTACTGGAACTGATAACAGGCCAGAGGGCTTTAGAATTTGGCAAATCTGCAAACCAGAAAGGTGCAATGCTCGATTGGGTTAAGAAAATTCATCATGAAAGTAAGCTCGATATGTTGGTAGATAAGGATTTGAAAACAGACTATGATAGAATAGAGCTTGAGGAGATGGTTCAAGTAGCGTTGCTGTGCACACAATATCAACCAAACCAAAGGCCCAAGATGTCTGAAGTGGCACGGATGCTGGAAGGGGACGGGCTAGCTGAGAAATGGGAAGCATCTCAACGCGCCGAGACAAACCGAGGACGGGCCAATGAGTTCTCATCTTCAGAGCGATATTCTGATCTTACAGATGACTCATCATTGCTTGCACAGGCAATGGAGCTATCAGGACCCCGGTGATGCATCATGAGAACGATCAATAAATCGGTTCAGAGGGGAGGATTTGTGGTTGTACAGAAACCAAATCACAATTCATAAGTGCCCGTTGGTTTTTATATGGTTTTGGGTTTGTTCGGAGTGTTGATCTTGTGGAATGAATGTTGTATAAGTTTTGGTTTTCTTTTGAATATGATGAGAACCATATCGACTGTTATTATATGGATATGTATGCAGTAAACATCATATATATAAATGAGACACACGAAATTCATATTAATGTAACATTATTACACCTGATCTTGAACAAATATTATCTCAGCCTCTGCTGATGCTCGTTTAAACCTCAGTAACTCGATCAGCAAGTTTAATCTTCCATCGGTCACGTACACACTTGGGGTGATGCTCATTATCTCAAGAACTGGTGAATTTCCAAGCAACAACTCTATGAATCCCATTTCGTGTGGAACTCCTGACATATCCGTCATCTTAACTATCTTAAGTCGTTCAAATGTGCAGTCACACGGGCATTCCTTTTCCCAGAAATCCAAATCTGGAGCTTCTGTTGCAGATGATGAATTGGATGAACCCTAAAAGAATTTTTTTTAAAAGATCAGAAACATAACTTGAATATACCTAATTGTGTTGACTAAACTCACTCACCGATATTTGAAGTTCTTGAAGATTTGGGGCATTCAAGATCAAACGAAGAACCACCATTATTTCTTTCATGTCCTCAAAGCTTACTTGGTATAATTCAATCACCTTTAGCTGCTGATACGTCATCCGCGTCTTCCCTAGGGTGTTACCTATACTCATATACTAGAAAACAAAGAAACAAAAGTCAATGCAGCAGTAAATAAAGTCAACAAATCAAGGTTCAAATAACAGAAAGCCTTACCTTTGTAAAGTAAATGTGGCCGATAAGCCTCTGAAGGGATGGTACACCGCCAAGAAACTTATCAAAATTGCAACTAGAACTTTGCCCAAAATGTTCAGCAATATCATCGGTCATATACATGGCAACCGATATAGCAACTAACATAGGAGTATTCTCGAGACATATATCTTTAAATTCACCTTCTAAAATTAAATACTTAAGGTTTGGGGCACGAATGGTTAGTTCTAAGCTATCAAAGTATGACAAAGTCAAACTTTCAAGAAGCGGGCAACTAGAGATAAGATTTTCAACAGCATCAGGAGCTATAAGAACTTGCTGAAGATTAAGATGTTTCAAATTAAAAAACCCTTTAAAAGACAACGGAGGGTCTAATTCACATCTCACAAGCTCCAAGCGAACCAATTTTTTACACCAAAAAAGACACGAAGGTGCTCTAAACCACTCACCTTCACCTAACTCAAGAGCCAATTCTTTGACATTTTTTCTTGATAAAAATAGCAGCCATTGATCGACATCAGGGGAGCTTTGCAAATAAGCAGTAGACAGAGTAAATCTATTAATAGGACCATCATGAAGAAAAAGGAACCGAGTGACAAAATTTACAAGATTGGTCTCTGCAATTGTCCTATCATGAGTACCCGACACACATTTATCATCAAATTCAAGTTGTGTAAGGGTAGCCCATTTGTACCTCCACTTTGTAGATAATATACTCGTCCTTACTGCATCTCTTAATGGCACCTTTGTGAGTATAGTTTCGATAATACTTTGAGGGAGGTCACTTATATAGTCTTCCCCGGAGGGAAGTTCCGTATGCATTTAGTCCCTTCTATCCTACAAACAAATCAATAGACGGGGTTCGTTATGTCAAAGTCAAACCTCTTTGTCTCAGTTCAAAATTAATATAAACTTTGTTAGTTACTAAACTCCAAATTTCACCCGAACATGTAATATTAGTAAAAACTACTATACTTCTCATTTATTATTATTCAGAAACCTACACACTATCATCAATATTCATCTGAAAAACTACATTTGACCTCAAAAGTCAAACTTTAACTTCTAACTGTAACAAAACATACTAGGGTTTATACACAAGGGGAAGGAATAAGGATCATGATGAAAGTCTCCTTGTGAAGAAAATGGTACGAAGGATTTTGATGCTGACACGTATTTCATGCATCATTTCTAACACTTTAATGCACCAAAAAATCGGTGCATCAAAACTAGTGTCAGCACCAGAATCCTTTCTGCCATTTTTGGCCGTAAGGATAATTTCTATTGAAACCAACCCTTATATACAATGTATCAAACATTAATCCTTAAGGGTTTCATACATCATGTTAAACATAATACATCACAAAAATAAATAAATATTTATAAAATTCATGAAAATCCTAACCCTATATAGGAAATGATTCACAAAATTCAAAGCAAAAAAGATAAAATCAATTATTTAAATATTTTCTTTAAATATGAAACATGGGTGTCAATAAAAATCAAATCTTTTTTATCAAATTGGAACAAGATTAAAACTTTAAAAGTACGCAGGGGAAACACAAATGATCAAAACCCATTTCCAGAAAAAGGCAAATCATAAAAAATATATATATATAAAACAAATAAATTAGGTTTCATAGAAATTGTAGAAAAAAAGGACTTTTTTAGTAAAGGAAATAAAATTACAAAAATTGGTACCTAAAAAGATTGGGAGTGATGATCCTCCAGGGTTCTTGTTGAAGTGAAGGAGACGAAGGAAATAAAGCAACCAATTTATTTATGTCATAAATGGACCCCTGTTTCACACTTTCTTTTATTATGTTTTTGAAATTTGAAATAAAAACAAAGTATGGGTCATTTGCAAAATGGGCCAAATGAACCACAATTTTGGACATTTTTCCAAAAAAAATGATACACATTACTAAAAAAAATCATAAGGTTAATTATATCTAAGAAATAGATTAAGATACATGCCAAGATTAATGGTGAAGATACAAAAAGAAAAAAGGTGTAATTCATATTTCAATTGTTAAGTTAATTAGGTATATTTACGCTTATAAATTTTAAACATATGTATCATTACTCTTTTTGCATTTGGTTTTATGGATTTCGCTAACCATAGTCGAAGACAAGAGCTATAATTAACATGCAGAATACGGTTAATATTAAACATTATAAAAAACAATAATTAATATACAACGTTTTTCTATGTGTTAATCATAACTTTAAGGCTTTTATTATCATAATCAATCGATTCGATTTACTGGTTAGACTGGTAATGAATTCAAAGCTGTAAAAAATTATATATGTTTAATAGGAAAATATATATTACAAGTTTATAGTCGTTCAACATGGTAAGAGCAAGTAACATGATAACCTTACTAGTTCTGGCTGGTCGAGTTCTAAAAATACTGATTTATATTGATCACCAAGCACACATTTCAATATGACCATAGTCATCGTGGACATCTTTTTGGGGTTGATATCAAAGTCTTTATATAATTTTTTATGAAGATGTTTTGATGGTTGATAGATTCACATGCAAATAGAAATGGCATGAGAATATTATCGTCCCGTACACGTCCCGGTACCGACGGTATCGATCTCGAAAATCACCAAAACATGTTGTCGATCCCTGTCCCATTTGGAATTTGTTACCACTTTTCGGTACTGACAGTACCGATCTCGGGAACCAACAAAAGTGGGTACCGATCCCACTTGAGATTCGGTACCACTTTTCGGTACTGGGACGAGATCAGAACTTGGGAAATTATACTCATCCTTACATGTAAAATATAACGACCTAAACTCTAACAGTACTAGACTCTTTAATGTCCTTTATGGGTGACCTTTTCTGAAAAAAGAGCTTGTAGTTTGAGACAAATTGTGGCTAAAAGCAAATAAAATGTTTTTGAAGTTGCAATATAGATTTGGTGAGGACAACCAAATGCATTTCTAATGAAATGAGTAGGTTTAAGAAGATATTAGGTCAATTATATGCTAGAATGTGGTTTTGGTGAGTTTGTCAATATAGTGAACATACTCATGAAGTCATGGGAACTTCATTCTTTACGCAACATTCTCGAGTTTAAAATAAAAGAAAAGAAATGATTGGAATGTAAAGGAAATAAAAGAAAAGAAATTGTAAACATAAAAAGCATTGATAAGTTGAAAAGAAAACCAAGAAAAACAAAGAAAGGTAAATAGTTAATTACAATCTTAAGTTAGAAGGTAAGGAAAGCAAAGAAAAAAAATTACAGTTTTATAATTATGTCATTATTTATAAAACTAGGTTTTCATGGATAGACTAGTAATTTCATAAAAGTTTAAAAAGTTTTTCTTCTCAATTAGCCCATATTTGGAGGAAAACTCTTGAGTTTTAAGTGACCATAAAGTAAATTAAAATAAATGAAATGAAATGAAATGGAAGGAAAAAAAAAAGGATAAAAAAAAAAGAAGTTATTCTCAATTGTAAATAAGAAAAAAGAAAAATAAAAAAGTTTGATAGGTGTAAAGAAAGGAAAGGAAATGATTAAAGCCATATAGTTTTATACTTATATCCTCATTATTTATTAAGTTAAAAGTGTAGATTTGTAAATATATCATTTTTTCTTCCTAATCCCTCATATTTGAAAGGAAAGTTGTTTGATTAAAAACCATTATATTTTTCTTTCTGACCATTCCTTCCCTTTTTAAATAAAATTGAAGAATATCTTTTTACGTTTTATTTTTTCTTTTCTTTTCCTTTCTTATTAAAAACTAACTCAAGAATGCAATGTTAGAAAATCATCCAAATAATCATATTGATTTATATTTTAAAGGTAAATTGATGTATTTTAAGTAGTCAAATTTCTATTTTACCAATTAATGTATCACCTCTTAAAGTAACCTAACCCTATATATATATCAAAATTTTTTAATAATAATTCTCTTTATGGCATTCTAATTTTCTCTCTTCCGATTCTCTTAATTCCAATCCCTTAAACTCCTTTGTACTTCATATTATATCCTGCAATATATATATATATATAGACAAAGGTTTTTATGAGAACCTATTTTTGCGAAAACCGCGAGAACTTTAAATTTATGTATTAGATATTTATTTACATGCAAAACATAATAAAAGTTCATATGAGAATTAAGAAAAAAAACATGTAAAATTACGTATAACTTGATCTCTTCATATGTGAACGAATTTGTTTATATGTACCATTCACAAATGAACATATCAAGTTATATATAATTTTACATGTTTTTAACAAATTTTTTTTTGTTATAATATGACTTTTCAAATGCGAATGAACTTAAAAAACGTGTGATGTAATACATAAATTTAAAATTCTCGCGGTTCTCGAAAAAAATGGTTTACTAAATATATATATCTATATACTAGGTTTTTTACATGCGCGAAGCACGACTGTTGAATTGGTTTTTCAAAGCTTTTAGTATTGACATTGATAATCGATAAAATTTGGTTTAGTTAACATAGTGTTAATGTGTTGTTTATTTTTATGTATACATGAATAGAAATAAAAGTATTAGAACTTACACTGTATTCTTAAGTTTTTTTTTTAATTGGAAAGGGAATAAAGGAAAGAAAAAAAGAAGAAAAAAAGGGTCATTCTTAAGTTTTTTTTTAAGATGAAAAAGAATAAAAGAGAAGGAAAGATTTATCCATTTTTTCCTTCCAAAAATAGAAGGATTAAAAAGGAACACTTTCTATCTTTTTATAAATAAACTAAGTCCCTCTCTTAATTTACTGAATAAAAAAGATATGTTTATAGATTGCTTTGTTTTAAAATACATCAATTTACATTTAAAGTATTAATCAATATAATTATTCAGATTATTCTCTAGATATATCTATGTTAGCAAAATGACCAACGTACCAAACTATTCAACGCACTCTCAATAACCACAGATAAAAGTAAAACATAGAGTGGGTGGATCTAACACTTTAAAAAGCAATTTAAAAATAGCCGACAAAATTGGCAAACTAATGGAATAACATCTTTAAAAAGCAACTGACATAAACAAAGAGTGGTACTAACACTATCGTAAAGAGAGCCTTTAAGCTTAAATAGCAACCGCAACATAATAGTAGACCAGTAAGCAAAAGATGCAACCACAACCGCACCTGCCTGCATCTGAAAAAACAAAATATTATGAATTTTTCATTTTTTCAAAACTTTTTTTTACTCAACGATGCTGCTATTAACATGGTCAATGAGGTTCAAAATATGAATGTTGAAAACCGAAATGAGAATTCCATTTACATGTCAATATATGCCAATCATATATATCAATAAGCAATAAAAAGTAACCAAACGTCTATTAATATACAATTAGAGCAAAGACATACTATTTAATACTCAAAACAATAAACACTTAAGAATGTACAAAATAAAAGTCCAGAGCTACACACAGTGGCGGAATCAGAAAAAACTTTTGGGGGGTTCAAATTTTTTGGAATATAAAAAATTAAGAGTAAACCTACAATTTTGAGGGTGCACACGCTAAAAAACCTACAATTTTACACTAAAAACCTACAATTTTACACAAAACCTCTAAAAAAAATTTAAAATTGGGGGTGCATTTGAACCCCTTCGTATCAATGTGGTTCCGCCCCTGACTACACATACTTGATAATCATTAAAAGGCCGAAACGGAAAAAAAAAACAACTTCAGCGCATATACTATTTACATGTCTATATATGCCAATTCAATGTACCGAATCACTTAAACAATCAGGCTTTCCTACCAAGAAAATATTAATAGTTTAATTTTTGTAAGATTACCTAATTACATTATCTGAAATGTATAACCCCTGAAGCCGGTAGTTGGACGAGCACGTCCTTGATACTGGTAGCATCCATAAATGGACAAGATAGACCCAATCCGCAAATTAAACATAATTACTTCAACAACATATATGCAAGAAAAATGTTATTAAAACAAGAAAAATGTTAAATACAACCCTAATAGTTGTAGCTAACGTGCATAAAAATATTATACATTTCTATTTCAAAAGTTCACCCCTGAATTTTATGATAAATGTATAACTATTTTAAGCAGGTTAAATACAGCCCCCTAGGGTTGTAGTTAGCAAAACCCTCAAAACAATGCAAATTATTATAAATCTTTATTATTCAGTAAATTAAGAGAATAAATTAGTAAATTTTAAAAAAAGATAGAAACTCTTCCTTTCTAATCCTTCAATTTCTAGAAGGAAAAAATTGGATCAATAAATTCTTAAATCTCATTTCCTTTTCCAATCTTTTCCATGTTAAAAAAACTCAAGAATGAATGCTTTCACAAGTTTAATGCCACTTTCCAAATACCAAAACGTATACAGATGTTCTTGATACCAATCCGATATTAATGTATGCTTTCACAAGTTTGACACTTTGGTCGCTCAAAACTTTACATATTTCTTTCTACAATTTGATGGGCATGATCGCTAATATAATTGCATCAACAACTCATTTTATCAAGTTGTATTCAATTCGGGCCTATAACCGCACCTGCGACCTGCCCACAACAATTCCTTTTCAAGCCATAACAAAACAAGGTCTGGAAACAATACATGAACTAATAAGGAAACATACATAAAGTAACTAATGGTACACAAAAGAAACCTTATTCTATAAAATACACAACTATATTATATTATAACTACAATATATCTAACACTCTTCCCCAAGTTGGAGCAAAGATATTAATCATGCCCAACTTGCTACAAATAAAGTCTATTGGTGTTTTTCGTAATGTGATGTAGAGATGAAATTGGGATAGATAATTGAACCTGTTGATTCACAAGAATACCAAGAACAATTCTTCTAACTATCATTGATTAAAAAAAATACCGATAATCAGGGTAAATTCACACACTTGTGATAGGGAGGAAATCACTTTTCATATATTTGATCAAAAACTAACTAATACAAAATTTAGATCCCAATTTATAGATGAGATTTATGATATGTAACCGTAACGTTAATAAGCTAAATTAAATATAAGAAACTAAAGAGTCATAGATGCTTCCGCATCAATCTAGATGCTTCCGCATCATAATGGCTTTGGGAGAATGTGTGCGAGTTGGTACTAAGTCTTTATATGTATCGGCTAAATTGATGGCGGGTCTGTTCGTGTTCCCGTAATGCGATCTCTAATCAAATGACAATCAACCTCGATGTATTTGTATGAAATTTTAATATTGCGGAATGAAAAGAGAGAAATTTACAAATTATTTTTATTAATTAATTAGAAAATGATTACATAATGTATATATATACAAATATCCGTTAACCGCTCCTAACTACCGCCCTAACAAACTTTTAAAACAGATTAGTGAATATTTACATTTCGAGTCCCTAAAGTTCCAACTTGTCTTCAAAACAATCCTAAACTATATTTCATAATTTGGTTCTCTCATGAAAGACATGATTCTTGGCTATATGAATGGTTGACTGATTTCACAATAAAGCCTCATCAAGTTGTACGTGATTACTCCCAATTCCTCAAGGATTCTTTTTACCCATGTCATTTCACATGACACATCTGCCAAAGCTCGGTATTCTGACTCAAAGCTTGACTGGGAAATTGTTAGGTCCAAGGGTGTGAATATACCAAGGTAATTTCACACAGATTATGTTGTAGAGGGGGGGTGAATACAACTTTTCAAAATCTTAGTTTCAAATAAGCGTTTCTTTTAAATCTTTTTCAAACAATGAATAAACTAAACAGAGTGTAAAGATTTAATAGATATATGTAAAGAAAGTAAACATCAAGATAATAAAGCAGGTAAGTAAAGTCATCAACACGATATGTAATTTTCAAAGTAATTCTTTATTAAGAATAAATCTA
>JAOXNX010000001.1:18438415-18452486 GCA_028566075.1 Solidago caesia | reverse complement strand
CCATAGTATTTGCTGCAGCTTTTACAATTCCGGGTGGATATGACCAGAACAGTGGTCTGCCTATGTTTCAGTCAAAAGCAACCCTTATAGTTTTCGTTGTCGCAGATGCCATTTCTTTATTCTCCTCTTCAGCTTCAATTCTCATATTCTTAGCTATCCTCACGTCTCGTTACGCTGAACGTGATTTCTTGGAATCATTACCCAGAAAGCTAATGTTTGGTATAGCTACTCTTTTCTTATCTATAACAACCATGACAGTCGTTTTTGGGGTCAGCTTCTTCGTACTTTACCATAAGGGTTTGTTATGGATTCCAATCCTAATCTGTGTACTTGCTGTGATGCCAGTCCTCCTATATGTTAGGCTGCAATATTCTTTGTTTTTCGATGTAATTCGGGCTACTTATGGTTCTAAGTACCTCTTTAAGCCCACGAAACATGTTCTGTACTATGAAAACCCCAAAGTGTAACCATTGTCTATCTGATTGCAGACCGATTTCTGTTCCATATGTCATATGTAACATTTTTGTACATCACATGTAAACAATTATGTATTCTGAAGATGATTATGTTTTGCTACCGTAGTTGTTCTTTATAATCCACATGTCATATTCTTATGGTTTTATTATGGTTTTAGAAGGATTTTTAAGAAGATTAATCATTTCCCTTTTCCTAAATGGGAAGTGATATTTGTATCATTTTTTTCAATATTCTTACCACAATGTACATATATTATTACAGATTGTACAAGTATTAAATGCATAGTTGTGGTAAAATAATCAAAAAGTATGGTACTAGTATCAATTCCCTTTCTAAATACATCCGTCATTGTGTAATAAAATGTATAAATTATTACACCTTAAAGAATGTATTTAGAAAAAAAAAAAGAGCATAAAACAATCCCCCCACCCCCAAATGCACACCAGTAATTTGCTACCCGTCAACTAGCTCAGCTGTAAAAAAAAACGTGCAGACCAGAGCTGTGAACCATCCTACCTAACACTACACCGACCATTTTGATTTACTGTTTCTAGTAGAGATCCAACAACCACAGGATCGAACTTTAATTTCTTTAAAAATGCCAATATATATCCGCCACTAACTAAAATACAAGAATGCAATAATAGGCTTATTCTTAAACTCTTAATTTAAAAGAGTTAAGAGATTACTTATGTAGTCCAGTATATATTGTTGACGAAATTACTTACCATTGTATTTTTATGAGAGACAACTGTATTACACTAATATTTAGTAAGAAAGAAGATTTTGGTACTGGTTTCATTACCATTAACATACAGTGTCTATAAGAAAAGAAATAGTTAAAGATGTATGTTTTCTCATCGACACTGCGTGTTAAAAATATTTAAGCTATGTATTAATGTTTCACACTCTTCGTACTTTAAAACACTTCGCACAATAACCTTCCCATAATTCTTTGTATTCATCACATTCTTCAATTCTTTAAAATATTATTATCACATAATTTAAAGGATTATTGGAAGGATTCAAGAAAAAACTTACTTTAACAAAATAAATAAATAAATACGTACTACTCAAGTTGCTACATAACATGATTATTAATATCATTATTATTAATACCAATAATATAATAATGTGATATTTAGCTCATAGATGTCTCCTACTAGCCGTTGACGTTGACCTAAGAACTTGACCAGGTTCTATAAAAGTCATGGCCTGCATTTTCGAATGATCACATTTTCAAGCTTTTGTCAACATTTTACAGAGGTATCCATAAGTTTACAAAGGTATCGATCTTAAGAACTGAAATTGAGCGCATTTTGATTTTTGATAAGTATCAATCAACATCATTTTTAGTATATATGTTAATAAAATAATGGTATGACTGTGCAGATGTCGACCAAGGAAACAAATCCAGCTCCAGCTCCAGCTCCAGCTCCAGCTCCAACTCCAACTCCAACTCCAACTCTAGCCCCAGCCCCATCAACTTCACACTTACAAGCAATACCGGAAGCTCATGATAATTCGAACCAACAGCCGCAATCGCAGCAGCGCAAGCAGTATAACAAGAAAGTGGTTCCACAACCGAATCTACCTCTTCGAGATTTATTTACCGGTAAATCAATATTATACACCTTATATTATATATTATACTATCTATACTACATTATAAAGCAAATGAAATTTTAATTATAGAGAGTGTCTTAGTATTTAATATTTTTAAGTATTTCCTTATTTATCTTATCTTTTAATTTTTATTATTGAATGTTTTTATAATATATATTTTATATGTTAATTATCTATATATTATTTATTCATTAATTTACATAATCAATTGCAAATATTCTAGCAATTATAAAAAAACATATTTTTTATTTTTATATGTGTTACGTATCTAGAACTGGCGGTTGGCGAAGGAGGTTGCCGGCCACCATCATTTTTTGATGATTATATTAAATGAAGTTTACGAATTCCATGTACACTAAAATTTAAACTTTTAAAAATTCATCCAGTAACGCGCATTACGCGGGTATATTTTCTTCTTTTAAATATAAACTCTCATTCTTTCACTCGGAAGATATGAAACCAAAAACCCAAAAATAAATTCCCATTGTTTGCTTCATTGTTGGCCGAATAAAACAAAAACATAATAAATTCCCATTTGGGATGGAACAAACCAAAACCCTTTTTGTTTGAAGAAAAGGAAAACAAGGCAAAACAGAATTGGCTGAGATGGTTAAGGGATTCACATAAAGCTTCAAGTATCTTACTTATTGGTAAGTGTTTTATAGTATAATGTTTTAACACATGATTGTTATTTTACTTTTAAATAAAATTTTCATTTAGTTGAATCACATTTATTATACTCTATTAAAATTCACTCAAATATCTCATCATGTTTAGATTTTGATTGAAGTGTTGGACTTCAATTCGTTAACTTGACGGTTGTTCTAAACATTGTTAAAGTTTGTTAAAAAATTACAATGGAAGACTTGGTATCATATTAAAATCAAGATTTAAAACTGGAGTATTGAACCAAGAGTAAAACTAAAATATGTTTTAAGTTGCCTAAGTTAGGTAAATGGATTACCCAGGTTATAATTAAGTTGCCTAAGTTGATTTAATTATTTTCCAAAATAATGTATACGTGGATATCACATCCCAGTAATTAATATAAATGTTTGACATATTATAGCATGGCTCCTAAACTAAATTGTGGATCTAAAACATAAAGAATTTCCTGGAGGCTAGAAAGAATCGCACGTTTTAATTCTTTTTGTTTTGCAATCTTATTCTTGCAAAAATACAAAAGATATTACATACTCCCTATTTGAATGTGTTTTGTGCCTATATTTTTGTATTTATTAGATTTGGATACGTGATCGCATTCCTTTGGCGGT
The DNA here is from genome assembly GCA_028566075.1 of Solidago caesia. Lineage (NCBI taxonomy): Eukaryota > Viridiplantae > Streptophyta > Magnoliopsida > Asterales > Asteraceae > Solidago > Solidago caesia. The sequence continues at coordinate 18,449,109 of JAOXNX010000001.1, read as the reverse complement.
TCATTCGTTTTTGCAATTGTTCTGATCGGTGTTAAGGTACGGATATTCTAGGTGGTATTAGGATCATTTGGTAAAATCTTTCCTCTCGAAACTTTGTTTGATTTATTTATATTTATTATTGGTATGACATGTTATTTGAAACATTATTTGCAATTTCCAATGTCATATACAAAATGTATAAACAAACCAGCCACCACAACAACATGCCAGCAAACTATTTCAACACACTGAACTCATTTTACCTTCAACTCAACATACTGAAACTCAATTTGTTCATGTCACATTATCATCTATATAAAACTATAAAAAAAAATACTATATTAAATATATACATACACAAACATACTTAAAAATAGAAAAATAAAAAATTGAAACTAGCCCCAGAAACTCAATTTGCCTCAGTTTGTTCGGGAGCAACGTGAAATGCAAACTAGCAAGCAAATTGGCTCCACATTGGAAGCAAACTGATGCTCAGTTTTTCCAGTTAAGCAAACTGGCGGCAGAGCCGGCCCAAAGGTGGATATAGATTAGGCACGGGCCCAAGGCCCAACATATATTAAGGCCCCCTGATTTTTAATACATCCATGATCCATCTGTTTTAATATCCGATCCATTATCCATACTTGATAGTTGGTACCCCTAATTCCCTAAAGTCCTAATCTCAATATATCCTTCATTTACAGCTGCTACCTGCATTCAACCATTCATCGTGAGTTTCTTTTGCCTGTTCATTATCCAACATCCAAGTATCACTTTTCTTGAAAATCTAATCCTAGAAAATCGAATGTTGTTGTTTTGCACCACCAGGTACCACAGTACCACGCCGTGAGGCCGACAGCCCGACAGTCCGCACCACCACACACCACCAGTGCCGGCACGACGGCACCACCAGGTACTACAGTACCCTCTGTAATTTTTTATTTTTCAATTTATTGTGTTTTTTAAGTTTCATTATTATTATCTTACATTTTGTTCGTGTGAGAGTGAATGATATTCTTTTGAATTAGTTTGTATTGAAGATTTATTATGCTCGTGTAGTGATCACTGTTTTTGGTTTTGAGGTTGGAGAGCATTGAGCGATTAGGGAGAGAAATTTGTTTAGTGACTGCTTAGTTTGTTGTTAACTTTGTGATGAATTTTTTGTTGTGCAGTTGCTAGATTTGATTTTTCATGGGGAGACTCTGCTTATCACCAAGAAACTTTGGATAATCTGAAGACTGCTGTCAAGAGCACTAAGAAGCTTTGTGCTGTATGTTATTTTTTCTCAACTCTTTAATTTACCTGCTTCACTTGATCATCTTGTAATAATTTTAATAGTAAATAACTCTGTCTATTTTTAAGTAAGAATGCCATCTGTTTGTGTTGCAATTTTTGTTAAATCGATAGCATAGTGATGGTTTGATGTAATAACATTGGTGAGGTACATTTGGGTCAGCAAAACAGCAGCCGCGCATGTACCCTCCCCCTTTACTAGGCGTCTAGGCCCCCAAAATTGATCTCGCCTAAGGCCACCGAAAAGTTTGGGCCGGCACTGCATGCATCGTATAATATGGTTCCTCCTCTCACATCCCCAAATCATCCGATATTTTTCCAAAAGTATTTCCACGCCGCTAATGTTCAAAGTGGGGTTCAATGCGGCGGCACAAGTAAAAATCGGGGACATTTCTTTAAAGTATTTTTTCAATTTCTTTTTCATGGCATCAATCATTTTTTCAAAGAGAGAATCATTCTCAAATTCATATTCCCCCAACTTTAAACAAATCAACCAAATTTAATTAAGTACCAAATGACTAATGGGATAATAAACACCCAAAACCAAAGTTGTAGCATCTTTAAACACTTGAAGTAAATTGGTTATTTTTTTAATTAAATCCCAACCTCCATCATCAAATTTTGTTAAGTACCCGACGCTTGTCAACTAGGAGATCATGAAACACTTTCAAAGTAGATTTTTGGCATAAAGCACATTCAAACATTTTAAGAGTCGAGTTCCATCTAGTAAGACAATCCCAATTAGGAGCTAAAAAAAGCGAATCCGTTTCATGGCACAATCTCATATAATTTTTATATCTAGTTTTATCCCCACAAAATACTTCTTATAACATAGTTTTAAAATCATTTCTTACACCGTCTATCTCGTCAACCCTTAAACCACTTTGCACAACCAAGTTTATAATGTGTGCAACACATCGACCATGATAAAAAAAAATACCGTCACAAGGTGGGTGATAAGTTAGTTTCAATTTTTTTTAACCGCACTAGTATTATTATTTGCGTTATCAAATGATATTGAAAAAATGTTTTGTTCAATTTTATAGTAAGCCATAACATCTCTTAACATATAAAATAGATTTTGACCCGAGTGAGGATACTCAAAGTTTTCAAAAGCAATCGTACGCTTCATCATTTGCCAAGTACTAGGATCAATCCAATGCGTCGTAACGCAAATGTAAGAACCAGACAAACTATGAGGAGCTGACCAAACATCCGTTGTTAAATTTGTACTAGTATTTAAGTTTTAAAACAATGTTACAAGTTCTTGTTTAGCAATTTTCCACATTTTCATGGCATCATGTTTAAGTGTAGAACGACTTACTTGTCTATAGCGATGTTGAAGATTTTATTGAATGACCTTAGTCAATCGCAGGTTGTCGAAGTGTTTCATGAGTGCGCTCCTCCAAATATGCAAAAATACTTCTATCTCGACCCAACGACGATTGACCTTCCGGTTTTAGCGACTCACAATGTTTCTCGAGATGGTTCCTCAACGTTGTGTTGGAATCTTTACCCATAAATTTTCCACATTTTTTACACCGAGCCTTAATGAGTCCATCCGACATCTTACACAAATCGAAGTGTTGAAAGAGATCCACGTTTCTTTTTGTTTTTATTATTGACACCACTGTTGCCGTATTCGAAGAACCAACACCGGTGGATTGCGAAGCAGAAGTAGTAGCCATTTTTTTAAAGCGTTTTTGATATTTTTAGTGTTTTTTGGAGTGTTTAACTAAACCAAACTCAACCTACTTATTTATACAAATTTTAGGATGGCAAAATAGTGATTTTGACCAACCCCAAAAAAGAAAAAAAAAAGGGGGTAACTAACGGTCACAAACGGCTAGTAACGGTCAAAAGAATATTTCTAAAGGTAAAAAAAAAAAGGTTCAAAACTGGTTTTTCTGTACCCGGTTTCAAACCCGTTTCAGATAACCCGATTTTGAAGCCGGCTCTAACGGTAATATGGGAAACCGGTTTCTCCAAAACCGGTTTTTGGCCGGGTCGGTTTATCGGAACCGGGTTTTGGGAAACCGGTTTTTTTGTTCACGGCTAGTTATAAAAGAATTTGGCTCAATATTATTTTTTTTAACGTTCGATTTGGACTTGGACTTGCGAAGGACCCAACCAGGAAATTCAGAGAAAAAACCCACAAACTTGTCACTTGAAGGAGTCGAACCCAAACCTGTGGGTAAAAATCAAGGTAGCATCCTCACAGTCACCAGACAATTTGCCAGTTGATTTGTGCCTCATTGGCTTTGGCTCAACAATATTATTATTTTTTTATTAAAAGGTTTTATCCTAGTTAACATTATATTAAAACAATAAAGTTCTGGTGATTTGGCAAAGTGCCAAGTCGACTAAGAATACATACACGCACCACATGTGCAACAACCAAAAAGACCAAGAAGTGACAAGCCACTTCGAACCTATCTAGACGCCATAATTACAATGTAATCCTACTGACTAGAAACCATAAACCACTAAAATTGACAAGAGGGTGTGAAGCAAAGTAGTATTGACTCTGATGCGGCAAGAAGCCATTCTTAAGTAATAACACAGGAAGATCCCAAGCATCCAACATCATCTCCACATTCTTTACTTTCTTGAACCGCAAAGTCAACAGCTTGAGTCTCACAGTCGAATATACCACATCCTTTAGCTGATTCGTAGTCTTTTTTTGATGCTTAAATAACCTTGCATTTCTCTCCTGCCAGATAAAGTAAGCCGTGGCTGCCAATGATAACTTAAAAACAACAATTTCCATAGATTTCTTATGCGCCTTCTGCATCATCCCATCAACAATTGAATCCCAAGAAGTCGTGCTATTTTGGATCCTCACCTTTACCCGAATTGAATTCCGTACCTGCACTGAATAAGGACATTCAAAAAATAAATGATTATGCCAATTCGATTCAGATTCAAATAAAGAACAAAGCAGTGCACCAGGACTCGATCCTTGCACGTCCCAATGCATAAGCATGTCTTGTGTTTTGAGCTTCCGTTTGAATATCAACCACAATAAGAACGAATGATTTTGAATACAAAAAGCACGCCAAACCATGCTTTGGCTCAGCAATATTATTTGGAAGATTACGATGATTTAATCGACACAAGTGTATGAAAGTATGTTAAATTTGTTTAGTTTGTTATTTTGTATATCCAACTATCAAAGTCTGTATTGAATGTATCAAACTTTCACTCTTATCAATTTTTATGTATGCGACTTATTATAACTTGTAACTGGATACGCACACTGGTTGTTATGACATGGTAGATGATGAAGCAACTTATATGGTTGTTATGTCTGCAAAAGTATTTGTTACTTGATAAAAAAAAGGTAAATCGGACACATACGCTAGCAACAAATAGAAAGATTGGTGAAGTTTCAAAAGTTTGATACATATAATAACGAGAGACGAGCATAAGAGCATCTCCACCTAAACTCAATACTTCCCATGGCAACGTCACAACACTATAACACTAACATAACACTGAACCAACTTTTTACATCCAGCCTTCGGTTTTATAACAACACTTTACACACACACATACACGAAACAAATATTAAAAAAAAAAAAAAGAAAGAAAGAAACTAACTAACTCGGCGCTAATGGTATAACTTTGAATCCATAAAACAGAGAATAACTTTAAGGCTCCAATGGTATAACTTTGGGATCCGACATTATAGATCCATATAACTAAGACTATGGGGAGCAAGGCTTCCCAAGGAAGCCCCAAACTCACCTCCATTCGCCATGTGGCGTCTAGTAAGCAAAGGGGTTTCCTCTCTCTTTTTGTTGGAGTAAGGCATTTCAAAGAAGCCTCTCTATGAGACCTACCGTTTATTTAATTTTATACACTTAATAATATAAAACTATAATATAACTATAATTAAATTTAAAAAAAAGTACCATGTTGGAGTACTTTTTACAGGTTATATGTCCTTCAACATTTAAAATTTATTGGGAATCATGAAAAAGTCAAGCGTCCCAAATTAGACATTGACCGGCTCCAACCCATCCGGAACGCCCCATAGGCCACTGTTCATGGCATTTCCCGGCGTTCTAGAGGCGTTCCAAGCCAAAAGTGCACCCAGTAACGCCTTGCTTATAGTCTGAACATAACTTTGCAGTTGGAGAATGGAGATGGTCTACACGTTAAGACAAATTTAATATATTTTCATGAACTTCTCACAATTTGGTAAATATTAGACATTAATTAGACATAATAATATACATGATATCCAATGTTGTATAAATTTAGAACTATAAATAATTTTTCTCGTCCACTTGCACGACCAATCCAATCTAATTTTTCACACTCATTCACAACCTAACATAAACCAATATTTCATTTAATAAATATTATTATAACTATAACTATTTTTTATAAAATAAGATTAAAAATAATTATTTTACAAACTAATAAATTATTTATATTAAATATAAAAAGAAATATATATTTGACATTCATAAATATTTAATAAATGCATATTAAAGGTACATAAACTATTTACTTATTTTAGTATATATTGTTTATTTTATTCTTATAATATGGTTGGTTGTCTTGTTTTGGATTGCCAAAGTTAAAATATTAAAAAAAATTCTTTAAGCACACCTTGCAACCACTTCAAGGAAAAATTCACCACAAGGAGTAGTTATAGAAAATTTGTGTTATTTACAACAAAAAAGTTATAGAAAATAAAAACACTCATAACTTAAAAAGAGAAATTCGGCGAAGCATGGGGATGAAAGCGGAGGTGGGGATGTGAAAGGAAGATACAAAAAAGTTTCTTGTGCAATGTCTTGTCCATTGTATTTGACAACAAAGAAGAGAGCAAAAGCGAACTTTTCCTAAATTTCACATGGAAATCTTATCCGACAACATATATGGCCTATTCTCCCCACATGTTAAACATGTCTTACGTATGGATTTAACATGTTTTGTTTATAACAAGTCTACACATATACATATTTTAAAAAAGGGGGCCGGTCTCATAACTAACACATGCAAGATAAAATCGTGTAACAACATAGTGAAATGACATCGATACCAACTCTAGTTACGAGTTCCGGATATAAGCTAGTTTTATCAAACGTACACATTTTAAGCATATTGATAGGCTGTATTTTTCTATTCATGAAAAAAAAATTGTATCCTCTAAACTAGTTGAAATTCGAGACTGACGGGGCTTGAACCCGCAACGTCCACCTTGACAGGGCGGTGCTCTAGCCTATTGAACTACAATCCCAGAGAAATAAGAAGAGATCTAGTAGAAAATTTGAATTCTCTTTTATTCTCTTGTATCAGGTAAAGTATTTTTTAAGAATAAGAGAGTTCTACCGTCTGATAGATTGACAAATTTAAACTTTTAAATTGACAAATTTAAACTTTTAAATTGTGCAAAGTAGAACCTAATTAAAAGTTATGGTATATAGATCTAAAATATGAATAACAATCTAAGACTTAATATATTTTGTTTTTGACATATGATATATAAATTTCTTGTTTCTAGTATGTACATTTGATTTTATTACATGTATCTTATTGTTACATTTTTAACTTTTAAGGCTTATTAGTTATTTCTTTTTCCAAATACGCTTTGTCATACTTCTATGTAAATAGTACTCGTATCATTTTGTATAATTACTAGTACAATGTCTGTACGATGTACGAATTGATTATATATATCGTACGATTGATTTATTGTGTAAAGAAAATAGAATTGGAACATGCTTCATCACATGCATTTGGTCTCTCCGATGGTAGCATAATAGTGAGAGACATGTATCATAAAAGTATTGGTTAAGATCTAATATTAGTTGTGATACTGGTAATAGTATCACCTACTCTAAAGTCATGATGGTGAAAATATGATTCGTGTCTTTTAAAATTTTCAATCATGTTTAGTTGGGTTAGTAGATGGATAAATAACTAAATAGTAAATAATATTAAATTATAAGTTAGAAACATTGATATATTGTTATTATTTATTAATAATTTAACATGTCCTATGGATTAAAATAGATAAGTTGTATTTATATATATTAAAAATAGCAATATGTTGCTATATGTATGTTACAATAGAATATAGCGGAACATTTGATTGATGTTTTTGGTAGGTGATAATTTTTTTAAGTGATACATATCGATTTTTTAAATAATTAATATTTATTTTTGGGTTGTCAGATTAAAAATAAAATTTTAAATGACTTAATTGTAGACATATTTACATTTTCATTAAAACCAAAAATAAGAATGACAATAGAAATAGATAGTGAGGGTAACAATAAATATAATGGGATTTTTGATATAACAGTTTTAATTATGTTAGGTATCTATGTCTATATATTAATTACTTAAGAGTTTTAATTATTTATGTTATCTAAAATATAGGATTCTTGAATATAGATTTAAAAAGATACGTGTCGCTCTAAAGCATCATGTGTCGATCAAAGAATGTTTAAATCATGTTTTAGTATATTGGTAAATATCTAAAGTATAGATGTGGTACCAATTTTATATTTTGAAGTTAAAAATGATATGAAATTTAAAACACCAATAAAAAAAAATCCAAATATAAATTAAACGATATGAAATATGAAAAATATGGTAAAACTAAGATGTACAAAATATGTAATGACAAGTTTAAAGTCAATATAAAACACCAGGTACAGGAAAAAATCCAAATAGGCATTTTCAACCCGTTTAAATCGTAAACCGAACAGTTTAAAAAATCGAAGAAAACCAAACTATTTTTAAGGGAGCGTGTGAATAAATCCCAACCACTCATTTCACCTTCCTCTCTCCTCCTTTCTCCTTCCTTCTGTTCTCTCTCCATCTTCACCACCACCACCGTCCGCCACTACTACCATCATCTCCGATCACCACCAAGGGCGGAGCCCGGACGGTTAAGGGTGGATCTTGCACCGTAGATCATCACCATCACCAATCACCTCTTCAGTTCCCCTTTATGAATACCCTTAAGGGCGGAGCCTGTACCGTATCATCATCAAAAAAGGATGACGGCGGCGGCGGTGGTGGTGGGGAAGAACGGTGCTGGTTGTGGTGGCGGCAACAAAGAACGGTGGTGGGGTGGTGGTGGGGAAGAAGGGGAAGAAGAAGAGGGGAGCAATGCGTGAGATTTGTTCCCACGTTCCCTTAAAATTAGATATTCCTTGAATAACTCACCTTATATATATATATATATATATATATATTTGTTCATGATTAAACTAACTTAAGATTATAAGCTTAGACAAAAATGGTGCATTTGTGTTTTCTATATTTGGTTTTTCTCAGTTTTAAACCAAAACCGAACCGATTTTTAATTCGGTTTCGGTTTTGAAATAAAAAATAAAAAACAGAAAAAACTGAACCCAATAGTCCGAAAAACCCAAAGACTAAACCGATGAACACCTAAATCCAAATATAAATTAAAAGATATGAAATATGAAGGAAAAAAAAATTAGTAAAACTTATGTGGAAGTACAACACAAGAAATGCAATATAGTATAATCTTCAATAGAATAGTGTCACTGACTGTTACATGTATAAAATTCCGATATTACATCTTGAACATGAATAAAATAAAATTAAATCAAATTAAAACCTTGTAAGTAACAAAATATATGTGTTACACCATTATATGGCCCTCCCTTCTTATACAAACAAAACCAATTTTTAAAATTTTAAGCAGATATGAAAAACACACATCACCATCTTATGTGTTCACAAATCTGCAATTCTTTCTAACTTCTCCATCAACATAAGTCTCGGGATTTGTAATGTTTCCCAGTTTCACCATAGACTCCGAAAACTGTTCAAAGAACGCTATTTGATTTTCTGCGTATTTCCTCACAAGCTTACTTGTTTCGACTCCAAGAATGCTGGAATAAAGTTCTTGATCAGATGTAAGAAGACCTTCTCCTCTAAGAAGTATGTGGTAATATGTGTTGTCGAAAAGATTAGGTGAAATATAATCCATTGCTGATTCATTATTCTCTCCTCCTCCTGCAGCCGGGCACGTTGACTTTAAAGTCTTGAGGTTTGACTCTGCGATTGTGCTCATTGTTGCGGTTGTTTGATAGTCTCCATAGATTCTTGCTCTATAATTTGTGCAACGAGCCATGCCGATTGTATGAGCACCTGGTACATTGTTTAAAGATTTTATAATGTTGCAAAAAAAATTTCACTACTGATAAAAAAAAGGTAATGTTGGTCTCGATATTGTACGCAAAACTTTTGTAATATGCAGCTAGCTTTCTTACCGGAGAGTGCAACCATATCAGTGACAGAGAGGCTTTGGTACATAAACTTCCCAATGATTGAGAGGAGCCCATCGTTTGCACCTGGAATATTCGATTCCACCTCTGCAGAACTTGCTGTCTTTGAGTCTTTTCTCCCAACTGGAACATCCCAATAAGGTCCACCAACCTGTACCACATTAACATATGAAATAATAGCTGAAAAATACTACCTGTATAGCTTAGATTAATACTATAATATCAAGTTACCAGCAACACTGCATCTCTTGCAGCAATAGTAAGGGCATCAGCACATGAAACTGTGCCGGGACACTCAGATTCAAGCTTGTTCTTTATCCTATCAATGATTTCAAAACCTTTCAAAGCGTTCAAATTAGTGGGAGCTTTCTTTTCACCTTGTAACGTGAATGTATCGTCCAGCAATACCGATCCATCACAACCCTAGATCAAATCAAGATAGCATAAGAAAAAAGATTCCAACTTTAAGCAAAAAAGATACTACATATTAAGAAACTTTCTGATGGATACACCTGTACAAAACAGTCATGGAAATGTAAGCGTAAGATCAAGGCTGCATTTCGAAGATCAGATTGCACAGCACACTCCATTTCTCTCCTAACAATGGCTTCTGCATTCGGGCAAGTAGATTTGTAGTAATCCAAAGATAACGGAGGGTTAGCTGCATGCAAGAATCTTAGACAGCAGATAGCAAAAACTGAAAAAATGAAGACGGCCGATTTGATAGCCATTGTGTTTGTTTGATTTTGATGGGTTTCTTGGATGATACTTTATGTAAATGGTTAAGACTGAGGCTATATAAGTAGAGAAATTTGCATGCACATATATTGTTTATGTGTGAAAATGTGTTGTTAGTCAAGAGAAGATGGAACCACTCTTGGCTTAGTTGGTGGGCATTCTTTAACCAGAATTTTTTAAGTTGTGTGTCAAGAAAGGAAATTGGCCAAGGTAAGTTACCAAATTATGTTATATTTTGTTTTTAACACTTCAAACTTTTCTAACAAAGTCTTTCTTCCTCCACTTTTGGCTTGGAACGAGTATGTAAGCCCGCCCCACTAGGGATGGCAATGGATCGGATATGGATCGGATGTCGTCATATCCATATCCATATCCATTTATATATTTATTATC
>JAOXNX010000001.1:18425149-18438315 GCA_028566075.1 Solidago caesia | reverse complement strand
ACTCCATTAATCGTCCATATCCGCTCCACATCCAATATTCGTCCACTTAACATCGTCCATATCCACCAATATCGGATTGGATCGGATGGATGTTCATCGGGTCGGATTACCATTGCCATCCCTACGCCCCACAAGTTTTTCCCTGAACCCATACGTTTGATGATCTCGAAAGACTTGTCATTTGTTATAATAATGACGTTCTAGAGACGCTTGTTATGTACATGGTAGATCTTGGTGTTATAATACAGTTTTCGCACAGGGTCTGACATAGTCATGTACAAAGAAACCGAAACAGGAAAAAAAAAACCGAAAACCGGAACCGGTCAAAACTGGTTTTGACCAAAAACCGGTTCGGTTTTTGAAAAACCGGTTGGTTTCTAACTGGTTTGGGATTCCTACCGTTAGGACCGGTTTGGGACCAGTTTTTGTGTGACCAGTTTGGAAAACCGGTTTTTTAGGTTGTTACAAACTAGCCGTTAATATGGCCGTTATCTAGCCATTTTGGACCCTTTTTTTTTATATATTTTAACCATTTTGACATCCTAAAATTAGTATAAATAGGTATGTTGAGTTTAGTTTAGTCACAACACTAACACTCTCAAAACTAGTAAAAACGCTAAAAAACGTTCGGAAAAAGGCAACTCAAAGTTCTTCCGCTTCCACCGGTATCGGTTCTTCGAATGCACCAACGATTATTGAAATATTACAAACAAATCGAAACCCGAAAATTTGGTGTAACTTCGATTTGGTGAAGTTGTCGGATGGGTCGATGAAGGCGCATTGTAAAAGATGCGGGAAAGTTTTTAAACATGGATCCAACTTAACGTTAAAGACGTATATCGAAAAATATTTTGAAGGACTCCGATCCGTTCCAGAAGCGGGTCAATCATCGATGTCACGAGAGGGGGTATTTTGCTTTCAGAACCGTAACGCCCGTTAAACTCTATAACGCCTGTTAAAATCCCTCTAATGACCGTTAAATATTGTGTAATGCCCGTAAGACCTGAAACAAAAACAAACAAAAAAAAACAGCTACAATCCGGTTTTTGAAACCGAACCGGTTTCAAACCGATGAAACCCGGTTCGGTTTGGTTTCAATCCTTTGAACCGGTTTTTGGTCTCTCTAGTCTGACATCATGTTTTGAGGTTATGTATATTAGGTTCTAGATGAGCAAGTTTAGCCTTGACTAAGACAATTAGCATGACTCAAATTTGAATTAAAAAATGATATAGACTGAACGTTCTTTTGGACTAAACAAAGTCTTACATCATGATAAGGATTCTGTTTGATTCATTAAATAACAATCAACATCAATTAAATCATCCTTTTACTTTATACAAATAGATTACCAACCTTCAACAATAGATGCAGCACATTGTGGACTGCTTGCTTTCCATCTTAGGCCGACCATAGTAATAACATTAGCAACAACATTGACAATACCAATAACAATAGCATATTTGTTTTACATAGAAAATTGTTTCGTACCAACAAACTTGGGCAAAAATAAATGTTTTACAAAGACGTGCGGACAAACTTGACTATATACAGTCTCGTTTTGGGCAAATACATAAGGAAGTAAGGAACTAAAAAGATCATTTGCTAATGAGAATCAGGAAGTTGGCTTATCTTGAACACATCTTGATCTAGGCATGAGCACGGGTCGAAACCCGGCCCGAACCGGCTTGACCCGTGACACGTGAATGCAAGAAACTCCAACCCGCAACCCGGCCCGTTAATGTTCGGTTCGGGTCGGTCACGGGCGGGTCTCGGGTTTTCTTCACATTTTCACGGTTTTTGGCCAAACCCTGCCCGGCCCGGCCAACCCGTGACCCGGAAATGCAACAAAAGCTTGACCCGTGACCCGGCCCGTTAGGGGTTTGGGCTGGTCGGTTCGGGCGGGTCATGCCTATCTTGATCCATATATTACTAAAGAAGTATACACAGTTACACCCGCCCGAACTTCCTGATTCTCATTAGCAAATGCTCATGCCTATCTTGATCCATATATTACTAAAGAAGAAAGCAGGAAAGGTGGACCATGTGTAACTGTGTATACTTCAAGCATATGACAACTCACAAAACAAATAACTTCAAGTTTAGAATACTATGGGGAAAAAGTCCATGTCTTTTATATATAAACAAACAAACTTGACTATGGCTTCAAACTCAAACCAGAATGAAAACCGAAAGCCGAACCCAAAACCAAAATCTTGGTTTTGGTTCAGATTGATAATCCTGTTCCTTTAGGGTCCTTAGCATTGCACAATTTAGTGATCGCAAAAGTTATCAACTCCTTAAAATAGTACAAAGTGTTACAATAAACGAAACAAATGCTTATGTCTGCCTCTTTGGTTTCTACAGTATGCAAAACGTGCTGAAAATTTCAGACCAACATCAGGTATACAAATCAGAATCTAGGTAATGATTTCTAGAACCAAACCTCGAGCCTTCATCTTCACCATTGGCATCAATGTGAAGTTCCATACCAGACAATACATCTTTCAACAATAAAGCTTTAAGCATCGACGTTACCGAACCGCCCAGCTCTGGCCACGCAACACATAGAGTTCCCTTGATATTCATTACCTGGCATCGACTCAGCAGAGCAGCACCCAACCCTTCTATCACACTTCCTGACGGAAAATAGTTTAAGTTTTTCAATAATGGTACCCCTTTTCTTTCTTTAGCAGTTTCCAGCTTCATTGCAAATGTATCATCTGTCGAGAGCCTACCACGGAAGTTACGGGGTTGAACAGAATCAAAAATCAATACACGATCAGGAATAATCTGTTGCCCAATTAGAGTTTTGGCAATCAAATGGGTTCTCTCTGAAGAAACCGAGTATTGAAAGTTGGCAAGAATAATGGATTCAGTGGGATGATTGATGGCATAAAGGTTGCAAGATTTATCCTTGAGAGAAGGCACAACAGAGTTCCCTGAAGGTGATATTTCTGGTAACACTAGGGTTCCGATTAGGGTTTTTGAAGATAAGTAGTGAAGCAAGTATAAAGACGGTTGGGAAATAGCAATGATGAGAAGAGAGGGTCGAAGTGGAGTTTTTGAATTTGGAGTCGAGAGCAACACGAATGGTGACGGTAGGGAAGGCACGGGTGGAGTGAAGTTATTGAGATCTTCTAAGAAGAACCGTGAAGGTGGTGGTAATTCTGTTAACACGTCTTCCATGTTTCTTGTTTCTGATTCAAGCACAATACAGGTAAACAAAATCAGAATATAACAGTTCTCATAACTTACACTGAATTTTTTAAAAATGAGACAAAAAAGACCAGCTAATTAACAATCATAAAGAAACTACAGAATACATATAGATGATGCGGAACGCTGTACCCTTAAGCAGTTTTCCCTATTTCTTAGAGAGGCAAATTGGCAATGCAAAGCAAGGGATTTGTAATTTGTCTATAAATGTTCCTGATCTAAATTAGCAGGTGTTATGTAGCTCGAAAGTTAGATTGGCAGTTTATCCTAAATACAATATGCACAATAAGGATAACTAAAGTAGAATATATCATTTCTAATTTGCTACAGTAAAAAACTTGAACCGGATCACACAAAAAAAAAGAAGATATAGCTCATTTACATCATAAACAAACTACATTGCCAGTACAGAAAGAGGGTTTATATTTTCTTTACCGTACCAAGCTAAATTAGCATGTCTTTTGTAGTTTAATAAATTTATGTTAAGCTAAATTGGCAGTTCCGTCTATGTGCAACAAAATCAATAGCCTTTTACACTTAAAGTAAAAGTGAAAATTTAGAGATATAAGAAATATGTTTTGCTTAATCATTTTAGTTCCAATCAAATCACAGGCTACAAACAATTTTACCCAACAACTAACAGTAGATGCTAAAGTGCCATTTTTGTCTAAATATACGTGTTTGACTACATGTGGTAAAATTTAAAGCCCAAAAACTCTTGAGGCTATGTAATCTCACACACCCTCAAGGACGACTGTCCGGTTATCTAACTTCGGGCAACATTAAACATTGATGGGAAAAAACAACCAATGATGAGCATACATCTGGTTAGGAGATGGTCTTTACAAAAAAAACTTGTGGTAAAATCTAAAAAAAAAAGTAGGAAAGAATAGCAAGCATGGTGACATAGGGTGGTTGTGTATCAACTATTGGGCGATTAATTAAATTTTTTAGAAAGTCATACACTAATACACACCCGCCCAAAAGTTTAGTACTTCTTTTCTTAACCGAAAACCAAATACAATATATCAAACTACCAATCTTTCACAATCTATATCTGACCATAAAAACAAAAACCACACCTTGCGATATTGGTGATTGATACAACCTTGAACTTCCTCTTTCTTTTAAAAAGAGTAACGCCTTTTGACTTGGAAAAATCGCACCACATCACCAAATCGCAGAGGTGACGTAGCAAAATCACTGCCCACGTCGCCAACTCGCATTTCCAAAATCACAGCCATGCTACCATTTCGCATTGCGATTTATATATATATATATAAAGTAAGTCCAAAACCCCACTACCAACATCACAATATGAGGCATTTGTGTTTGGTTATATATAAACTTTGTTGTTAAAAGTCGATTGCTTTATTATATTGTGCTTAGTTATAGGTTAATCAAATTATTTTCTTTTAAACTATACTCAAATAATCATCAACATTTAGTTCTAAAAAAAACCTCTGCCTTTTTAGAAACAAAAAATAATAAAAATATAAATATATATACCAACCACCACCAATTTGGCCTAGCGGTTAGCGTCTTGTTTCCTCACAAGAGTCCTTAGGTTCAAAACTTCCCTAGGTAAACATTTTTGCGGCAGGGAAATGGTCAAAAACAATCACGGGATACCCAATTAGGCTGCGTACACCTTAGTCAAAAATGACTCGCCATCCCCGGGTAATGCAAACCAGGAAAACCTCATCCGTATACGTTTACAAAATAAAGTATTTACCCTAAACCCTAATTCATGGGATACTAAGAAGAACCCTAAAAAAAGGCAGTAAATATATATTTCTTGGGCAGAAAGACACATAAATTGTGCATAAGAATACATTAAAATATAAGTACTGAAATATTAACATACAAATTAGAAACCTGCAGGCAGATATGAATCAAAATTACAGCAGTAGAAACATCTGATGATTGACTGCTAATCAAATTTGCTTTGTTTGCTTTGCTTTGTGAGTCTGTTTTATGGCTTTTTATTATATTTAATTTATACTTATATATAGAATCGATAATTGAAGAAATTTTTAACCTTTGGTCCCTCAGTTAATTGGATTCAACATGAAACGCCCTTTATTTATAGATAAAGTTCAAATAAATACCATAGAATTTTGCATTACATTATTATTATTTTTTTTTTTTACAATTTATAGCCTGAACTCCGTCAAGGGTAACCCGGTGGCTAAAGACTACCGCCAGCTGGCCGAACCCAGCCGGATGGAACCCAGGCCAGTTAGCCCACGATCCGGGGAAAACCCATCAACCTGCCCACCCGTAGGCACAACGACGAAATAATGATAAAACCCAGTGCTTGCTCAGACTTGAACCTGGGTTTTCCAAGCCAAACTATCATTGAAAGACTCTGATGTCAATCCTTTTATGAAGTTTTTGATGACAATAAATTCATTTCGTTTTTCTTTTTTCTTTTTAAGTTTTTGATGACAATAACTCCAAAAATGGTTAATTATAGTTGGTTGGTAATTATGTTTAGAAATAATACTTTAAATAATAATTCATTAACATTCGAGCATTTTATATGGAAATAAAAGACAAACGGACTTACGAACAACAAGTTGCGCCGTCAATACTATTAATAAAAATGAAAGGTGTAGCGGATTAGTTGTTTTCTAGTAATTTCACATTTAATAATATGCTTTTTTCAAATGTAAAGACTGTATTGATGTTGTATTGTGGAGGTGGGATGGTGTTCAATCAATCTTCCACAAAGCTCTAAAATGTTCTTCACAATCGAACACTTTTATAGGTCTTTGAGTTTTATGTTCAACCCGACAAGTCATGTTAAAAATGTTGCCAGACAAAATAAGCATATGTCTTTCGTTGTTGGCTCATTACTTTATTTACTACTCCCTCCATCCAATTATGTTTGTCAACAAACATAAAAGTTACAATTTAAGATTTATGTAATTAATAAACTCTTTAGCCAATAAAATGTCATGTTTATCCTTGTATTTAAGCTTAATTGACTTGTAAAGTTGTAATGATAGCAATTAATTAAGGATATAATAGGTAACTAAATATCTTTCAGTTAAAATAGACCAGTATGGTACCCGTGCGTTGCTGCGGCGGCGACAAATTACAACGCGCGAGGTGCCGTGACGACGATAATTTACAACTCGGTATTCATTTTTTGCTACAAATGTGAAAAGATAGTTGTATGCAATCCACATAAACAGAAAAGGATAGCAAGTGTGTCCATTCACATGAACAAATGTTAAAAATCATATTGATATTGTCCAAGTCACTGGCAAGAACATAATTGGCTACAAATGGCACACTTGAAGCGACATAGTAGTAGCCTAGACTTTTGGTTTTACACACCATTGAGAGAATGAAGTCGTGGTTTTAAAAAACTTATTCATATCACTCTTACACAATGGATAATATGCTGTTACATACTCATGATTAAGAGCTCATATATTTTAGTTTTCCATATATGACCTAACAAAAAAGACAATTAACGGAAATCATTTCTTTGAGTTATGAGTTACGGTAACAAATGATTTTGAAGTTGGAAATCATTTCCAAAAAACGACGTACACTTGGTTTGATAGTGGATATGTACAAATTATTTCCAAAAAAATAGAAATGAGTAGGTACAAAATCGGGCAAATGAGTAGATACAAATGATTTTGAAGTTACAATTGGTTTGATAGTGGATATGTACAAATGATTTTCAAAAAAATAAATAAAAAATGAGTCGGTACAAATCATTTCCATATTTCCCTAAATGACATCTACCAAAGAATTTTCCATACAATTGTGTTTTTCTATGGGCATTATGGGAATTTCCAATATTGAAATTTTGTAACTTTCAAGAATGTCATGTTATTTTTATTTTGTTATAAAATAAATAATGATTTTGAGACAGATCTAAATAGTAAGACTGAACAACGGGACGCAAGGATACGCTTTAGTCACAAACTTGTGAGAATCTATTATGTTTGAAAATAAACATGAAAAAATATTAATACAAATATTCTTACAACCATTTAGTCGATTGTACAACCAGTTATATAAGAGTCAAATAAAATTTTAAAGAGTCAAATAAAATTTTAAATTACTAAACAAAGATGAATTACTCCAGAATCCAGATAGGTTCCCAAAAATAAATAAGGTCAACCAAGGTAATACACTACTACTTTTAGCCATCGACGCCGACCATCGTGGATGATCCCTGGCGACCAATGTCGTCATGTCGACAATAGCGGCAACTATCTTTAGCAACTACCACTACATCCTCCTTCGTCACTAGTGCAGGCTACCACCGCTGACCACCACTACATTCCCTTATTCATTTGTTGGCGTATAACACAGATTTATGTAGTTTCTCAACTACTATAAAAGCTTGGTCTTCTTGCGAGTGATCAAAATTTGGCCTCTGAGCCATGGCTACTAGCAAGGTTACTGTCCAGCGGAGAAGCATGCCAACGTGACTGGTGTTCAAGTAAAGTTAAAGCTTTCACATTATGGGTAAAAGAGGACTGCTTGAAACCAATAAATATAAACTAAAAAAGTAGCTTGAATCAATTACAACATCTATCTGAAAATTTAATGGTACATGAATGAAGATGATCCAAAAATACCATCAAGGTTCCTTGATGATAACAAGTCAGGTGAAAACAAGATTAAAAAAAACTATCAACACCGAAAACGCATCAGCAATTGTCTGTGAACCAGCATGCAATGACGAAAGTCGACTTTATATGGCAATTAAACTTTCTATTTATACATGTCTGTCCAATATGCAGGAAGTCATTTTGAAACAAGTTTAAGGTTGATTTGAAAAACATCTACCCGCACCTGCAAATGACGTAAGATTATTGAAAAGTCAGAATTGGTAAAACCTTGACAATTTAAAGATTAGATATTATAGACAATTTAAGTATCAGAATGGATAAAACCTTGCAATACCTTGTACTAACTTCCCTAGCAACCCAACAGAAGCAGTTATCAATCTTCATGTTCTTTATCACTGTCGCTATCAGAATCTACAAACATGGCAAAACAGATAAATATTACTAAAATGGAAATAAGTTGACTTCTTTGCCTTCTTGAAGGTGGTTTGGCATTAACCAACACAACAGTGAAACCAGATCTGGAAATACTAAGTTTAGTTTGTACGGATTTTTTGAGCTTGCATACTTTATGGAGATAGAGGACCATAGTTACGGTGCCCCATCAATAGATAAAAATATATTATCAAATAATTTAACATTGAATGAACAATGGGAATCCATTTAACTTACCAGAACGAACATCGTCACTAAGTTTTCCTCTATCTTGAATTTGCCTAACAAGCATCCGGTACATAAGCACCCACCAGTATATATGGAGAACAAGCAAACAGTAAAGTAGAGTGTTGAACACATAATAGTAGAGTGGGCCCTCCTTAATATCCTTCTCCTTATCCAAAGTCATAACTACTTCGTAACTTCAATTTAAAAATACAAAGAAAAACCAAAGAATTTAATGAAAATATGATCGCAAATCAAAACGGGCATGCCAGCATGTGGTGATGTCAAATTGACCAAATATAATATTTATGCGATAGCTATGATCATTAACAATACGATTTATTTATAAAGAGATATCTGTGTTTGATTTCTAATTCTAACCTTGTACTCCAGAGGATCCAAAACGGGTAATAAATAAGGCGAAGAACCACCCACGACAATACAAATATAACAAATGAAAAACTTGCAAGCCTTTCGGCACCACCGTATTTAGACATCTTGCCTACTTCGAGAAACACATCACTGGCATCATGAAGAGCTAAAATAATCGAACCAGCACGAGCAAACCTAAAATGGAAAAAAGAAAGAAATGCATTCATCATAAATTTCTACAAGACATGCTCATACTTAGTTTCTCCTCAAAAAGAAAGAACACAAAGAACCTGCATATATAAGACATTAAAATGAGGATGACAGTTGCAACATGATGGCCCATTGACACACCAAAATCGGATCTTCTTGTTTCCCAGAATATCAATGCAAAGATGGAATACGTGTAGAATCCACCCGTATACATGTAGAGACCTTTTAGTTTTAACCTAGAGACAAATTTAAAACGATTAAAATTTCTTGTTACCGTCGACTATCAATTGTGTATATGAATATATATAAGCTTACTTCATTTTCTGGTCAGGCCATCTCTGATCACCAGGACCAAGCCAAAAATTGTTTGTGTTGGTGAAATACGGTTCATTATAAGTTACAGCCAGGGCTAGGATTTCTGCTGAAAGATAATAAATGCATTTCCAAGCTGATTCTTTGAATTTTCTTATTTTCTTATTACGGTCATCTGTCTCAACATCCAGCTTCTGCTGCCCCTTGTCAAATATTAACCACCTACCGACATGCTGCAACAAGTGACTCAGTTATAACAAACAAATAAATTGTATATCAACAATGAATATTGCTCAAGATTTTTACATGACCGAATTGATTTTTTTGAATTACTGACTGATTCCTATTTTGACTTATTTCATGGGTATCACTATGCTTTTCAAGAAATCACATGATCAGACAACTTGCATGATATTAATAATGAAGTACCATTATTGAAACCTGAACACCACCAACAAACTTCACTAACAATTTTAGTTTAGGAGGCATGCCTCCTTGTTTGACAGCAGAATTATCCTTAGATGGAACACCAACAGTTGTGGTCCCAAGAAGATTGGTGTATCTACAAGCTACTTTTCACTACTTGTGAAACAGTTGCGTCCTAAGAACATATGATGAACAAATTTTCTTATCATGTTACACTCGAAAGAATTTTCTTGTTTACTAGCACAGGGCATAAGCTACTCAACAATCTTTAAAAATTACAGATGAACTTTCGATAAAGTGTTAACAAAATAAAAATACTACAGTAATATTTACTATCCTAGAATATCATAAAGCAATCTCATTTATTCCATAAACAATACTACCTACCAAAATATCCTCGTATGGCATTACAGGTATCAAATTCTGTGTCCTTACTAACTAGGATCACATGCTACATACTATCTCCAAATAACGGATTTCTCAAGCCCAAAACAATCTTAAATTATTAAAAATTGCTATATCCAAGCTCCTATGAATTGCTATTCAACTAAACCACAAGGACACCAAGCAATGTAAGCCATATAAAAGACTTTCAATTCTCTTCAATAGATAACTTTTTAAAAAAAGACATTCCTAAGAACTTATATCGTTAAGTGTGACTAATTGCCATGTTAGCTAACCATGACCAAAATACATGACAAAGAGTCCACACATATCCAGTAGAGAGTGCATATAAACTTTTAGCTACTTGAAACGATATTTACAGAACTTTCTAGAATGTCAACCAAATAAAGCTAATACAAACTATCGTACAATATCATTAAGTAAGCCTAGTCGTTCCATAAATAAGACTGCCTACCATAATGTATATTCAAAAACTAGGATCAAATACAGCATACTAATAAAATCCATGTTCAAGCCCTAAACAATATTTACCAAGCCGCAATGGGTTGATATTTAACAGAGCCACTAGTCCGCTGCACCAAAACAACAAGCTTCCGCTTTTTCTTCAGTAATAACTTTTTTTGGTATAAAATGTACGTCTATATAAGCTTTAATTGTATTCTTTTAACAAGTAATAAGTGAGGCCAACTGCCCTGTTGATTTCCATGATTGAAATACTTAATATGGATCTTAAACATATCCAATAGAAAGTGCAAATCAACTTTTACCTACAAGACTGGATTTATAATTTACATGAACTTTCGACAAAATCTCAACATTCTAAAGCTGCTACTTTTACCATCCTAGAATATCATAAGGCACATTCATTCCATAAACAAGACTACTTACCAAAAGATGCCCTATGGCATTACCACATTATGTTGATAAAAATACTTATTCATATTAACGAGGATCAGATACAACATACCGTGTCCAAATAAACAATTGCTCGACCTTAAACAATATCCACCAAAAAACTCAACAATCTTCTTGCTGAGCCCCCACACACACCAAGCAATGTAGTCACATTATATGATTAAAACTATCCTCTTTTTTCTTCGACGTATAACTTACTATTGAAATATATTACATGTGTAAGAACTTATATTGTATTCATTTAGTTGACAGCTAATACGTAAGACTAATTTTCCTATTGACTTTCCATGATCGGGTCACTTGAAATCTGAGTATAAGCATGCCCAGTAAATATTGCACATCATACTTCGCAGAAAATTCATCTAGCGAGCAAATCATGGGCATTCACATCTCAGTCAAAGGGTACTGTGAGCGCGAATATCCATGAAAGGGATCCAAACATACGATTACAGAGTAATTTAATTAAACACACATATAAGTGAACTTAAGTTTATGTTTATGCTAAAAAGGAACTCTCTTGTTTACTACCACTACATAAGCTACTTAAAACAATAACCAACATTTACGAATGAACTTTCGACAAAATGTCAATAAAGCCACGACACTAACTATCCTAGAATAGCATAAAGCAATCTCATTAGTTCCATACTTCCATAGCCAAATACTACCTACCAAATAAGCTCCTACTACGTTGCTAATATCAAAACCTGTATTCATATCAACTATTACCTAACCAGTATCAAATACAACATACGAATTTCGAAAAAACCGATTGCTCAAACCCAAAACAACAATTACCATAAACTTATATAAACCTAGTCAACTAAGCAATGCACACATCAAAAACTTCCACTTTTTCTTCAATAATCACCTTTTCATTAAAAAATATATATAAAATAATAATTACTCATTCGTAAATCTTTTTAGTAAACAATCAATAACTTTGACTAGCCGGCCTATTGACTTTCCATGATTAATCAAGTATTTGATTTTACACAATGCCCAGTTTATATACCATATCAAACTTTTACAACAAATTCATATCAAAAACACAATATAAATCTAATAACTGAAAAAGATTCAACAAAAAGGCCTAAAATAAAAAACCCAGAAAGAAAAAATAAAAAAGATGAAAACTTTACCTCAAAAAGGAATCTGTCAAGAAAAAACCTAACAGTGGGGAAGAAGATAGCAAACATAGGAAGAACAATGAAATCACCATAAGTTGGGAATGATTCTTGTTCAAAGTCTATTGATTTAATTACTTCCATGATTTCCATATCTATATCTATCTATTTATCTATATAAAAAAAACTATAGATATAGATAATTAGATATATAGATACAGATTTCTGAGTATGGTTTGTGTTGTGTGTATGGAATATATGATATATGATAAATATATGATTGTGGAGAGATATATGATGGGGAGATTTATTTATTTATTTACTTGAGGGCTGTCAAAGATTATTTAATTCATTCTAGAATTTAACTTCAATCAAGTCCCTCGATTTTTATTTACTTTGCATTTAATGGTGTTAAATGACTATTATGATGGGTGAGAAAAGTCATAAAATCAAAATAATCGAACTATGAAAAACCAAAATAATCAAGGGTATTGGCATTTTGAAATGTCAAACTTTTCAGTTCAATTGCGGGGATGGGTAGGCTCCCGACTAAAGATAATTTGGCTAAAAGAAACGTGACGGTGTCTTGTAATCTTTCCCAGTATGCTATGGTGAACATGAGTCTATTGACCATTTATTAATTTCGTGTCGGTTTGCTCTTGAGACTTGGCACAAGATTGGTGAAACGACTCGACATTTTAAACAAAATTTATTATTATTTTTTAAACTGACTCGCGACGCGAGTATATACCCTTGCGACGCGATTTATCCTTCTGACGTGAAATCCTTCGAAAACCTGTTAAACTCGCGACGCGACTAAGACACTCGCGACGCGATACTGGGCTTGACAGCAACCAAAAATACATTTTTGACACTTTAGACTATTTGCAATCAAACCAAAACACTATATTGGACAAA
>JAOXNX010000001.1:18413039-18423622 GCA_028566075.1 Solidago caesia | reverse complement strand
CCGATGCTGCATGCTCTATGCAACATCTCACTACTTTGGTTGGGTCTATTATACCAGCAGCCATAAGATCTTCATACTGGTTGCGTGCAGCATTGTAGCCATACTTCGTGTCATTGTTACACAAAACCTAAATATGATAAAACAATGCAACACGTGAGAAAATAAAACACTCATTTATAATGGTAAGTTTAATCACAATTATTTACTGTGCGATATAGGTATGTCATACCTTCTCTATTACAACGCTACCATTGACACCAGCATTTTTGGCTATTCGTCTTGCTGGATATTCCAAAGCTCTTTTGAATATATCTGCTCCTATCTTAATTTTAGACATATGTATATATTTTTTAGTAACGAGACTGATTAGTCTGATTACACACGATGGTGTATGAAAATGTACTGATACTTGTAGTAATTACCTTCTGCTCGTCATTATCCATAAGCTTTTTAATTTCACTCATATTCAAAGATAGCCTCAAAAGACAACAGCCTCCACCAACTACAACTCCTTCCTCAATAGCAGCCTTGATTACAAGAAATTGTAAAAGTGTCAGAGTAGTAATAAAAAGTCAACAAGTTGACCATCACTAAGTCAACCTACCTTGGTTGCATTTACAGCATCTTCCATCCTTAATTGTTTGTCCTTCAATTCAACTTGTGTTTGAGCTCCAACCTAATCATGCATTCATACATACCGATTAGTAAGAGCACACGGACATTTTTATCAAATTTAAGGTCACTTGAGCTTACCTTTATAATAGCAATCCCTCCAGACAACCTTGCTATCCTTTCATTAAGAATTTTCTTATCAAAGTTTTCTTCTGTGTTCTGCAGACTAAATGGTTTAGAGTTCATGGCATTATAGAATTTAAAGACCATGTGATCCCTTTGATCTTAAGACTGTAGATTGACTTTTAAGGTCAAAGTAAATAACTTTGACTTCTAAATTTGATATGGATTCTTAAAACTCGCAAGAAAATTTCAAAAATATTTAGCTAGTATATAGGTGGCATTTTCAACCCATTTATATATGATAACGGGTCAACTTGAGTTTTAGCTCATTGATAATGCGTCAAAGGCATCAAGTTAGCTGAAATAAACAGGTCAAATGAAACGTATGGGTTAAGTTGGTCTAAAGTCGTGTAACATGTATTCGACGCGTATATTGTCCTAAATCGACCTATTTTAAAGATATCTTTTAACAAATATATTCATGTAGTCGTTATGATATTAAATACGTCGAATATTTACAAAGTACAAAAAGGAACATGAAAGTTGGCTTTGACCCATACATAAAATTACCTGTTTTGACCTGAATTCATTTTGACCCGTTACCCGGCCTACCCATTTTGCAGCCTCTAAGAAAATACTACATATCAGAATAAGTGGTTCACCTCAACCAGCCTTCGGATTTGAGTGACCCTTTTCTTGACAGCTGCTTGAGTGCTCCCATCAGTAACTATTAATGTAGAGTCTTTAGTAATAACCACTTTACTTGCAGTCCCAAGCATATCCCCCCGGACCCTTTCCGTCAAACCTGCATTATCCCTAATCACGGTTCCTACAAAACCATGGTTTGTCATAGTTAGTGGGTCAACATTAGTCAACATATGCAGTTGACCTAATCTAAACATTTTACTCATTTCTACTAATTCCCTAAGGATGTATATGAACAAATGGTCATACTTGATAATATAAGAAACCCATTAAGACATAAGAATGACTACCTCCAGTCAAAATAGCAATGCCATCTAAGTAGTGGCTCTTGCGCTCACCAAAGGCAGGGGCTTTAACAGCTGCTGCCTTCAGTATGCCCTTTAGTTTGTTCCGAATTACTGGAGCCAGAGCTTCCTTCTCAATGCCCTCTGCAATTATCACAATCGGAAAGGCTCCTTTAAGTGCAATGTCCAATATTCTATACATCTCTTTCGGATTTGTAATTATTTTGTCAACCAAAAGCAACTGCAATCAACAAAATTCCAGACCTTCAAATTTTAAGACGACTTTAACTTTTGTCCATTTCTTCATAATTTTTTGAAAATGTGATGCACTTGATACTTTTTAAAGTGAACATTAGTCGGAGTGATGTCAAAAATCATAATATAAGTGGTGTTCCAAATGCAGGAGTAAAATCAACAATCTTACCTTGCACTCTTGAAATTCTACTTTCATAGTTCTCCGATCACTAAAATATTTGGACAGATAACCACGATCAAACTGCATCCCCTCTACTATCTCTAGAGTGTTCTCAGCAGAATTTCCTTTCTCAATAGTGATAAAACCGTCCCTTCCCACTCGTTGCATAGCTTCAGAAATCATATTTCCAACTTCAAAATCATTACCTGCACTAATGGTACTTCAAAATCATTACCTACACTAATGGTGGCAACGTCTGCAAGCTCATGATCCTCAACCTACAACGTGCATTTGAAATTTGACTGCCAAGTTTAGGCATTTTCAGATATATATTCTTGTTGGGTATAATAATTTAATAAATTTCTTCATATGAAATTATCACCTCTCTAGACATCAACTTGAGTTCTAAAACTAAGGCATCTGCAGTTTTTTGTATACCCCGTGATATTTGTATTGGGTTCATGCCTGCAGCAATAACCTAGATAACTTCAAAAGCTTAATTCATCTCTACCTTTCGTGATATATATTCTTGATGGATATATAAGTTAACTTTATTTTTTGTACCTTCACACCTTCAGAAATGAGGCCATGGGCTAGTATAATAGACGTGGTGGAACCATCACCAGCTAGATCATTTGTCTTTGCACCAGCTTGCCTCACTAGTTTCACACCAACATTCTCAAGAGGATCCTCTAATTGAATCTGCACAAATCATCAAAAGACCAATTACTGTTTCTACATAAATCAACAAAAAATCTCGGAAAAGGGAGTCAAAAAGTCATTAGAGCCGTAACTATTGAGCAACACTTTTTAGGCTCAATAATTATGAGCTTAAATGAAAGAGGCCAACCTTGTTCAGGTTATACACTGAGTAGGGCGGGCCTTTGACTCAGATGTACTCAGCTTAACTAAGGTATCGCGTGACCGTTTCCAAAACATTTCCCTGACCCCCCAAGATGTTTGCCTTGGAAGGTTCAAACTTGAAAATGCCTAACCACTAGGCCACCGCTACCCCCATGATTTTTAACATTGAATCTCTAAGCCAAATTTCTGCAAAATAATGTAGGACAATACAACGCTACCCAATAGTGAAAAACAACCGAATTTTTTTAAGAAAAAAGAAGAAAAGATATTGAATGTACCTCTTTGAGAACAGTTTCACCATCATTAACAATCTTGGGAGGACCATACTTGTTTTGCAACACCACGTTTCTACCCTTTGGGCCTAAAGTAACTCCAATTAGCTCAGCCACCTTGGTCACCCCTGCCTACACCCGAACCGCATTACACTTCACCAAAACATATAATTTTCAAAAGCAAAAACAGCAAAAAAGAAAAAGAAAAAAGAAAAAAGGGTGTACTACTGACCAGGAGCTTGGTTGTGGTTGAACCATCATGATTAAAGTGGATTTCTTTAGCCATGGATGTAATTGGGCTCATTGATTTAGTAGCAAGTTTTTTAACCTTTCGATTTCTTAATGATATTGGACAAGATATTATAGATATAGAACATGACATAATTATATTCCGATTGTTTCTTGAAGAAACTGCGGAAGGATAATGTGACTGAAAGAGAGTATGCAAAGTTTTTGTGGAAATAAAGAAAATAATAAATTATCTGTTAGAAAGAAGTTGCTTTTGGCGCCATTCAAAGATTGGGCTTTTAAATGGGCTTTTAGTTTTAAGGTATTTCTAAGGTTAAGGCCCAATCCATTTTAAAACTTAACCAAACATTAAAACATCAGCGTTTTAATATCATTTAACATGAAAAAAATGGTTGAACTTAGCGACTTTTAATTGACCAATAAGATTTTTATATTAAAATAATTTAATCCTTTACTTTTAACTAATTTAAATAACTAGCCCTATCTTTTTATGAAAGTTAACTAAAATATTAGCATAAGCAATCTTTAATGTGATGTGTTTATTTTTGTTTGTTATTGTTTCACACACATTACAATAATTATATTTAGATGTATAAATTGACTGAATAATTATTAAAAACGTATTCATGATTACTTTGATATCATCTTTGAAATATCAAAATAGTTATATAATAACCATTATATGGTATTAGTATTCATACTATAATAATATACAAAATATATGAAACTAACTCTAATAAATATAAAAAATTGTAACATAAAAATCGGATGTCTCACGAAGTTAAAGATATGTACATAATAAAAACTATTTTATATATAAACAAAATCTTCAAGAGTACTAGTAGTCATTCAAATATTATAAATCGTTATCTTACATTGTCAGTTTTTTTTTTCTCTCACAGGTCTAAAAACTAGTTAATTATTACATGAAGAAGGTTTAGATTTTGGGATGAAATTAATATGATCTAATCCATTACTTATTGAGTATATATCCACCAATATACTAAAACATGTTTGACATATCTTTTGTGCGACATATGTGATAAACGTTGAATTTACATGAATTAAAGATGTGAAAATGATATGATTTGTACGTGTTAATAGACGAATAGGGGTACGTTTATGTTTGTTAGTGTCTCAATATGACACTATCATTGAATGACATGTGTCCTTGATCTATAAATTGATAATATTTTTTTAATTATGTTATAATTATTAGCTAATAAAATATATTACCATATATATAAAATATAATGATAGAATTAGTTGTCATATATCTAAACTACTTTATAATTGGTGAGACATGTGTCTTACTTTTCAAAATAAATCATCTTTCTTATGAAAACTTTTCCATCACCATTAAGTGTCTTCCAAGTGAGTTATGGAACTTTTTATTTTGAAAAATAAGAGTAACTTGTTATTATTCTACGCCGACCGCTGATCATCATCACCTTTAGTTGCATATACTAATTGAATTTCATAATTGATTTATGCAAAAACTTAAATATTTCAACCATCAACCTTGACCCGCACATTATGCGGGTATTTTTTCTAGTTAAAAACAATTGACGAATTACTTTTTGGTGTAACTTATTAAAATAAACTTCTACCATCCATTTATAATGCAAATAAGAATGTTATAACTTTCATCCATTAATAATCCAAATAAGAATGTTATAATAATTTTTTAATCCTTATCATAGCCAAATCTGAATATATCAAAAACCCAAATTTAAAGTTATATATATGTATATGTTTTTAAAAATAAAAAACTATGTCTAATAGCCAAATTGTTTATTTAAAATGTGAATTTCAAAAAATAATATATATATATATATATATATATATATATATATATAACTAATATAAATTTAACAAACCAATAAAAGGAAATTAAATAGAAATAATAAAATTTACTCATATCAAATTTTTTATAACTAAAACATTGATTACCTTAAAACGACATAAATTATGTTTCACTATTATGATTTTAGGCCTTAGAGTCGTACCATTGTTTTAATATCAAAATTAATATTCAATCTTAATCATATCCTTTATGATTCATGTTTCTCATTATGAAAATACTATCGCGGATACCAAATGCATATGATGAAACGTATTCAAATTTAATTATCTATATACAAAAAATAAATCATATACTCCGTAATATAAATAGTCAATACGTACATCGTACGAGCATTAAGACTAGTATGTATCATATATGAAATAAACTATCGACCGGTTGAATTCATGGAACAAATTTCACCATTTAAACAAATGTCTTTTTTTTAATCAATGAGTATTTGGTCTAGTAGCTCAATAGGGATGTGGGAGGCTTTGCCTATCTTAAGGTTCCGGATTTAAACCTAAACAATGAAGTTTAATTATTAATTTGAAAAAACTAGCTACTAATTATAACTAACATTTGACGTAAAAAAAAAAAAAAAAAAATCTTTTTCGCTTTTTCATCAAGCCAAGTCATCCAGTAAAGTTGTACGGAATTATTATTACACCTATTTAATTTAAATCATTAACAAATTTGTATTTTTCACATGTTTTAATTTTAAAATAATCAGTAAGTTTTTATCTTGATTAGATTGATACAGACACGTGGGCTTTCGTAAGACCACTACAATTACCTTTTGCTTCACATTATGAAGAACCCTTTCATCGTCCTATAAAACACTTCCATTGATGATCGGTTTCCTCACATTTTCATGATATATCATCAACATAACATGTCACAAAATCACAACTTAGCTCAAACATATGAAGATTTTTGGTGTAAGTTTTCCTCAAACTCCACTTCATTTCCATCCAACATGTCATCTTGTGTCGACTTTAACGCAAACAACATTATGCATGGTCATCATCAAATATCAAGCCACTCGAGTACTTCGGATGAAGCTGCAGATAATCAGGGCTACATGAACATCACCAATGAGAGAAGGCTTAGGAGGATGATATCAAACCGCGAGTCAGCTAGGAGGTCAAGGGTGAGGAAACAAAGACAACTCGACGAGCTATTCAGCCAAGTTATGTCGCTCAAGAACGTGAA
This sequence comes from Solidago caesia, assembly GCA_028566075.1. Lineage (NCBI taxonomy): Eukaryota > Viridiplantae > Streptophyta > Magnoliopsida > Asterales > Asteraceae > Solidago > Solidago caesia. The sequence continues at coordinate 18,417,040 of JAOXNX010000001.1, read as the reverse complement.
CCATGGGGTCATGGTTAAACTTAACAAGTTGTTGGTGTCGCATGAACAAATCATTCAAGAAAATGTCAAGTTGAAGAAAGAAACATTAGAGTTAAGGAAGTTGCTTAGTGAAGCTCAACTTAATAACACATACACTACTTTAGAAGATTTAGGACTTCTAGGATATCTTGATGACGATCGTGATGATGGTTATGATCCCGAGGTTGTGCCTACTTCTTGCACAAGTGATCATCTCAAGGCTCAATCATCTCATAGACGATCTCATGTTGGCTCTAATACTAAGGATTCGTCTACTTTGCTTCGATCTTTAATTGGTTCATCATGTTGATAGCTTTTTATTACTTTTGTTCGGTGGTGCATGCATGTATTATAAAGCCATATATATTCAATGCGCCATTCATTCAAGTCACCAGCCAATAGACACAAGATATATTTGAACTTAATATTCTTGTTTATCTAGACTTCAATTGGATTTGGACATTTGGTCATGTGTTGCAAAATAATATATTGTGCATTGTACGTATTACTAAAATATTGTTCAAAACACCCCTGTAAAAAGTATTGATAAAGGACATTACATTACCATGGATATGTTCACATGTCCTTATTGTGTTATGTGAAAATTATACGCCGGTCAAAACTGAATATATATGAGGTTATTCTACATTTAAGTTTAGACGTGAAATCTCATACATTTTAATTTTTTAAGATATATATTTGCAAAATAAATAAATGGGTCCCTGTTTTTGGTTTTTAATTGATTAAAGAATTAAAATATGAGATGTTTCATATCTAAACTTAGATGTTAGACAACCTCATATTCATCTCTCTCAAGTTATAATTGTGATTAAAACGTGTTGAACTAAAAAAGTGAAAGAAAATGTAATATTTAATTAAAACATTGAATTTTGTAATAAACTAATAATTAATGACTGTACGTTTTAATCACAATTATTTCTACATGTATATGTCATTAATATAAGTATTAAGGTTATAATCATATCCTTTCAACTTTAAAACCATCATGTTAGTTTAGTTAGAAGAATGAGCCTTTGAATTAAATATTATCCGGTAAAGATTTTTTTGTTCACACTATTCAAAGATGACAAAATTTTACTTAAAAATATGCGAAACTAGTGTGTTCATGTGATTGTTTTTGAAACCTTATCTACCCATAAAGGTTGCCTTGGGTATTTAGATACCTTGTGCAAAAACTTTATAATGGAGACCATAAAATCACTAACAAAACTATAAAATGACCTTCATCTTAAGTGATTTCAATAATAGAGAGGTCATGAGTTCAAGTCCACATGAAATAAAAAATGAGATTGGTATCACTGGTGGCATGACGATACTCTAGTGGTCCTTCTGTGTTCAAATTAACCGTTTTAAAAAAAACTATAAAATAAAAGCTAAAGATGTTTAATTAGTTATTTATTGATCTTTTAAGCGATATATAAACCAATGTACCAATGACGGCAACTTTATCTCCTCTTGGTAAAAATAACTTACTTGTTTAATTAAGACATGTAAGTGAGAAGACACGTTTGTTCATTTATTTACTTTTCCAGTCCTTTAAAGCGTTATATTTGCTTCATTCAATACATCGTAAAAAACTAACCGGTTGGCATTTTAGCATGTTTTTTTTATTATGGTCCCCAAAAATCAAGTGACATTGTTAGTGATGTTGGCTATAATTAAGAATAAATGTATCTGATTTTCCTTTAACAATAAAATTGAACTATGAAATAAATGTATTTGTAACAAATAGAGTTGAACTATGAAGGTTTTTTTTTTTTTTTAATTTCTTTTATTTTTAACATCAAATTTAATTTACTCCTAAATTACACCAATAATACTAATTTACCCCATGGCTCATGCCAAGATTTAAACCTTGGTCTTCATCCTAAAAGGCGAGAGCTTCTACCAAATGGGCTAACCCACCTTGGCTAGTTGAATATTAGTAGTTTTGGTTGTAAAGATGTAGCATGGATAAAAAGGGTTTTATTTTAACAAGAAAGCATTTGATCATCATTATTGGATATAATACTGTCATTGGCAATAGCAGTTGGATAATGAATTATCATTTGCTAATTTTGATTTCAAATGTTATTCACCTTCCTTTCTAGAATAGTTGAAATCTATGTGGTACATTTTGTAAAATTTATTGATTTTGTATTATTTTTTAATAAAAAAAATAAAAAAAATAGAGAAGCAATTAACTTAATAATTATTAACAATTATTATTAGGGTTTTGTCATAAAACTATAGATTTCATAAAACTATAGTATTTTTTTTTTTTATCATAAATCCAGCTTTTTATATAGGAGGTACAACCTCTTAATTGGTCACTTTTACTTTTTTTTTTTTCTTTTTTTGAAAAGTGTGTTTCATTCGTATATATATACCATACTCCGCAATTACGGAGTAGAAACAATTACAGATACAATCGAGTACAAAAAAGCTGGACGACTTAACTACTCCTAATTAACTTGTGACGACTTAACTACTCCTAATTAACTTGTTACTCCGTATATGTTTAGGGATTAACTTATTTGATTTTATAATTAAATCGACTCTTGTGTTAAATTAATTAACATCACCATTTTCAGCATATGATGATGAAGTAATACTCATGAGTCAGAGAGCACTTCAATTCTACTCGATCTTTAAGATGACGCCACATATTAGCGATCTGATCTTAAAAATATATATATTATATTATTGGTCAGATTTGGCTAAACTTTTTTGTGCCTACCATATACGTACGAGGAACGAGGTTGCTCTAACACTGTCCACATAGATTATATTATGTTAACTAGTAGGATAAATTAATGTTTCGGAGCCACCTAAACACTTGTGTACGTACGTAAGCTATATTCAAATTTATTTTTTTATACATGTATGTACGCAACCATTTATCAGATTAATAAAGATGTGATTATAAATATTGGAATTGGAAAATCTTTACATTTATAGTTGCACGTAATATATTATGTGAAGCTAATTAAGGTAAATAAAACTATAAAGTGTTAAGAGTTAATTATTATATATATTTATATATATGTGGTTTGATTATTCTGTAATTGGTATCCACACTCTTAACACATGAGGGTTCACAAAGATATGATTTGTAAATATGAGGTCATGGGTTTAATCCTCGTTTTTGGTTTTTGTGAGTTCTTATATACAAGATAGTTGTCCGGAGTCATATTTTTGTGAAGTAAACAATGACCGGTGCTCAAAGATTACACGAGGTTAAGATATACTCGTCAAAATACACTTTTTGCAAATAATCCATCAAAAGTGTTTACATTATCGTCACTATATGGGTTAACTACTTACACATATCGTTTCGTTTCCAACTAAAATGATGAATTTTCCCTTTTCATTTTCTTTAATGACTTACAACTATAATTAATCATTTTATAATAACATCAAAATAAATCCATCCTTTAAGCGCCTACATCATCTTCTCCTTTAACATTCTTCACGTCAATTTGATAGTATCAAAACACATTCATGAACACATACACTCAACCTAAGTCTTTAAAAAAAATTCATATAAAATTTTCGTTAAAACTCATTATAGTTCACAAACACATATACTCGATCAAAATCCGTAAAAAAATACACTTGGATGGTGCAAGTAATTAAACTAGTACCATAATATTGAATTTCAATAAATCAACACTCTTGTGCAAGTAATTAATTTCTTTTCACTATTATTACAAAAAATTTGTTTGATATTTCATCGAGTATATATCAATTGGCATGTTTTGGGAATACAAAATTTATTTTGAAAACGCAATTTCAAATACCTTCATAGTCGTTTATGTAAACAAATTGAATTGTATGATTAAAATATAACACTCAGATTAACAATATATATATATATATATATATATATATAACTAATAGGGGAATGTTTATTTAAGAACCCTTAAAAAAAAAGAACGCGAGAACCATTCTCAGCCACACATTTTTCTTCCATTTTTTTC
>JAOXNX010000001.1:18386037-18400824 GCA_028566075.1 Solidago caesia | reverse complement strand
GGGTAAACTCCCCCGGGGCCCGCATACGCGGTTTAAGGAAAGACCCCTGGCCACTGGGGTTTAAGCCAGTGGTTTAATATATTTATAAATAAATGGGCTCCTACCTTTTTTTTGTTATTAATTGATTAAAAAAATTAGAATGTATATATTAAACACTTCTAAGGTATTCGCATAATAATATATAATTTCTTTCGACAAAAATCTTATATAGTGAGATCGGTTATATATTTATTTTTCTTGAAATGAGAGCTAATTAAGAAAACTATTTTTTGTTTCAACAAAACACTTTTTCTAAAATGTTAATTTTATAAAATATTAGTATGAAAACTATTTTTTGTTTCAACAAAACACTTTTTCTAAAAAAAATGATGTGTATACTTTTATAAAATATTAGTATGAAAACGTTCATAGTGTGGGTAAGAATAGTGTTTTAAAACCGGTTTAAATGGTATCTGGTCGGTTGACCGATTTAACTAGGGCTGGTCTTTTGGTTAAACTGGCTGAAGGTTGAACCGGTTGTTTTTTCCAGTTGAACCTGGTTTTACTTTTGTTTTATATTTTAGAAAACTTGTTTATATTATTTTTATGTGATTTATATACTTAATGTTATTTTGAGCTGTTTGTGGAGTTTATTTATATATTTTTTTATTATAACTATTTGGTATTATTTTTGAATATATTTTTATTAGATTGTAACAATTTTATATCATTTTTACGAGGACTAATCAACCAGATTTAATTGACCGGTTGAATCGATTGATTCATAACTCGATTGATTCGATAAAGAAGCCAAATTTTAGAGCATTAGTTAAGAAATAGTATGAAAAACACGTAAAGCCACCCAATATCATGGCACTATAGAAAGTGGTTGTACAACATAGACATAAACCCACTCTCGCCCTATCGAACGTTACCTTTTAGTCTTTTACATATACCTTCAAAATACTATTTATCAGAGTGTTTGAAATTATTTATTTTGTTATTTATTTATTTTTTAAATAAATAACCAACAACAAACATTTTTTTGATAAAAATTACTTATTTGATTATTACTTGTATTATTTGCTTATTTTATTTTTTAAAACAGATAACCATATACAAATATACTAAAACAGGATTGAAACATTATTTTATCGACACGTGACACAATATTTAAACGAACACGTGTTCATTTTAGTTTATATCCTAATTTGTATATTCCTTATACTTATCAAATATTTGTTATATTATATGTTGTCTACTTACTTACCATATATATATTATGTCACCAAATGTTATTTTTCAATTACCATATATATATATAACAACATATAATTCTATCATTAAATTAATTTCACAGACTACAAACTCTAACATCAAAATCACGAGCTATTAAAAAAGATATAACTTTGAGCGACATCATACGTTTGTTAATTGTATGCATTTTTCTTTTCAAGTATGTACATATTTCTCCATTCTGTTTATACAATCGCATAAAAACGTCTTTAAGTCTTTTGATAAATTTAAAGAAATAATACATTTCGTAAGTTTACACTAATTAAACCTTTTTTAATGAACATAGCAATTAATTAAGCCTATTGACAGCATCGTATCTATTTTGACATTACACATGTATTTCAAATGCATGCAAATTTGTGAAATAGTTTATGTAACGCTATGAAATTTACACAAATGGTTAAAAACCATACATATTAAGAGATATTATCTTTATTTAAGAATCTAAAGATTCATAATTTTTTTTAATTTGTTCTAATTTTAATTTTTAAACAAAAAGGATAACCATTCATGATATACATAGGTTAGCCCATTTGTTAGAGGCTATTACCTTTTTGGAGTAGAAACTAAGGATCAATCTTTAACAATGAGATAGTTTAGTATTTGGTGTAATTCAATAGTATATTATATTGCGGTTAAAAAAAAATAAAATAAAATTGTAAAGAAAATAATTCCAAGAACCTTAAGTTGGTCCTTTTCCGTATCAGAAAATCAAAATCGGATTCAGTCCATCAGGTATATCTTTCACTTCACAACGTACAACACACTATCATCGCAAACATTTTTTGAATTTAATACTAACAAAATACAGCAATTAGATAATTCTTGGGAAAAAGAAAAGAAAAAAGATTTTACATTACATTACATTACATTACAATAATAATAGAGTAATATTTTAACAGCAGCAGTGGCGGTGGTTAATCATCAAGAGCTCTGTTTTTCATGCAGGCGTGGGCATAAATGCAGGACCTTTGCCATTTAACAACCCTCTCTTTCATTTTTCATTTCAACTAAACAAATCTATAAATTAAATAAATTGTTTTCCTGAACATTTTTATACAAAAAAGCAAGTAAAACACTTTTTCACCTCAAGACACACACTGATCTCAAAATATTTTCAAGATATAAATTTGTGGGTTTTGTTGTTTGAGTATAAAGATTTGTGCTTGTTGATGATTCTTGAAGTGGGTATTGAAGATTAGTACAAAAAACACATTTATACCTCAAAACACACACTGATTTCAAAAAAATTTCAAGACAAAAATTTGTGGGTTTTGTTGTTTGAGTATAAAGATTTGTGCTTTTTGATATTTCTTGAAGTGGGTATTGAAGATTAGTACAAAAAGTTGGTCAGATTCTCTGAAATGGGTATCTTTTTTTCTTTCTCTTAGCTACTTTTTGTTATGTATTTTTCTGTTCTTGAACTAGGGTTTTGGTCAGAAATCATCATGATGAGATGGGCTTATTTATGATACTTATTACTGAATCAATATATACATATTATATATATATATATATGTATGTATATTCAATTTTCAATCTCTGCATAAAAATTAACTGCTCTCTGTACACTTTCTGAGAAATCTTTAATGAGTTTTCTTTTCATTGGTGAACTGCAAAAAATAAATTAATAAAAATTGTAAAGATTTTTTTTTTTGGACCCGTTTTATAAATTACAATGATTTAACTGTTACTATAATAAAGTTCCAACCTTTTGTTTGTTCACACTCATAAATTTCATGGGTCATCTTTATTAGCTTCGTTTAAGCTGTTTAGGGCTAAAAATTTTAGTTTATATTCCTTTATATTGAAAATTAGGGCTTTTTTTGGGAAGTCAAGATTTGTGAATTTGAGTTGAGATAATGGCTGGAGATGATGAAATTGAGGGTGGAAATAGAGATGGAGAACAAGTACAACATTATAGTAAATCTGCAAATTTAGTATCAGATTGGGGGCCATTTAATGCTAGTAGTAATGAACTTTCAAATACATTATCAATGAGTATGGTAAATGCTCCCGCTATTTGGGATCAACATCACACAAATTCACAAAATTTAGGTACCTTTTGTGATATCCAAAACAATGCAACTACATCATCTTCATTAGGTTTTCGAAAAGGAAATCTTCTTGATATGTGTTGGGCCCCTCCAAATTCAGCCATTAAAAGGAGTGGTGTTGGTGGTATGTTTTTGCCACCACCTGCTGCAGCTTTACTTCCTCATAGTTTATCTCAGTTTCCAGCTGATTCGGGTTTTATCGAACGGGCAGCTAGGTTATCGTCTTTTAGTGCTGGAAATTTTGAAGATATGATAAACCCTTTTGGGAATGTGCCTGAATCGTCGTTAAGTCCTTATTCGAGTAGAGCGGTTCAAGGGCAACCACAAGAGGGTTTTGTTGGGAATGGTTTCAAATCGCCTTCTGGTGAAGGGTGTAAAGATGATCCTCTGTCTGTTGACTGTGGAATTAATGATGGAAGTCAGGTTAAACAAGGGGGTTCGGTTTTTTCGGGAAATAATGTAGCTGGTGAGGCCGAATTTAATACTGGCCAGGATGAGAATTCCAATGAGGGAAGTGGGTCAAAGAAAAGGAGGAGAAGTGATCAGGTAATTCTTAATATGATCAGAAATTTCCCATTTTTATACTAATATGTAAAACCTAGTTATTTTTGTTGAATGACAGGGTACCGAGTATATTCAAGCTAAACGATCGCCGCAGACGCTTAATGAAGCTATAGAGAATAATGAAGCTCAACAAAAGGGTGATAATAACCCGAATTCTGTTGCTAATAAGTCTAGTGGGAAACATGGTAAGCAGGTATCTCGATCATCTGATGGACAGAAGGAAGACTACATTCATGTGAGGGCTCGAAGAGGCCAGGCTACAAATAGTCATAGTCTTGCAGAGAGAGTAAGAGTTCCTTCAAATAATCCTTTTTTTCTCTTTCTGCTTAGTGTTAATTATGAAGTGGAATTTGACTGTTTGGCATTTCGTTCTGAAAATGATTATCTAATTATTGTGTTTTCAAGCTGCATAGAATAGTTTCTAGTGTTAGGGTATAGTGATACTAGTTCTGATTATTTAGGGACGACTAATCAGTTTTGGATAAACCAGTTAGGAGTAGCTCCTGCCGAATGATTGTTACAGCTGATTAACTTATTCTAATTTTTGGTATCACATTTTCATTTTCAAAACCGAATGTCAAATACCGATGTTCTATTGACCTCGTTGATTAACTTAAAGTGATTTAAATGGGTGGTAGGTAAGGAGGGAGAAGATTAGTGAAAGAATGAAGTTTCTTCAAGACCTAGTCCCTGGATGTAGCAAGGTTAGTTATTTGAATTATTATTAATATTATTAATGGTTTTCACTCCAAAATCTTAACTTTTGTAAGCAAAGGTTGTATTGTGTTATCCTCATTTATTTTGATTGTTTTTTAAGGTCACAGGCAAAGCAGTTATGTTGGATGAGATCATTAACTATGTACAGTCACTACAACGACAAGTTGAGGTATGATACTTCAATGGCCGAGACTAATATTCTTTACTTGGTAATGTTTGAATTTTTTATAAAATATAAATATAACCTTTGCAGTTCTTGTCGATGAAACTTGCTACTGTTAATCCTCGAATGGATTTTAACCTTGAAGGACTCCTGGCAAAAGATGTAAGACGTAATTTAACATATCACAAGGTTTGAGTTTTTTTTATAAACAGTCGCTAATGATCTGCTCTAATAGATGCTTGAATCACGAGCTGGACCTCATGCTACACTTGGTTTTGGTCCTGATATGACTATGCCATCTTATACTCATAATTCATCACAAATGGCTCTCATGCAAGGCGGGATTTCGGGTCTAGGAAGTTCCTCGGATGCAGTAAGAAGAACAATTAATTCCCATCTGATGGCTATTGGTGGTGGATACAGAGATCATACGCCCAATGTAAGTTACTCTGTATTTGCTTTCATTTGACACTTTAGACAACAAATAAGAATTCCGTCTTCAGTTTCTAGTATGTAAATTATTAATCAGTTTAATATATTGTCCAAAGACAGGTACCTAGTTCGTGGGATGATGAGCTTAACAACATCGTCCAAATGGGATTAAATCCAAGTACCCCCATTAGCAGCCAAAGTTTAGGTACTTTTGTTGGAATCCAATCAATCTAACTTGTATAAAAATCAAAGGAATCCTGAGATAACCACATACCATTATTTTATTTTATATTGTAGGATCGACACCTCCAGGCCATCTGAAAGCTGAACCCTAGAAGATAATTTAAGATTTATGATACGGGTTCATGAAGATAATTAGAAGAACCCTGGGTCGATCTTTTGGGTCCAGAAAGCTGGTCATGTAATTAATCTATGGGTATTCTTTTTTTGGCGAATCACTAAATGTATTCAGCAAGACAAGGTGATACATAAAGTTGCTCATTAAGAACAAATGAGTTTTGTTGACTAAAATTGTAAAGATCGGCTACTGGGTAAACTCTGCTTTGAATCTGTTGACCAGTGGAACGTTTTATTTTGTTAGAAATCTTTGCTTGGTCGATTCTTTCAGCATGAGGGCCAAATAGGATCTATGTTCAGTCACCAGTGTGTTGATGTTTGTATTCTCTGATTGTATTAGAAACGGATGTTTGTTTTTGTTATACTTAAAGATGGTTTTAGTAAAGCTGATTTGTGAACTCCGTTTAGTCTTTTGCCTGATCTGGATACTATATTTATATTTATTGTGTATATTTAATGCTGGGTTCTAAAGTTCCCCAGAGTTGGTACTAGCCTACTAGGTACTTTGGTACTACTAAAGTCAAGATCTATGATCTTAAAAAGGTCAAAAGTCAAAAGAAAGATGGATTAGTTAGGGGCAGGCAGTACTCATGGTGATTATGTGCTTGGATTCTTGCATATGCATTTTGGTGGATGTAATTATATGTATGGATCTTTGTGTATAGAATCTTAGTTCATAGTCTATGTGTGACCACTTGAAGCAGCTTTTTTCATTTTAAATCAATCTATTCAAAGCTTTTTAAAAGTCATCACAGAGCTCTATCAAATAAGTCAATTCGTATCAGTTTGAACACAGATAAATAGTTTGCTTACGAATCTCGGTCAGAAAGAAGAAATACGTCAAGCATATGGATGTTTTTTTTTTTAATGGCCTACTAACAAAATCGCCCAGATACTCCGTACGGAATGACCCATTGGTGAAAGGTCACAACTTAACTGACCAATCATGCCGTACGGAAAACCCAATAACCCGTTTGCCCGTAGGCATGACGAATTGACGACGAATTAGTTGTAAAACCCGTTTGCTTCAAGGATCGAACCCTGATCTTCAAGATGCAGGGTTTCCTATCACATGTTTCACCATGACTCCAAGAAAACATCAAGCCTTGAAGTAGCGAAAAATCCCGTATTTAGCAATCAAATTAAAATACATTGTGCATACATAGTTTAGCCATGTCGAAAAACAAAGAACAAATAATTATGAAAAATGTCAAACTGCAAATCCAACAATAATGTAGCGGGCCACAACTAGCAAAACAGGACGGATTCAGCAAGCTTGCATCTCATCTCATTCATAATCCTGTGATGCCACAAAATCCTCACTGTTTAATTGATGGTTCTGCATAAGCAATTAAGCATTAGGAAATCAGTATAATTATTTTCTTGCAGAATAGAAAATGTGGAAGATTAATATATCGATCTTATACCTGCAACTTTTTACCAATCTCAATGACTTCAGCGAGCGGAGCCCAGTCACCAAAGTTTCGCTCGATGAACTGGTACGCAATCCCACTCTTTCCTTTGCCAACCATAAACAATCCCCCTTTTATTTCACTTTCTCCTTTAAAGTTTTGCTCAATTCCCATTGCTTTTGCACGCTTGTAATTTGCACGAGCTCGAGGATTAAATAGAAATCCTGATATAAATTTGTCCTTGAGTAGTGATCCTCCACCAAGAGCTTTGAAAAAGTCCATGTTCTTGTCAAGAAGTACAACTCCGCCCCAATATCTAGGCCAGAAATCTCTTACCTGGTATCATAAGTTTACACTTTACAGCGATTAACGAACGTGTAAATGGTATAAACAAGTAACAATCTATGGTGTGTTATACGTTTTAGGTACCACTTTATCTAAACTCGTGAAAAAAAAAAAACTCAACATGGTCAAAGTTACCAAAATTTCCGCCGCAAGTTCATCAGGATGTAACCCGGTCAGATTACCTTAAATCCCAGTTTTACAAAGTTGGTACCTCTCTAAGCGAAAACAAAGATGGTTACCAAAACAGGAAGGAGACCGAAGTTTGTTACATTTTTTTCTTTTTGCAATTTACCCATAATAAATCTAATACTTCATAGCTGATATATTAATTCAAGAAAGTTAGCTTATTACCTCTGATTCTATATGTTCATGTAGAACAGCAAACAAATTGATTCCTAATGCATCAAATATGGGCTTCTTTGAATAAAGTTTGTGTGCCTCAGCTCTACACATGATGCACCTATATACCAATTAATACAAGGTTAATTAATAGAAACACATAAACATAGTTCTAATTGTTATATGTGTAAGAAGTTAATTACCCAGGCCGACGGATACAAAGGAGTAGTGATGGTTTCTCACGCCATAAGTCTGAAACTCGCATAGGTGGTGTTTTCGTTTTGACTAGCCGTTCCATTCCTATCTTATACTCGGGTGTTAGCTTCTGAACAGAAATATTCTCTATACTAGAATATGGTGCCACGTTATCAACTACAGGAGGAGGCTGTATACAACCACATGCTCTAGGCTCATCAGGCAAAGAAGCGACAATCCCTTTAAAGGTATAATCATCTTTTATCTTGAAATCAGCCATAGATTGTTCAATTGTTGCATCATAAGCTATAGTACTTTGTGTTGACATAGCTTGAAATTTTGGTCTTGTTATAGATTGAGTACTCTTGAACATGCTACTGTTGCGGGATGGTGGGATTGCTGGTTTTCTTGCAGGAAGAGAATATGATTGGGGTATAGGATCAGGTTCACACTGTGAGGTGCGGTCCATGAAACGTGCAATATGTCCTCTCTTCATGGAGAATTGAGTAGAAAGATCAGATGAGGCAAGGTTTAAAAGCTCTGCTAGACATTTTCCTGAGGCCTCTAACTTATCTGCATATATCATTAGTGCTCGATCATGGAGGTATGATCTGATCTCTAATGCATCCTGCAATAAAACATATAAAAGATTTTGATTATAATTACCGGTTATGAGTCATGACATCATGATAGCATATATCATGCAATAATAATGCAAAAAACTATACCTTTTGTGTTTGAGTCATATTAATTGCGCTCATGTCATCTGCATTCATTATCTTCAAAGTTGGAACATCATCCCAACCATCATCTAACAGTTTCGGAAGAAGTTTTTCTAGAGATCCAGTTCCCACAAAATCTTCCATCGAGAAAGAAGCCATATTTCGGAGTAAGGAAAGTCAGAAATGAACTTTTGTTGTATCTAATTTGCTCGAATAAATAAGCTTATAAACCTTAGTTAATAGTATTTTAGACACCTAATTGCATCATTACATATCTTGTAAAAACAACCACCAACTCCTGTCACCTTGACAATATCAATGGTTTTTTAGTTGGATGAAAAAGACTTGATCTTTTAATAACCTATACGTTTCTTCGTGAATACGTCAAGCTTGACTAGTTCAAACCCTCCACATATTATATTGTAGATGTGCCTGCATCTACTTGATTGCAGTAAGTTTTCCATTTTATATTCCATCTCAAAACCACTTGGCAAGTATTATGTACTCATTAGGTATGTTGTATTTCTTAATGTTGCGCATCAGGCTAAAATTTTCGACAGTATATACCAACAATGGAATCTAAATTTGGTGTGACAGGCCAAAACTCCTAATGCCTCTTTGGTTTATGTTGCCGGCCAATTAGACAAAAGATTATACGAGTAACTTTTAATACATATCTGTGTTTAGATGGCCTGCACTAGAAGGTAGGATACTGACAATTTCTGCACTCTTCTGCTCGTCACTACATGGAATCGAAAGAATGATCTTGTTGGTCTAAGAAATGGATCTGTAACAGGCATTCAAAAGCTATTGTGTTCCAGCCAACAATATTGCATATTTACTTGCAGAAATTATAAATGTGTATTCATATAGATAATCCAGTAGTTTATATGCTTCTAAAACTTACAACTAGTATGCTGCTGTATACTATGTACAAAGTATATAAAACTGCATAATAAACTAGCTAGTATTACTCAAAGTTAGGCATATTATTCAAGTGCCTCAAGATTTTCTCAGCCATCAACCTGATGTCACCATTACCGTAATGCAAAACATTGATTAATGTCGCACGCAAGAATCTGTCTTGTGATATTTCTGAGATCGAATTATCATCACCTTCCATTAGCAACTTATCTAACATCCAGAATGTTTTTCGCCTCAAAGATTCATCTTTATGCTCCTTCACCACATTTAGAACATGCTGTATGGCCTTTTCTTGGATCAAAATACTCACACTTGTGTCCAAATCGACTCTCTCATCTAACAATGTGCATATAGCCGATAATGCAGCCTCCACCACTTCAATATTCTTATGGTCAAAGCAAGTCAACAGCTTTTTGACTGCTTTTGCTTCAAGCAAACAAAAAGTCTCTTGAGAAGAGCATGCTCCTTTATGAAGTTGGCATAGTGGTATGACTTCAAGATCTCTTGAATCAAATGAGGAACACTTTAGCAAATATAAGAACTTCCTGAACCTGAGTTTCTTGATTTTCTTGATTGGTGCGGGTTTGGATAAAGTAACTGTTTTTAATGACAAATTCTCTAACCCTTTTGCCGAGAGCTTCTGAATTTCGTCACTAAATGTGTTCATAAGCAATTCCGTGAAAACATTTGTGAAACTGTAGTTCTTTGCTAGAATCAAAAAGTGGTTTTCGTAGAGTGTTGCAGTGAACCGAACAAGAATACCCACAAGTCCTTCCAGATAAACACTTCCATATTTGCTCATTCTCATGCCAGATTTCTGAATTTGATCCATTTTTTGCAAAATTAAAGGGACCGTATCATATAGAGCTAAATTAAGTGAAATATTTTCATGGGGAAGTTTGGCCAAGAAATTGACAGAAACTGCTTGTTTTTCAGTCGGTGGTGTTGTTTCCGGAAGCTCTTTTAGCAATGCTTGAGGTTGGCCTCTAGTTTTGCATAGTTTATCTGCCAATGTTTGGCCAAGAAATGGTGAAAGAGCTATAGAAAACATGATTGAAACCACCTGCAGTTCCTCATTTGGGTTGTTCAAAAGCTCGATGATGTTTGCACATGCATCATTCTCTTTTACAACCGACAAGATGATCGTAGATGTTTTCAGGAATTTCATGAGGCACAAGAGGATTCTTACAAAGTTGATGTTCAATTCATCTGGCATTGAATTCCCAACCCTTTTGACAATGTTGTATATGATGTAATCCAAGGACATCTTGTGATCAAATTGGAGGTCATTTACCAATACAGATCCCGATTCAAGTATATTTGCAAGTATACCTGCAGCTTCTGCCTTTGAATTCATTGGTTCATCATAGATCGTTCGTTTGAACACTTCGTTGAGCATTTTACCAATGGTTCCTTTTTCCACAAGGATCTTTCCATTTTCGTGGTGTGATGAGATTTGCTTCAATGCTCTAAATGCAACATTTCTTGCCAGAGAGTTTCCATGAGACACCATTTGAATCAAAGCAGGTGAAGCCATCTCTGCGACATAGTTTTTAATCTCATGATCATTTCCAAGAAAAATTCCTCCAATGTAACCCGCCATCTGCATCTTTATCTCTTCATTACCTGTTTAAATTTATGTATTTTCAGATCATTTTCACAAATTGTATTACAGATTAAAGTTTTTTTTTAAAAGTTAATACCTTCAAGAAAGTGATGCAATAGAGGCTGCCAATATCCATTTTCTGCCATGATCTTTAAGTTATCTGGTGATCTCTCCAAGTTTTTTAAGATATAATCGACTTTCTCTACCAAAAATTCATTATTGGATTGTTTGTACTTTAGAGTAACCAGCATCAAAACTCCACCACTAACAGAACCAATTTGATCACAAAAAACCCGACTTTTTGAAAGCTCAACTAGAAGCAGCAAAGCCGAACGCCAAACGCATTCATCTTTACTTGATAAACTTTGTATTATTTCAGATAAGTCCACTTTCCTGATAATCATTTCCTGCAAAATAGATACAGTTATTCTTCAAATCTTATATATTTACAGCAGTCTATTAACAAGTTTAAATTTTGAGATAAACATATACCTTTCCTTCATGTTCATCATCATTCTCAGTCAACTGTCTTAGTAATTCAAGAGTTTCAAAAGTCAAATCTTTATCTTCATGCTTCAATATTTCTCCAAGAAGTGGTATGACACCGATTGTACGTATCTCCACCACATTATACTGCCTTTTTCTGCATAAATTTTGCAAATTGTGCAATGCTTCACAAATTGTGGGCTTATTACTGGTTAAAGACAGAGCTGATATTGCAGACTTTATACTTGCTTGCTCATTTCTTTCCTCCCATTGCTTGATCGTTTCCAACAGAGCGATATTTCTGTTGAAAACTTGATTTGTTATCTTCATGCCTGTCTTCGGGCAAATGATATTAGCAGGATTGCTAAACTTCTTGAACCAGTCTGTTATTGCAACCCTTTCGTATGTGACACCTGTTTCAATTGTGACCGGATCATCCATTATCTTATTTGTCAATGGACAAAAGAAAGCTTCATATAATGGTTCTGTATATGAACCCAAATCTGGAAAACTCATCACACGGGTCGTTTCTGGTTCATCATCTGTGAAGCTTTCAAAATCATTAATAGAGTAAAGATCGTGCTCCTTATGATCATAATGAATGCCACTGGTTTCAAAACAAAAACCATTGATGTCTTGTACTATGGACTGAACGGCATAATGGAAATAGCGTCCTGATGATGACTTCATCGAGTTTAGTACTTCACCCATGTGTTTGATTACCCTTTCAAGCTGTTTTGTGATGCGCTCGACTTCTGGATTTGTGTTGCAGTTTAACAACAGGCGTTTTGCTATGTATATGCATTCTGAGAGTGATAGTAAGATCTCTGCTGCATTTTTTGGTTTATTTTCCGACGATTCCAATTCCACAATGACTGAAAAAACACGGTAAAAATAGCATCCTATTGTGATAAAGTTATCGTTTTCTGTCACAGTTGATAGTTTCATGATCTCTGAAATAACCAGTAGCAAGGACTTCACATCAGTGGTATCTGAGATCTTGTTCTCCTTCAGCAAATTAAATATTAAAAAAGGAGAAATATATCCTCAGTTAGCTCACTATAAAAGTTATATCGACAGGCCCTACCTCTTATCAATGAATTTACAGTTTTGTTATTTAGTAGTGATCAAGAAAACATAAGGTGTAGCCTGTTTGTCATCAAGAATCATTTACTTACAAATGAAAAATAGTATTACTATAAGCAAATATTAGAAGATGATCAATATCTATTGTTTTGTGGCTCTAAGTGAAAAAAATGTTAGAAGATGGATCAATATATGATATAAAAAGAGAGACAGCGAACGAAATAATCATACCGAAGAAAACCAATCAGAGCTGCTACTGCTCGACATCGTGTTTTCCTTCTTCATATGCAGAAACTTCTGAGCACCACCGCTTGTCGAATTTTGTAACTTTGTTGAAACTTATGTAACTTAAAAGATGATCATAAACATGGTCATAAACGACCATGCATAGAGCTGAGTTAGTCACCGGTTATCTGTTGAAATTGATGTATACTATAAATATAAATATATTCAAGTTTCTGATGTCATGTGAGTGTGATCCTTCACCAGTTTTGGATATAAATTGAACCAGTAAAACTTGTTGCATATTGAATGGGTCAATTTGTGTTTTTTTTATTATTTAACCATACACATCACTGGGTAAATACAACAAATTTGAAGGTCCCAGAAGATTGACTATTTATGTGAATTGTCAAGTGACATATGTTGACTTTGGGTGCACAAGCTCTTTAATGAATTCATAGTTTTCAACTTTGCATTCATGTTTACAAGTATAATTAATGTCACTAATCATGGGCATTAATAATTATGGTATACATCATTATCATTGTATACAGTAAGTAATTATGACATGAAAGCATCATCAACATATATGGCTATATATAAGTGCCCATCTATTTCCACCCTTTTATTGTCAATTTCCATCTTTTTTGTGCTTTAAACAGTTGTACGGTATGCAGTATTAATTGTACAATGGTTAGACGACCTTCATTTTAATTAATGCTATAGCAGATGAACATTTTTCCATTGAAATCCGTTCCATTCCTGGCCAACTAACTAGATTTTGATATAGCTATCATTTGATAATCGCATGCATATATGGTTGATACAGAAGCTACATTAATTGTAGCATATATATATATATATATGTATTTTCAATAAAAACTACAATTTGGCTTTAATCAATCATTCATTTCATGATTACATTGATATTCATAAATTTCAATAACCCAAATTGTTGTGAATAAGAACACAACGGTTGGATTAACTAATGTGAGTATTAATCGACTTGCTACTTACTTTCACACTGACCTTCATTATATCTCTACACATATACTTAAAAAATGCATAGAATATATTATCTAAACTATCTAATAAAGCATTTGGTACTTGTCTTATTTTTTAAAAAATTTCAACAATTTTACATCTTTGGTAAGGATTGTGGTCGTTCAATGGAATTGATTTGGTGTTGACTTCAAAACTAAATGGATATTTTTAAATTCTTTACCTACCAACACACATGGAATGGAAACACGTATGGATACAATGGTCAATAAATAAGAATTACCACCAAACATCCTTAAAGCAAATCAATCAATGTTGAATTACCACCAATTATCCATATTAACAACAATTCAATCATCTATATAAACCAATTCTTTTTTAACCATCAACAATAAAAATCGCCGATTGTTGGACACCATCACCTTTCGACTACAACCATCAATCACCGCGCATTGCGCGGGTATTATTTCTAGTAATAATAATGCAAGTTATACTTGAAAGTGTACTGGAGTAGTTTAAGGTTGACTCGATGTTATATACCAATATACTAAAACAGAATTGATACATTCTTTGAATGACACGTGTGACGTTTTATTTAAACAACACGTGTCCCTTTAATTTTATAATCAATAATTTTATTTTTTAGATATCATAAATAATTAAAAATTTTAATTAATTAATATATAGATTTAAATACCTGATATAATTAAAACTTTTAACATGGAACACTCAAAAGAGAGATAAAAAAGGACTTGATTTGATTGGTAAAAGTTGTGTTTGTAAAAATTTATTTGTAAATTGTTTGTAAGTCTAATATTTATCTTTTTTTTGAACGGCAATAGTATATGTATATATATATATATATATATATATATATATATCA
>JAOXNX010000001.1:18374601-18385937 GCA_028566075.1 Solidago caesia | reverse complement strand
ATAACAATCAATTCGAAAAACAGTAGCGGACTAATAAATTAACTTGCACATCAAATGGGGCGTATCACACAAAATATAAATTTCAATCATTATAATAAACAAATTTATAAATTTTGCACTTTATATCCAAAGTGTATATATATATATATATATATATATATAGATGCATTGATACATGATGCAATTTTTCATATTTATTGTAAAAATAATAGATTGAATCATTCTTGTATAGATGCATTGATACATTGATATAATAATACATAGTTTAACTATTACTAACATACATCTTAGTAACTAAGATGTATGTTAAGGACGAAGCCCAGTAACTAAGATGTATGTTAAATGCGGATCCCGCACGGCTAAGGGCGGGGCCCGTACTGTAGATCACCGCCATCACCGGTCACCCCCACCACAGATCACCCCCACAAGCTCCCCTTTATGAATATCCTTAAGGGCGGAGCCCGTATCTAACGACAATCACCAACCAACCAAATTAAGGTGTATCACAGTGTCTTTTAAGCTATGTATTAGTGTTTCACACACTTTACATTTTAAGACATTTTGCACCGGAACCATCCCCTATATATAGAGAGAAGTTGGTTATTGTAAAACAAATATTAAAGTAAAACAAATAAGATAAGATCTTGACCATTGGATCATGATAAAATTAAGGGCTTAGTACTTTAAAATGCAAGAAACTTTACACGTTTTGTCATATTGGGTATCCAACTTAAATTATAAATTATAAATATAAAAATTATACTATTTTAGAAATTAAACCAACCGGTCAAACCAACCGGGCCGTTTAAATTATAAATATAATAATTATAGCTAGTAAAAAGTAGTAAACATGTTTAAATGCTACGTATATTAGTTATTAGCTGACAAGAAACTCAAACGCTAATGGTGAACTACAAAATACCTCAAAGACTTCTAGCTAGTATACAAAATTAAATTTTTAAATATTACGTATTACTATATGATTTTATATATTGAATTTCAAAAAATATGATAATCGTTTAACCAAACCGGATTAATTGGTTTTGGTTGGTTTGGTTTGACATAACAATTTAGACGGATTGGTTTGAAAAATCGTCAAACCGTTTATAATGATTTGGTTGAAATTTTCAGCTAAAACCGGCCAAACCAGACCACGCACAAGGGTATTAATAAAGGGTAGCTGGTGGGGTGATAGGTCATAGGGAGTGATCTGTGATGGAGTGATCTACCTGACGGGCTCCGTCCTTAGCCGTCATGGCCCCATCCTGGATGGTGGACTGACGGGCTCCACCCTGGTGGTGATCGGAAGAAACAAAAGATACCTTTTATGATTTGTATATGAGTTTCTATTTACATATGTGAAGAAACAGAAGGTTCGTATAGTTCGTACGCGTCTTTCGGTTCGTATCGGATCACTAGGCTATATATATATATATATGGCTAAACTAGTCAAGTGCGTGTGAATATATCTTGCTACTCATGCATTCTTGTCTTCTTCGTATCGAGACAATTACCATATTGAAATATAGAAGTCATCTCCGTCATTTTCAGCAAGGCGGTTTGGTGGTGGCGGTGGCTCGTATGTTCTCGACTAAAAGAGACGTCTTGTCGTCTTGTATTATTGTTAATTAAAGGTACTACATGAACGTGATATATATGTTCATTTGATTGAATAAAAAAGTTCTCTATATATTTTGCATCACATAAAATTAACGTACTATGTATTTTATATTTTATATTTTATATAAGTTAGTTATAAGATAAGATGGCAGTGTATTACTCCTATACTTAATTATCTTACTATTAATAAAAGAAGTTTGTCTTAAAATTCAATTAACCAATCACAATATTTAAATTTTCAACTAAACAATCATAAGCAAAATTTACCTTCATGTTGTATTTTACTAATTAGAAATTTTTTTTACAAGAAGTTATTTAAAATTGAACTTAAAAATCTAAAAACTTAATATAAGTTTAAGTTACTTAAAATTGAAGTTTCCAAACTAAAAAGTATTTAGAATATATTAAATTTAATTGATATAAATTAAATATAAATTGAACATAATATAGATACGCACAATTTTTATTTATATTTTATTTACATTTATTTGAAAGACAAAGTTTGTTTTGAATGTGCATTAAATTTTGGAATTTTTTAAAATTAAAAAGTGTATATACGCGTCTAAAATATCAATCAGCACAACGTACAATTAATATTGAATTCAATATTAATTTTGATATTTTATTTACCGGTGGCTCGGCCTTCGTCGTGTGGGAGTTTTTCTCGTGTCTCGGGTCACTGTAATTGGCACGAGTTTTTTTCACTCCTTTTGTGATCCTCGCAGTTAATGTTCTCGAGATGAGTCTAGAGGTTGTATAGTTACTTTGTTTCGCGTCTAGACTTCTTGTATTTGTATTTGGGGCAACTAGTATCTTGCTAGTTTGCCTATTATAGTAATATATCTCAATTTTGCCGTTCAAAAAAAAAAAAATACATGCCTTTCTTAACGGTGTCAAAACATGTATACACACGAAATATACTTGGAAAAGTTAACAATAAAACTTTCAAATTAATTTTATGTTTAATGATATCATTTATCCATACATTATTCAAATAAATAGTTAGCATACAAATGTAATGTATTGTTTTAAAACCGATGATGTGGAGCTGAGATGATAAAACTAATTTCAAGTGACGTACTCACTACTGAGAGTCCTTTAAATAACTAGTATAGTACCCGCGCATTGCAGCGGTACATCCAGAAAAAACGGTAGTTAAATGTGGCAGTACCACTTCTATTGCATTGCATGAATATATGAACAAAACACATGGGTTCTATATAGTAGAAATACACCTGCGATGCGACTAATAATCGTATTAAAACAAATTCGATTAAGAAATAAGTTGGCTAAAACTTGAGGTATCGTACATTTTGTGTGATAGAGTGGTGATAGTTTGCTAATGAAAATTGTATTTTATTTTGTAGATAATGTTTGATGATAGTCAAATCTATAATGTTGATTGTTAAAAGTGAACATTGATTAGTATGCAAAGAATCATTAACTTTTTTTTTTATGTTGTTATTGTTACACACGGTCCTTAAAACTCGATTTACCGCCAGGCCCTGCTATTGCTTTATTTTGACCCAGAAGAATGAACCTGAGATATTCTTGGCGGGTGAAAGGGATCCGCCAATTTTTTTTAAACTTTGTATTTACCAAGTGTATATCGAGAGTAACAGCTAACTAACACTCAAGTTCACTCTTGACCTGAACTTTGTAACACGCAAGAATACATAACATCCATCAGTGCTGATAACATGATTTTTTTTTCTAAAGAATCCTTTGTGAATTGTTACTTGACTCGCAGTAACTTGGCTGTTCCCCTTCATGGTAAGATAGTTCCCCTTCATGTGAATTGTTTCAGATCTGTTTTTGTTTTGGAAGGGAAGGTGTGGTAGGTGTTGGGGTTAAGTGAAGGCTGTGAAGCAGGTGTAGGGATTAAATGGGAGTGGGTGTTAGGTGTGTATAGGTTAACCGGTTAACCGGTTTATTTTGACCGGTTTTAGGTTAACCGGTTCCTAACCGGTTAGGGGGAAAATAATGCTAACCGGTTCCTAACCTACGGTTAATCCTAACCTATAACCGGTTATTACTATTTCGGTTAATAACCGGTTCGGTTATCGGTTACAAATCGGTTCGGTTCGGTTAATCGTTTTTTTTGACACCTCTACAAGTCACTACAAGTTAATGAGTTATGTTGGCACGTTTTGGGCTGGGCTGGGCTTATACAAGTTATGAGTTATCACATTATTATTTCATTTATAGAATTAGGTACACCGTACACGTACCAACTACCAGCGTTCAGCCGCTTTACACCATACGAGAAAGGGATTTCTGTACACATATATCTATAGATCAGTTGAGCTCGTGGTAATCAACCAAGGAGGTTGCTTGAAAAAAGAAAAGAAAAAAAGAGGCCCTGCACACAGCACTAGTACGTGTTCTTTGCTTTACTTTCCTTATATTTTTCATTGATTATTATTACTTATTTACTTAATTATGTCTTTGATTTGATTGAGATGAGATTTTGGTAACAGTTTTAACACGAAGTTACACCGTGTAACTCTGATCCAGTTTTCTTGAATTCTTTATATAATTCTCATTAAAGATTTATATGATTTTTGGGTAATTAATGTTATATAATTGGGTCAAATATTTTAGATTAAAGTTTTAATCTTGATGTTTTAAATATATTAATATTTTGGTTATGTGGGCCATTTGTTATTCAGTTAAAATAATAAGTTGGAAATTTAAAATACAAATATTGTTTTTTGTTTTAAATTTAGGATTGTAATAATCGATGGGTAAGAAGAAAACGGAAGACGGTGTAGAAAAGAGTAGTAAAATAGGTAATAAAGAAGGAAAAAAGGAGAAGCTATCAGTTTCAGCTATGCTTGCAAGTATGGACCAGAAACCTGATAAGGCGAAGAAAGTAACTTCATCGAGCTCTACGGCTCGTAATACCAAGCAGAAAGCGCCTGCAAAGGTGCAGTCATATGCAGACATTGATCTTCCTCCTTCGGATGATGAAGAAGATGATGTGGAGTCTGGAGAGGAGGAGATTGAAAAGGGAGGGGTAAGGAAGCCGAGTAGGAAAGAGAGGGCTAGTGATAAGAATCTTGAGATATCGATAACGGATAAGGAGATAAAGAAACGGGAGAAAAAGGATATGGTTGCTGCGCAGGCGGTTGAGCTGGCTAAACAAGAGGCGATGAAAGATGACCATGATGCGTTCACGGTTGTGATTGGAAGTCGGGCTGCGGTTCTTGATGGTCAAGATGATGCTGATGCAAATGTGAAAGATATTACGGTGGAAAAATTTTCGGTTTCGGCACGTGGAAAAGAGTTGTTGAAGAATGCTTCTGTGAAGATATCTCATGGGAAGAGGTATGGTTTAGTGGGACCTAATGGGAAGGGAAAGTCTACATTGTTAAAGCTTCTTGCTTGGAGGAAGATTCCCGTGCCTAAAAATATAGATGTTCTTTTGGTGGAACAAGAAATAGTTGGTGATGACAGAACTGCCCTTGAAGCTGTTGTGTCTGCAAATGAAGAGCTTGTTAAGCTACGGCAAGAGGTGGCATCGTTGCTGGAAGCTCCAGAGGCTGAAAGTGGAAATGATGTCGGAGATGGTGGTGATTCGGGAGAGAAACTTGCCGAGTTATATGAAAAGTTGCAGATTATGGGCTCAGATGCTGCTGAAGCCCAAGCTTCAAAGATTCTTGCTGGGTTGGGTTTTACAAAAGTTATGCAAACCCGTGCAACAAGATCATTTAGTGGTGGGTGGAGGATGAGAATTTCATTGGCCCGGGCCCTTTTCATCCAACCGACTCTTCTATTGTTGGATGAACCGACCAATCATCTTGATCTTAGAGCTGTTCTCTGGTTAGAGGAATACTTATGCAGATGGAAGAAAACGCTTGTTGTTGTCTCGCATGACAGAGACTTCTTGAACACTGTCTGCAATGAAATAATTCATCTACATGATTTAAAACTTTATTTATATCGTGGAAATTTTGATGATTTTGAAAGTGGGTACGAGCAACGTCGCAAAGAAATGAATAAGAAGTTTGAAACTTTTGACAAGCAGGTGAAAGCTGCAAAGAGGGATGGGAACCAGAAACAACAAGAAAAAGTCAAAGAAAAAGCAAAATTTGCTGTTAAAGAACAAAAGAAAAAATCGAAGGGAAAAGTTGATGAAGATGAGGAGATACCTGAGGCCCCACAGAAATGGAGAGATTATACGGTTGCATTCCATTTTCCCGAGCCTACTGAATTGACACCACCATTATTACAGCTTGTTGACGTTAGTTTTAGCTATCCAGAAAGAGAGGACTTTAAACTATCTAAAGTAGATGTCGGGATTGATATGGGTACGCGTGTTGCTATTGTGGGGCCCAATGGTGCTGGAAAATCGACATTATTAAACCTTCTCGCCGGAGACTTAAACCCAACAGAGGGTGAAGTACGAAGGAGTCAAAAGTTGAGAATTGGGCGGTATTCCCAACATTTTGTTGACCTTTTGACCATGGGTGAAACACCCGTTCAGTATCTTCTTCGTCTTCATCCAGATCAAGAAGGTTTCAGTAAGCAAGAAGCTGTTCGGGCTAAACTTGGTAAATTTGGGCTTCCTAGCCATAATCACCTGACCCCAATTGCTAAGTTATCTGGAGGACAAAAAGCCCGTGTGGTTTTCACTTCAATCTCCATGTCCAGACCACACATTTTATTGCTGGATGAACCTACAAATCATTTAGATATGCAGAGTATTGATGCACTTGCAGATGCACTCGATGAGTTTACTGGTGGCGTTGTTCTTGTGAGTCATGATTCCAGGCTGATATCACGTGTTTGTGATGATGAAGAGAAAAGTGAAATATGGGAGGTGGATGATGGAGTGGTGGTGGCAACTGATGGTTCATTTGAAGATTATAAGCAGGAGCTCCAGAGGAAAATTAGAGATGAGGTCGACGAATAATTTGGTATGTGTCTCATGTATTGATTGCTTCCACTGGATCATGAATTTCCCTTTTAAACATGATTATACTGTATTACATGAGAATAAATCTTATTGGCTTTATTGTTTTTTTTCGTAGTACCCTTTTTGTCAGAATCTAATCAATCTCACTTGTATAAAAATCAAAGGAATCCTGAGATAACCTCATACCATTATTTTTATTTTATATTGTAGGATCTTCACCTCCAGGCCATCTGAAAGCTGAACCCTAGAAGATAATTTAAGTTTTATGATATGGGTTAATCTTCACCTCCAGGCCATCTGAAAGCTGAACCCTAGAAGATAATTTAAGTTTTATGATATGGGTTAATGAAGATAATTAGAAGAACCCTGGGTCGAATCTTTTGGGTCTTCTTTTTTAGAAAGCTGGTCATGTAATTAATCTATGGGTATTCTTTTTTTGGCGAATCAATAAATATATTCAGTAAGACAAGGTGATACATAAAGCTGCTTATTAAGAACAAATGAGTTTTGTTGACTAAAATTGTAAAGATCGGTTTCTGGGTAAAGTCCGTTGTGAATCTTCTGACCAGTGGAACGTTTTATTTTGTTAAAAATCTTTGCTTGGTTGATTCTTTCAGCATGAGGGCCAAATAGGATCTATGCTCAGTCATCAGCGTGTTGATGTTTGTATTTTCTGATTGTATTAGAAACAGATGTTTGTTTTTGTTATACTTAAAGATGGTTTTATTAAAGCTTATTTGCGAACCCAGTTTAGTCTTTTGCCTGATCTGGATATTTTTGTTCATTTGTTTTGTATATTTGTTTATTTAAGGCTGGGCTCTGAAGTTCCCAAGAGTTGATACTTGGTATTTTGGTACTACTAAAGTCAAGATCTATGATCTTAAAAAGGTCAAAAATCAAAAGGTAGATTGATTAGTTCGGGACAGGAAGTACTCCTAGTGATTATGTGCTTGAATTGTTGCATATGCATTTGGTGGATGTAATTATATGTATGGATTTTGGCTATAGACTCTTAGTTCATAGTCTTTATGTTTGACCACCTGAAGCAGTTTTTTTCATTTTAAATCAATCTATACAACACTTTTCAAAAGTCAGCACAGAGCTCTTTCAAATAAGTCGATTCGTATTTTGAACTGGGTAGAAATGAAGAACAACAATAATAATACTGATAAGATTGATGCAAATAGGTCTAAACATTCTGTTACTGAATAGCGTCGCAGGAGCAAGATTAATGAAAGGTTTGTTTTCTTTTTTTTCTTTTACTTTCATTGTTATTTTCACCATTTTTTATATTTTGTTGGTTATGTTAATATTTTATGTTGGGCATTAGATTATTGTGTTTTCTAAGAGGGTATAAGTTTTCGGTGATTGAGTAGAGTGAAATTGATTTTGATTATCTTTAGGGTCATTTTACATGCAAATCTGCCAGAGTTTTCAGACAGTTTGGGAGTGTGTAGTTTAAGTGTGTATTTGCCTTTTTTGGAAGCCTAAACGCAGTTTGAAGTGTTTGGTCGTTAGGTGGGTTTTGCTTCTTTTGAGCAAAAAGCGCACTTATTTTTAGCTCGCGGAGTGCTGCCCATTTTGAACTATAACTTTTAAGCCATAAGCACTCATAAATATGCACTTCCAAACACTATCCGAGTATTCAATTATCATAATTCGCATCATTACACAGTTGAAACACGTCCAAGCAGTATCGTCTGCACCCTGTGAGTTTTCTAGTCTTGCTTCTCTGATGTTAAAGAAATAATATCTTTATTCTTTTGTGTATGAATGAGAGTAAAATTCTTATTTCAAATTTTTTTTTTTTAATTGCTGATGCTGCTTGTATTATATATTGGGAGTTAATGATATTTAATGTTGTTAGTTTATTTGAAAGTTTTGCGGTAACTTTCATAATATTTATTGAAATGTTGGAGATTTGTTACTAGGGGTCTATAAAGTATAAGCAAGCTTTTCGAGAACCCTTCCTACTAGCGTTATACAAAGAACATGTAAATGGCTTTACTTTTATGAATATAAATTAGCCTTTAGATGCTAATTCTCTTAGAATTTTGAAGTTTGGTTTGGATATTAATTTTGTAATCTTTTGATGTTTGAGTACGGTTTTAAGTTCTCTCTTAGTCCCCATTGGAAAGGAAGTCATAATTTGTGATCCTGTCTTTTGTTGATTATTAGATTCCAGATATTGAAGGATTTGATACCCAACAGTGAACAAAAGAGAGATACTGCATCATTTCTACTTGAGGTAAATCATCAAAACGGAAATTTTTTATGTTATTTTGAACATCATCAAAACCAAAAATTTTTATGTTATTATGAACTTTATTTTAGTTTTTGAAGGATGAATTTTAGCTGATCAGTCGCATCTGTTTGTAGGTGATAGAATATGTTCAATACTTACAAGAAAGAGTACAAAAGTACGAGGGATCATACCAAGGTTGGAGTGCAGAGCCTACAAAGTTAATGCCATGGGTAATGACTTCATTAAATGTCTGTTTTGATCCATGTTTTCACTTTTTGATTTCTGGGTTAACAGATTCTGTATCTGATTGTCCGATGTCAAGTAATCAATTTTGTATAATTAGTTTCATATCCGCTGCCAAAATAAAAACATAATTTTTAAGGTATGCTGATATTGGCTATTTACCCGTTTTAATTTATTATGTAGTGATATTCGAGAGCAGGATATGTTCAGTAATCACCTATTAAGACTCGTTTTTGATAAAAATGTCATTTACATCTACCCCCCATGACTCCAAAGAAACATTAAGCCTTGAAGTTGCGAAAAATCCTGTATTTAGCAATCAAATGAAAAACACGCTTTGCGTACAGTGTCTAGCCATATCGAAAAGCAAAGAACAAATAATTATGAATATGTTGAAAATGCAAAACAGGATGGATTAAGCAAGTTCACATCTCATCTCATTTGTAATCCTGTGACGCTACAGATTCCTCACCGTTAATTGATGATTCTGCATATGCATTGTGAAATTAGTATAAGTATTTTATTGCAGAATAGAAAATGTGGAAGATTAATCGATCTTACTGAGATATACCTGCAACTTTTTACCAATCTCAATGACTTCCGCGAGCGGTGCCCAGTCACCAAAGTTTCGCTCAATGAACTGGTACGCAATCCCACTCTTTCCTTTGCCAACCATAAACAATCCACCTTTTATTTCACCTTCTCCTTAAAGTTTTGCTCAATTCCCATTGCTTTTGCTTTGTAATTTGCACGAGCTTGAGGATTAAATAGAAATCCTGATATAAATTTGTCTTTAAGTAGTGATCCTCCGCCAAGAGCTTTGAAAAAGTCCATGTTCTTGTCAAGAAGTACAACTCCGTCCCAATATTTAGGCCAAAAATCTCTTACCTGGTATCATAAGTTTACAGTGATTAATTAACTTGTGAATGGTATAGACAAGTAACAATCATTGGTGCGGTATACGTTTTAGGTACCACTTTATCTGAACTCGTGAAAAAAAAACTCAACGTGGTCAAAGACTCAAAGACTCAAAGTTACCAAAATTTCCGCAGCAAGTTAATCATTTAACCAGCCAACCAGGATGTAACCCGGTCGGATTACCTTAAATCTCAGTTTTACAAATTTGGTACCTATCTAAGCGAAAATAAAGATGGTTACCTCATATTCTATATGTTCATGTAGAACAGCAAACAAATTGATTCCTAATCACCTAATGCATCAAATATGGGCCTCTTTGAATGAAGTTTGTGTGCCTCAGCCCTACACATGATGCACATAAACATAGTTCTAAATGTTATATTGTAAGAAGTTAATTACTCAGGTCAGGCCAATGGATGCAAAGGAGTAAAGGTGTCCAAAAACCAGTTTTTTCTAAACCCGACCAGAACCCGACCCGGGTTCAAACCGGTTTTGGGTCAACCATTGACCTGTTTTTTCCCCATTTTTTGGCCCAAAACCGATCCCGAACCTGTCTCTACCCGTTCCGTAAACCCGAAATCCCGAACCGGTTTCAACCCGGCGGTTTATGTAAAACCAGAACCAGTTTGGGAAAAAACGGTTTTTTTCCGGTTTCGACTTCGGTTTATTTGAACCGGGTTTTCTCAACCCGGTTTTTTTGCCCCCCTCTACAAAGGAGTAGTGATGGTTTCTCACACCATAAGTCTGAAACTTGCATAGGTGGTGTTTTCGTTTTGATTAACCGCCCAATGCCTATCTTATACTCGGGTGTTAGCTTCTGTAGATAAATATTCTCTATACTAGAATATGGTGCCACGTTATCAACTAGTGGAGGCTGTATACAACCACATGCTATAGGCTCATCAGGAAAAGAAGCGACAATCCCTTTAAAGATATAACCATCTTTTATCTTGAAATCAGCCTTAGATTGTTCAATTGTTGCATCATAAGCTATAGTTTAGTTTAGATCCACCCTGATGTAAAAAGGTTGGATTGAAGAAACCACCTTGGTGGCTTGGTGCATGTGCAATAATGTTATTGGGTTGAAGATTACTATCTGTATCAATCCGGGCTTAGCATTACTTGAGACTGGCACACCTAGAGAACTTTCTCAAATGCTGCAGAATCAGGCCTATTCAGAGGAAATCGTAATTTGGGCCAATAGACCGAAACGAGCCCATCTTACAATCCCACCCGACTCTGCTTGTCCAATGTTGTCTTTTTAGCATGTGACGACTATTTGTGGCAAAAGGTTGATAACTGGCAACCCAATCAACAATCGGCTGCTTGTCTATGATGTGTGTGTGTGGGGTGGGTGGGGATGGGGTGACCTGACTCGCTCAATGGTTA
>JAOXNX010000001.1:18363632-18374501 GCA_028566075.1 Solidago caesia | reverse complement strand
CATGAAATTTTATATTAGTATAAAATTTATTTCAACACATGAAATAAAATAACTAAAATTAACTAAAATTTCCAACAGTAACATACATACTTATCAGCAATTAAAAGGAGCTTTACGAGAGGAGAAAATATGATGTCCCCGATATTGCATGCCTAAATAATTACACTAGTAAGTAGATTACATATATTGGATATAGATGTAACACATTTATGTATTATAAAGCTTTGCCGTTCAAAAAGTAAATAACAACGAGGTTATAATTTGGCATGATGACTTAATGTTGCCTGATAGTTGAATGAAACTAAATCAACTTCCTGCAAGTATCATGTAAGAAATTTTATACTAGAATTCATGTTTTTTTTCTATTAGAACCCGTCTTTAACATCATCATTGAAGAACATAATCAAACAACAACAAAATATATATTTTGCAGTCTCCTTCTAGTTGCCACATAACATATAAACAAACTTAAAATTAACACCTCCCTCCTGCCCTGGTCGTGGCCCTGGCCCTTTTAGTTACTTTTCATCTTCTATTTCCTGCAAGTATATAGAGAACCATCACCACTACCCGACTTATTATTTCTCCAGATTTTCTTTGTCCCGAATATTGCATCCTTGCGTTTCAGTATGTTTTAATATGATAAATGAAAATTTTTAGATGGAAGTAACGTGAAAAGAGTTTATACTTACAGAATTGTCAATCTTGTCAAAATCATCCTCGTCGTCATTAAAAGCATCTTTATCATCGTCATCTGAAATTGAGCAAATTGAAGATCATGACAAATGGAGTATGAATAATAAAGTGAAGCAACATAATTTACTAAAAAGTTACCTGGATGCCCATCACTGTCATCAAGATCTCCCAAAAGATATGAATCCAAGTCCTGTTCAGATGTCGAGGTCTTGCTTTTAAGCTCTGCTCCCGTCACTTCCGGTCCAACAGTTAGAGTTTGATTGGATTTTTCATTATCTGTTTGTGATAATTGTCTTAGTTTGCTCTCTTCTATGAACTTCCTTTCATAACTGTATATATGGGCAAGTAAGGAATTCAACGGTAATTGTTGAAGAATGTAAACTGAATATAAAAGTGGAAATTCCATGATAAGGTAGTCACATACGGTGATACATGAGTGCTCACAAGCGTAAAATATATCCTCCAAAATCTTCCATCTTTCATGTGCCTTGGGCATAATTCGTATCTCAACTTAGACACTTCCTAAGAAATCATCATCATTATAACTCATAAATATGCATAGCACTCTAAGATATAATGGTAGTTCAAGTAGGCATGTTTGTAAGGTTTGGCATAGATAGTTCATGACCATGAAAAGAAAAATTGATGGTAACCTGGAATCATAATGTTACCCAAAGTCTGAGAAATTGAAGAAATGCAGATGCAAGACCATTGAGCTAGATATAAAAACAGTACACATATACGATTGCGATTCTCAAGTATTTGAACGGTGTTAATACCTTGACAGATGTGAGGACAAGATTTGCATGTTTCTGTTGCCATTCTGAAAGATCTTGCCTTACATTCGAGACAGTAGCCACCTCAGACGACAAATCATCTTAGGTACAAGAGAAACAGGGTTAGTTTTCAAAGCAGTATATTTGATTATTTGTAGATGAACAAAACAGAGAACAGTATAAAGAAACTTGGAACCACAACATATCTCTCTACATTTTCAAACTTGTAGTCTATAAGCCCTCAAGATAGAGTGATAGACAAATTGGATTACTACACACATATTGATCCATCAAACTGAATCACTGAAGAGCATTTCCAGTCATAAATTTTGGAATATACACGGCTAGCCACACATGTAAACAAATTCTTTTACATAGTATCAGAACATACATCATCTAAACAGTTACACAAATTGATTGATCAATATCAGACTGTGTTTGGGATATTTTCTTGATTAATTCTAATACACAATTCAACATTTTTCTTGCATTCAAAGTGTTGGATCATTTGTCTCAGAATACCTATTGATGATGAAACTCGTGCAATTTCACAATTAGATCTCATCAATTTTGTGGTCATAACGACCCTTTTTTACATGCACCAATCAGATCATCCTAGTATGTTGTTGGTGATCACTGTTCCATTCGAACCACGTAGGTCACACAAAAAACATGTTATTATAATAGTTTTGCTAATAAAGAATAAGACAAGATTCGATCATAGCACTTTACCCAAATCTGTTGCAAATTCCTTTTAACCTAAGACAATGGAGAAGATGCAAATCTTTTGTTGGTTAATAATGTCTTTGCAAAATATATTGTTGAAAGTGTGGTCTACAATAACAATATTCTCAGAATTTGGACCAAACTGATGAAACTCATTCTGTTAATTATAACATAACATAGCTACACGTTTTTTGTGTTACTTAGTTTAGTACAATTCCTGATGAAACAAACGCAATAGATGACATGTCGGTTACTTGCAGGGACTACTTGGGCAATAAGAGAGAAAAAAGAAGACGTCAATACAATTCCTTATGGGGTTAAACGAAGTTTATCACTATGTGGGATGCAACATATGAGATGGTCTTAACTCTTAAGCAGCAATTACCATTTCAAACAGGAGTATATTACACATGCGATTGTGACTAAATCAGCTTCGTTGCATGCCTAGTGCAAAAAACTAAGTTTATTTAAACAGTTCAATAAATCAAAACTTGATAACCAATTTGACATGTAAAAGAAACAAATCCAAATTCTTCTATAATTATTGTAAAGAACCAAGTCACACAAAACTAATCCACTTTTCTTCCATATGACCTGGTTTTTTTGTTTTTACAGTGATTCCAAAAGAAATTGAAATAGTTTCTTTCACTCGTCGAATTGTTATCAAGATTAGCTCTATTAACCTAATACAGTGAAAATTAATCGTTGTAGACCAACAAAGCATTTAAGGAAGTTGATTCAGACAAATAACTCACGGAAAGCATACACCTGTTGTTGTTTTGCGACTTATGATAGGATCATATAGGATCAAATTATTAAGATAATGCTTCCAGAACTTTGAAAAGGTGAAAAACCTCTTATGGGACTGTTGTAACAATCTATCTTTTTCCCTTTTGGTTATTACTCGAGTAGCCCCGAAGGCAGAAGGTGCAAGTTTAGCATCTCAATAGCCTTATGATTTAATAACACCAAAAGTCACAGTGTCAGTATTACCTAGCACACTTGTAATTAGTACAACTAAACTCCACTGATTCCAAATCTTGGTACCAGATGTATCCAAATCTCACGACGGAGCAGCACGATCCATAAAACATGTTTTTGATAAGACAATAATCAATCAAAAGCATCATATCACATATATTTCCCATTTCATTAACAATTTTGGGGAATGCGAAGAACCGATCCAATCTATCTTACTCGATGCAAACAAAACAATTAGAATAACAAATTTAATTAGTTCCATCGAACACAGTCTTCACTCTTCACCACATAGGCGGGCATAAATATAAAAAAATGGATGATGCAATCACAATATATATATATATATAGATGTAATTGTAACATGTATGTATACAAGCTAGCTGTATCTAGAATGAATGAATGAATCAATCAAATAAATGTGACCGACCAACCTGGAAAGGGGAAACTTTGAAATGTAGATAGCGTGAGTCCTTTAACAAAGTCTCTGAGATCCTGAGTGATCCCAAACACTTGAAGAAGATGCTCTTGTTCTTGTTCTTCCGATTCCGCGGAGTTAGAAATGGAGGAGAGAGAAGGAATTTGATGGGAGGAGAGTGAAAGCAGGGCAGCAGCTTTCAGCTCGTCGGCTTTTTTTGAAGCTTCGGCGGCAATGTGTTTAGATCGCCTGGCGGTTTCCGAAACGATATCAGCGATTTTAACGGGGGAAGATGATGATATTAAGTCGGTTGTTAGAGATTGAGATCTTTTTGTTGCTTCTTGTGCTAATGATTTTGCTTTTTCCCAAAAGCTTTCCATTTTCTGTGTGTGTGTGTGTGAGATTTGTTTGTTTAGAGTTAGTTTTGGCTGGAAACAGTGGTTGTTGTTAAGTTTAAGTCAGTCAGTCAGTGGAGTGTGGAAAGGGAAGGACAATGGAGTGTGGAATGGTGTATCCAGGGAGGAAGACAGGTGTGGGTATAGTTACTGGTGGTTATGTTATATTTGCTAACAGACGTATTATTATTGTTATTATTATTATAAGTTATTATTATATAATTGGTGGAATGGTCTGAGTCCTCCGACTACAAAGAATTGGGAAATTTGCTTTGAAAAGTTATGGTATTACATTTCTTTGACTTTTTCAATGGCAAACGACTACAAGTACGTGTAGTGGCGGAGCCGGTGAAGGTGATGTTTATAAAACTTTATATTTGTATATATTAGTTAATATTTATAAAACTCTATATATTAGTTAAGTTCAAAGTTTATTGGTCCACATACAAAATATAAATTTCTATTCGGCCACCTTACACATAAATTTATGGTTACACCGCTAACTACACGGCGAATGTAGTAAGAACCAAGGCGGTGAGAGAGATTCTCATTTTAGCCTATCACAGCAAGTAGAGCCACCAAAGCCCAATGTTGTCGGGATTAAAGACCTGGTTAACCCTAAACCTATCGTAATTTTATCATCAAGATAGTGGTGATATAAATAATCCGTCAAGTTTTGATAACGAATATTTTTTTTTATTTTTTTTATAAGCGTTGCTACATATGCAACGCATGTATTTTCCAAGGAAATCCTGGACCATTTTAGTTGGATTCCTGGAATTGGAGGAGAATGGCTGTCTTCGCTATGAAGTATGTCTACATGAGAATGTATCATTCGTGTAGCTCATATTATGAAGAATTATTATCTTTTTTGCCTTATCAAAATAACATGCTTCTAGTAATCTCCTGTCAATTTACAAGCATTTAAGTTGGCCTATGCATTGTTTTCTGTAGTAGGGGAAGATAAAGATGGTAGAAAATGAATGCACCCATGGGTCGTGGCTATGAATGGAAACAAGGTACTAACTGCTTTCTTACATGAAATAAAATCATGTTTATTTTTACTACTCCGTAAATAATCAGATCTAATGTTACATCAATTGTCAAGTTACTAACAGCCTTGTTAATGCAGGTGGTTGAGGACCAACAAATTAGTCCGACCATTTGCAAATTAGAACTAAAAGAACCCCTGATCAATGTTTGATTAACCAGACGATCACGATCTTAAAAGGTCATACATGCATTTCTGGCAAATAAAAATGACTTTGAGACTTACGGGTTTCGTATATAAGAGACAAGAAAGGCATACACGCATTACTCTCTAGTCCCGTCACTGGCAATCAACAATCAGAACTGCTTGGTAAAAAATGTTTCAAACTTTCAGCTTATAATAAGATCAGTTTACAAATTACAAGAGCTTAACCCGGTTTGATCATACAAACTCAAATGCATGACCAAATAACTTTAACCATTTTTTGTTGCTTTCAAGATCTGAAATCCTTCTAGTTTCTAACGGATTGAGCGGTAGCTATCATCTGAAGCATAATTGTGGCATACTGAACAGCAGTGTGTTGCATGGTGTATTGCCCAGAGAGCCCAAACTCCCCAAAGTTTGGTTCCATGTGTACAAAATGACCTGGTAATCGTCTTTTAGACAGAGCTTCTAGCCATATGTCAAAGAACTCAGTCATGATTTTTTGAGACTTCTCCCATGTAGAAATGGGTTTGTACTCCATCTGCACGGTGAAGAAGACATTCCATTATAATACTTTGTCACAAGGGTCTTTATATATATAAAGCATCCATAAACTTTGAATTTGTACTCTTTAATGATTCATCCATAAAAACTAAAATCGGGAATGAAAGAAAACTAAAAAGTTGGAACAATTGGTTAATTGTTACCTCCATAACAATTCCCCTTAGATTTTCAGATTGAATTATTGAAGTAACTTTACCGACCCTCAACTGGAAATCGCCAAGCTGATATTGAAATCCCTAACATTACAACAAAAATAACATATATAAGATATACGGTAGTGACCTACACAAGTCAGATTTGTTATAAGTTGCATATCTTGGTTCGTCAGAAACAGATAAACCGTGTTTGAATCCCCTGCCCTGTTCAAAAGAATATGAAAAAAAATGTCTTTTTCTTATTAAAAATACATAAACTGAATGGCTACATGACATCAAGAACACAATGTTTTACAGCAGGAGTAAATACAGGCAACAAAAATAGTAAGGTTTAGATGTATGAACTGAAAGATTGCTGACCTCGAAATTGAGAGCAACTCGAGTTTTGTAAGACTGAAGTTTCTCCATGATAGTCTGGATAGTGGAATCAGCTTCAACAACTAAACGTTGACCTCGTAAAACAAGGTAGTACTTATTGGGCTGCTCGGGTAGTGATATTCCTAGAAAGTCACGCGGGAACTCTGACGCATTTCCTTGCTCTAAAAAACACACGCAAGAGTCATAATTGACATTCAGGTACATGTAAAAGTTAATCAATTTTGTATATATGCTGCATATTTGGCAATTGAAATTTCAGGGGGGTAATTGTAATGGTTAGAAAGGTAAAAAAAAAATGTAAACCTTTGATAACGGGACGGTAAAAGCTGAGGGTGGCTTTCCATTTTCCTTCCTTGACACCGTTGATGCTCTCGACACACTGTGATACCTCTGCAAGTATTTGACTGTTGACCGTATGTCCTGCATTTGGCTGCCAATGCAATACCCTGTCCAGATTTTACAAATTTTTTGGCATACAAATAAATTCTTACACATTGTGTATAATCAATAATTCTCAAGCAAACAAATAAATAAATATATATCTATATATAGATTTAGGGGAAGAAGAAGTAGAAGTAGTAGTACCATTTAATAGGCATGGTTTTTGGGACACGCTGTCTGTCTCTGTGTGTGTGTGTTTGTGTTCGATTAAATTTAAATCAATCCCCAATTTTCAATTGCACCCTAATTCCTGACCCACAACCCGGCGATCTGCTAAATGGATATTTGGAACTGAAACATGGAAAAAGAACATCGGATGATTCGGATCGCATGCTTGATAGATTGATTATTCAAATGGGCTTAATTTATGTTGGGCCTATTTAAAATTGCAACGTTGATAAATCAATCCTTTATCTTCTTTAAATCTTTAATATTAAAAATCATGGTAGTGCAATTGTGCAAATGATGTCAGTACAACTGTACAATCAGTTGATACATCTTTGGTTTTTACTTACATGTCTTGAGTTTGACTCTTTAAAATGATAAGTCTGTGGGAGGTGTTCCCTGATGTCGTTACTCAATTGACCATTAAAAAAAAATAATCATGGTGGTACAACCAAAATCAAAGAAAACAATTATGATTTTGGAAATCAAACTCAAAACATAAAGCCTTGGGAGATTGATTTTACTAAGCTAGCCAATGGATGCTTATTATGTTTTAAAACCAAATAATATTACTATAAAAGCAAAAAGGTAAAATATATGGGGGAAAAAGTGATTGCATTTGGAGTCAAACATGAAGACCTTGCATTATATACTATAGAACCACTTCCAAAGTAAACGAATCAACTACTTGTGAGTTATTTGGGTTGGACTCGTTAAAAGCTTGAATCAAATTGAACTTAAACGAGCTCAAACACCAACTCAAGTTACCTTGCAAGCCTAAAACTAAAGAGCTTAAAAGAGTCTCTATTTATCAAGAAAATAATCAAACGCGTATAATTACCAAAGGATGTTTTTTATTGACCCATTAACCTATAGATGTTAGTTTGTGACTGTGGTCTTGTAGATGTGAATACTTTTGTGAGGGAAAAAAAAAACTCATGATA
Source organism: Solidago caesia (assembly GCA_028566075.1). Lineage (NCBI taxonomy): Eukaryota > Viridiplantae > Streptophyta > Magnoliopsida > Asterales > Asteraceae > Solidago > Solidago caesia. The sequence goes on along the minus strand of JAOXNX010000001.1, from coordinate 18,366,670 downwards.
TCAAATGTGATAGCAAGACTCTTATTTGAATGCTTAAAAATAAAATAAAATTGCAATGATATTTTTTGTGGTTTAGCAAATTTTCTCTCGTAAGTGGCTTTTGCCTAATATGACCTTAACTATCATGAAGAGATGTGTTATTTGATATCATACCATTGATATCGATAATGATATCATAGTATCATAGCAAATTGTCAGATTGTTTTGGCAAATTTATATTTCTATGTTTTCTTTTGTCTTTGTTTACTAACCATTAGCTAAAAGAAAAATAGAGAAGAGAAGGTCTTTCTTTCTCAACGTCAACTTTCTCCCTTTCCTTCTTGCTATGCTCAGTTTTATAAAGAGTTATAACCTTGACTTTATAAATTTTCAAAAAAAAATAGTAGTAACCAAAATTATCACTAGCCCAACCCGAGCATGGCCCATTTAGACGGATCACCGGTTAATGATTCAAACCCTTTTAATTGGAACATAAACTCACTTTTATTTCGTCCTAAGTTCATATTGTGTAGTGAGTCGTCCCTATAGCACCCATCTTACGATGACAATAGGATCGTATGGTTTGTGAATCTTTACAGGGGTTTTTTTTAACTGTATACACAATGCACATGTCAGAGTGAATTAAATGAAGTCAATATTTCTATAAATTGAACGTATGAATGTTGTAAAACATATTTCTTGACACATATTTCATGTATAAAGTACATAATATATAAGGTTAAAATAACAAAACAAATTCATTAAAATGAAAAAGAACAAAATATATGGAAAATTACACATAAGATTGTGTTGACTGTTGACAAATAATTATGGGGAATCATTGGTTTTAGAGGAGGAATTGTTATGAATAGGGCGTCGTCTTCTCACTGAAGAATAATCCATGTTATTGAAATGAGTCGGGTAGGATCCCTTTTCACCAAATATCACTACTTCATTTCCCCTATTTTGAGTTCCACCTACACATATAAAAAGATACACCGGCGATTATAGCAGTTTGTATAATTGGCTATAAGTATTTTCTTTGTAAAACTATTGAAATATCAACGCAAAACATACAAAATAAAACATATTTTGATCCATTAACCTGATTAAACTATAAAGGTTAGTCGTTGTAAAACAAACTTTATCATATATTATAAATATTAGTGAAGACGACACGTGACAGTTGTGCATCAAATATTTTTTATGCATGTCCACCCAAAACCATCATGTGTCGTCGGCTCATCTTTCAACTTTCATATATGTTTTACCATGTGAACCTATGTACGTTCGATATATCAGAGATTACACTAAGTTTGATCATAATTCTAATGGTTATCAATTTAATCCTTTCAACAAAAAATAGTATTGGAGAGAATTACCTCTTGAATGACACATCTATGATGTATGTGTGTAGAATCAAAGTTTTATGTAGAAATTACCTAATAGAGCTGCCTTTTGGTCATTATAGAGCACCAAATCTTGATCTCCGTATTCTTTAACCTGATAAATTAAACATAACGCTAAACTTCGTAGTCTACTATAAACATACTAATTAACCACAACATTTGAATCTTTCCCCACCCCATATATACCCCGTTAATGACGAAATTGGGTCTGTTGATGTTAATTTGAATCTTTCCCCATTCACTATATTGGTTTAAAAACTATATATGGTCAATTAATAAAGACATATAAATTAAGTTACCATTTCTTTGAGCATCAACTTTCTTGAAAACATAGTAGACGAAGAAACCGGTTCGTAATCTGCAGAAAGTGTATCATGCCATCGTTAGTTGCTCACCATGCATAATACATGAGAGGTAGAGGGTGAGGTAAAAATATACCTAACTCATGGGAAGCTTTCATATGATCATGACTATGGAAAAAAGCAGCATTAGTTGTGATGATCAAAACCGAAAACCTAATGCACAACAACATTATCATCATGGCAATCATCATCAGCTCCAAGCTTGATATATAGATGTACGTACTATTGTTGGTTATGTTAGAAATGTAGTGTTGGTCAGCTAGCTGAATTTAAGTAGACATATATGATTCTCAATAAGTGTGTGTATGTAAGAGATCAGAGGATACACAAAGCATAAAATGGAGAGTTTCAAAAATAAAAAAGTGTAATAGAGTCATTCTCAAGCTTGATATATCTAAAGTTTTATGATACATATGAAAGAACCGTTTTACATGAAAGCTAAGGGCGACAAAAAATAAAATAAAAAAACGTTGGATGAAATCCACATTGAAGAGAGGTTGTCAACAGTACACTAGTTTGGTCCCTTTATCACCGTATATGATGGGACCATTTGATGTTATCAAATATAAACACACATCTCTATCACAGCTCCATATTTCTGAAATTTTGTTACAAGTGTTCAAAAGCTCATTTCATACTTTACTTAGATTAGTTATTTTATTTTCAAGTCTCCTGCTGCTGAAATTAATATTATTGATCAAATGTATACCAATTAATACAAGTAAACAAACTTAGTGGACAAAGATCATTAGGGGGCTAACGATCGAAGAACTAGCTTGAAGGATGGTATCAACAGAGTGCATATTTTACGATAAAATAAGATGCTCGTATCAAAATCGAATCCGTTGTGTAGGAAATTGCAAAATGATTTCTTGGTCAAACCAATCTTGAATTGTCTTTCCATATGGTGTGAACTTATAAAAGTGTAAAAAAAAAAACAAAACAAAAATTGGGTCCTAATTTGCACAAAAAGGTATAGATGTACATATGCAATGAAATTATGTAGTGGAAGATGGACAAAAATGTGTTCAATGTTCAGTCACTATGCACATCTTTCACATCCATCCACCATAATACAATTAAGCTTTGTCTGGTCTACTTTAGAGACGAGGACAGAAAGGTAGTTGTGATGTACCCCTTGGGCTTGCCTCTTGTTCTATTAATTATCACTAGTCTTTGTCAAACATAATATTGGCAACCTAAGGCTTTTGGGAGCGGGGGGGGGGGGGGGGGGGGGGGGGGGGGGGGGGGGGGGGGGGGGGGGGGGGGGGGGGGGGGGGGGGGGGGG